>AP028168.1:26882931-27486799 GCA_014132275.2 Samia ricini
TAGCTGATGTTACTCCGTGTAACTAAGTTTACTTTTATTTTTCGAGCATAATTGGAGTTTCGTATTAAAAAAAAATCTCCTGAAATTGTGAATAAAATCCGATTCAATGCATAGTTTTACTGGAGGATATTTGAATTTGTGACAAATGTTTTTGCTTTCTGTTAGTACCAAAAAAAAATTAGGATTCCGCGTAAAAACCACCAAGAAATTGTAAAAAAAAACACTTCAATGGCCAGTTTTACTGGCAAGTGCTTGACTTTATGGTAAACATCTTTTGCTTTCTTTTAGTACCAAAAAGATTTAGGAATAAATTAAGATTCCTTGTAAAAAAAGTTAAAACTCATGAATTTGTGAACAAAATACGATTTAATGGACAGTTACATCAAAACGTTATTTTCCAATGTTTATTATAAAAACGTTACCACGCAGTGAAAAATATATGAATACGCAAGCGGAGCCGCGGGTACACGACACGACAATATATTTATCGTGTTCGTTGCTCATTTAACACTAAAGAAATATCATAATGTAATCAGTGTAATGAAAATCATATATTACTGTAAAGTTATTTCTTTTGCGCCAATTTACCGTATGTACTTAATAATAAGTTATAATAATTCAATAAATTATATAATACTTTGTATAGATAATCAATCTACAGTTTCTTTTTATTTATTTATAAAAATATACAAAATTAGGTCAGGTCTTATACAACCAAAAAAAAGGCCTTATACAACCTCTCGTCTCTGAATGAGATGAAACATTGAACAAAAATATTCATATAATAAAAAATATTACAAAAAAAAATTAGAAATATTCTTACCTCAGCAGTCTTAATCTCTACATCTTCAAATTCCACAGCATCTAAATGTTTATGCTTAGCCATAAATTCATCTTTATCCGGAATCGGTTGACCGAATAATTCAGCTCTTGTGCAAGCATCTTCGTATGCTTTCGATGACATTTGGAAATATTAAAACTCAAAATATTTTTATAAGTCCTAATCAAACACCTTAACCAGGGCACAAAAATAATAGATTGTAATATCTGGAACCAATCTTCTTATATCTTTAGCACACATACGTTTGCCACGAATATTGATTTTTGCTTGTGACAAGTTCATTTCATTGGGACCTTTAAAACATTTCGTTTAAAACTAAGAAAATAGTATTATTTATTGTTTTATTTTACTACAATTTAACACTTTTCATTCATATTCTATAATGTGTAATTTATTTCATCATAAACAAACAACCCTTTCTTAGATATTCAACATATGAACATTTAGATGTAAGAAATCAAACTTCGCGGGTCAATATAATGTTACCATAAATAAAAAATTCTGTTGCGTTTAGAAACTTGAGTAATAAGTTATTGATATACCTAAATTCGTTTATCATTTACTTGTAAATTATACTCTATCAATATTTTATGGGAATTATTTTCTGGTTCTTTTCCTTTTTTAAATTATCTCAAAACTTATAAAATGTATAATGATATAAAAGATTAGGGAACAGCTGTGGATCAGCTGCTAACAGTTCAATGACCTAAATATAAAGTAATGAACTTGTCATTCAAAAAATTATTTACAGGACTGTCTGACCGAGAAAAGTATATTCTCTTTCTTTGTTTAACATGATATGAGTATTTTTTGTTAGCTAGACAGAATTTTATTTTTACCTTACATTTACAAATATAGCCCTTTCCTCATACAGAATAAAAGCTAATGTTTTGACGTTTATCAATAACATACCGTCTCATTGGTTTTTTATGAAAATGTAATTGCATTTGAATCGACATATATAAATGCTGTTTAGATCATTATACATATCGTTTGTACAGTGTCGGACGTTTAACTCGTTGCAAATTTCTGTAAGAACAATGGCATCTGGTAAGGTCATTTATATATTTTTTGTTATTTTTTAAATGGAAAACATAACCTATACCCAGCAATCAGTGATCAGCCACAAATAGACAGATAATAAATTGATTTACCATTGGTTTATTCATAATTTACAAAACTGTGTAACTAATATAACATTACTGTCCTACAAATATATATTTTTAAAAAGTTGCTTAGTCACTAAATTATAAATATAAATTGTACTTACATTTTCACGACTATTATATTATCACGTATGAACATTTATGTAGTTTTTTTTTTAGAATTTTCAATATTATATTTGACCATTATGTTAAAAAAAAATTTAGGTATTTAATAACTTCATTACTAATTATGTCTTATAAATCAATATCTTTATTCATTTTAAAGATGGTGATTTCTGTGATGCCAAAAATAAATATCTGGGTTGGTATAAAGTAAAAATTCATTATAAGAAATGTAAACAAAAACAGTGTAAAATTAATATTGAAATAAAATAGATTATTCAATTTTATCCATTAAGTTAAAAAACAATAATGCTACCTACGAGAAATTGTATTAGTAACAATAAATTATGTAGGTAGAAATTGAAAAAAAAAAAAAAGAATACATTTATTTTTTCCAATACTTATTCCTCCTCTAATACATCAGTACTGTACCAACAAAAAATGAATTAATCTAATTCAAAAAAATATAGTTACAAATGCACTTATACTATATTACTAATAAAAGTTATTACAGGGTGGAGCATTACGTGAACGATAGTGATGTCTGGAATTAACCCACATCTCTGTGCTTCCACTAACATTATTAAAACTACGATTTGTATAGTTTTTTATATGACAAAAAAAATGATATATATTATATTTATGAAAAAAAAAGAACCAGATCGAGTTTCTTGCCTGCGCTCTTCTCGGCTAGGTTGTTTTCCGAACCGGTGGTAGTGTTTTAGACGTTCATAAGCGCCTTCTTAGGGCCTAAATTGAATAAATAAATTTTGATTTTGATTTGATTTGGATTATATCTCAAACACTTTGAATAGTTTATATAAAAAATTAAAAGCAAACTCTTTATTTTTGT
Source organism: Samia ricini (assembly GCA_014132275.2). Taxonomy (NCBI): domain Eukaryota; kingdom Metazoa; phylum Arthropoda; class Insecta; order Lepidoptera; family Saturniidae; genus Samia; species Samia ricini. The sequence goes on from AP028168.1 coordinate 26,885,894, forward strand.
CTACTATTTGTGTAAAGTGAACAATGAAATTATCTGAATTATTTTTTAGTGATTTTCTTTTGTCAATTATGCTTTTTACAGCTCCATTAAGCTTAGAAACATTGACCAAATTCCGGGATAACTTCTACAATGATCCAAAAAATGAACTCGCTCAGAATGCATGCACAAGATTCAACCCTTATGAAGTGGCGATTAGTAGACGAAAGACTGATGCTAGCCTACATATATACAATATTAAGGTGAGTTTATTTAATAAGATCTTATATTATGGAGATGCCATTGGTTAACACAACTATTGAGTTGTGTTCAGATATTAATATGGTTTGATCATATCTTTCAAAGAGTCTAATGTTATTCAGTCATATTGTGTCAGTTTGGTCCTAGAGCACCATAAAGAATCATGGCAATCAAGATCATAGAATATACATGTCATAATATAGATGTCATTTGGAAAGTTCCAAACACCTTGAATTCATAACTATTACGGTGACAGAAGCATAAAAAAGAAGAAACGGCTGCCTTATTAAATAGGTAATCTGGCGGATGTATGCCGGGTGACATTGGGCATGAAACTAATAAAACATTTTCAAACATAAGTTAAGAAAATATTTTATTAATTATATGAATTGTGTTGTTTAGTATTACTATACTAAATATTACTGAGACTAGATCTCACAGACAAATCAATAATTTGTGGGACTAAGGACGGCTTGGTACATGGGACTTCACCTTCTTTGTTATAAGACCCCTGAATTGTGTTCATTCAAAATGTATCCAATAAATAAGCTTATTATAATGTATATTCCAAATTCAATCTATATATTTATAACCTTTAATAGCATAATTCTATTCATTTGCATATATAATATTAAGATAACTTTATCTTATTACTATTTATAAGCCTACTTTCCATATAAAAGTAACAAAAAGATATCTATTAATTAGCTCTGAACATAAAGTAGACAAAATATAAATTATATTAGATAGCAGAAATTAAAATTACAGTTACTTTTAACTAGACTTTAAAAGGCATATTGCATGCATGCATTATGTAAAAAAGTTAAGTATATTTTTTAAATATTATTCATCTATTACCAGGTGGAAAGTGAGGGCAAGCCAGTGACTAATCAGGAAATGTCTGGCCGATGTTGGTTATTTGCAGCCTTAAATGTTATGCGCCTTCCGTTTATGAAAAAATATAACATTGATGAGTTTGAATTCTCACAAAGGTGAAGTATACATAAAAGTTATATCTACTTAATCATTCATGTTTCTTATAAGATCATATATACTTAAGTGCATCATTTATTGTACCTAGTTTTTGTTACAAAATTATTTATGTTTTCAATATTAATTCTTGTATTTTTATAACTTAGGAATAAATACATTTTATAGTTATTTTTTTACAAATAAAAGCTCTATAGGGGCAAATGTTTTTTTTTGTCTTATGTGTGATTTAAAAAAAAACTATTTTAACCAAGAAAATAATTATTAACCTATAAAAAGAACATCTAACTTGGCTGCATGGTCTTGGTACCTTTGCCTATTCCTTAGTAACGAATAAACAGAACCAAATAAAATTAAAGGAAATTATTTATTTTTTATTAGCTTTTTAGATTTAAGAAACTGTTCAGTTTTTTCAGTTAAAATATTTTACATATTAAAGTAGTAACATATATAATACTAACTGTTCCAGCGGCCCCAGCCGCGTAACATATTTTCTATAACTTTTCTATTTATTATTCACTGCATTATATAATTTTTAAATAATCATTGAAAAAGAATGGACTGTATGATTTTACAGGCCTTCAATTATTTTTGGTGCTAACAGAAAGCAAAGATATTTCTCGAAAAATCAAAGACTTGCCAGTAAAACTGTGCAAGGAATCGGATTTTGTGTACGATTTCATGAGTTTAATTTTTTTTTTAATCCAGAACCTTAATTATTTTCCAATAATAAAAGTAGCCTAAGTTCTTAGCTTTATAACTGACCTGTCTACCAGAAAAAGTCTCGTCAATATTCCGTCCATTCCGTTTTTGGTATATGAACCGTATATATATGTATATAGTAAAAAAAACTCTGATCTTGATATTACAAACAGATACATCAATGTTATTTATTTCTATAGATATGAGTATTTTGTTTACAGACCTTTTTCTATTTCAGTTATTTATTCTTTTGGGATAAAATTGAAAGGGCTCACTATTGGTTGAACAATATAGTGACCACTGCTAAGCAAGGAGAGAAGTTGGATGGACGGTTGGTCAACTTTTTACTTCGGGTAATCATTTACTTTTTCTTTTCCCCCTTTAATTACTTTTAATTAATTTCATAGATTGTTTTTTTTTTCTTACGTTGAAATACACAGGTAACATATAATTGTAACCTTAAATAATGAGAATATTATTAAATATAAGTATTTATATAAGCAAAATCAAACTTTTATTTTCTTACACTATAATTTACTAAGAACAGATGTTAAGACTTAGTAAAAATACTAGAAAAATAAAAGTTTTCTAGGTAATAGTGTTAGGTTTTACAATAAAGTCCCAAAACGCATTACTGATTTACCAGACAATAAGTTCATGCACCATGACATGCAAATTTTAATTTTAGGTTGGATCATTATCTGAACGATGGTGATGTCTGAAAATAATAGCCTTCTTTGTAATATAAACTATTTAACTATAATAGTTGTATAGTTCCAAAAAAAACAAACATGGAAAAAACCAGACCGAGTTTCTTGCCGGTTCTTCTTGATGACTGGGGGTTATTTTCCGAACTGGTGACAGTATTTTAAAGCTCATAAGTGCCTTATCAGGGCAGAGCCGGCTTTACCTATAGTGTAGGGTGTGCAGCGCACACGGACGCAAGGATTTAGGGGGCGCTAACGCTCTCACAGTGCACCCGGATATTGGGGGCACACGGGTGCTACAAGGCCTAGAGCCGCTACTGTATCAGGGTCAAACTTTAATAAAGTATTAATATAAATAAATATCTTATTAAGCGCTATTACCAAAGGATAGTAAAATAAAACATGCTTTCAGTGCCCTACTATTTTATATCTTTCTTTTTATTCAATCATCAACTAACAAAATGCAATTAATAACATTTAATAAAATACTTTTTTTTTTGTTATTGCATTACCATTTTAACACGTTTTCAGTATGATATAAGAATATCTGCATACCAATAGTAAATACCGCCAAAGTAATTATTTACATAGCTGAAGTAAACAGGTTGTAAGTCAATAAAGATAATGATGAGTGCTTACTGTTTGAGTGAAACTCTTCTATCTCAATGTTTTAGAATTGTAATTGAATTCAATTATTTTACACTACATCTTATAGTTTTATATTGCATACTTATTTATATTATTTATTTCGTTTTAGTATTAATTAATTACAGTCAGATAAATAATAGTATTATGTCATAGTTAATACTCAATAGGTTTTGTGACTGAAATGTTTTTTTTTTTTTAAATTAAATTTTACAATCTTATGAAATATCTATCTATTATTTTTTACTGTTGTCTCGCTTCGTTAGCTACAATGTTGTAGTTAACAGTCTTACACTGAGAATGATTCTTCTTTCAACGCCATAATTATCAACTGAAAGACGTCCACTGCTGGACATAGGTCTACTTTAAAGATTCCCACAACGACCGGTCTTGCGCCATCCGCGTCCAGCGACCTGCACCAAGTCGTTGGTTCACCTTGTTGAAGGCCTGTCCGCGCTAAATCTCCCGGTACATTAAAGAACCCGTTTGCCCCATCGGACATGGATTCTATGAGCAATGTCCCCAGCCCATTTCCACTTTAGTCCGGTTTTCTTCAGGCAATCTCAGTTACTTTGGTTCTTTGAGCTTTCTTGTTATACATATTCCATTTTTTTTTTAAATATATTTATGTTTTTACATGAATTGCATATCACTTAAGGAGGTCCAAATAAGAAAAAGTTCTGTTATCAAAAGTCTACTTTATTAGTTTAGCTGTCTTAAATATCTTGTAAATAACGTTTTTTAGGATCCAATAAACGATGGTGGGCAGTGGGATATGATAGTAAATTTAGTGAACAAGTATGGAGTGATGCCGAAGAAATGCTTCCCTGAGTCTTTCAGTTCAAAAAAAAGTACCTATATGAACGCGCTCATTAAAACAAAGGTAAAACAAACCTTCTATGATATTTTGTTATCTGTGTGTGTGACTTTTATGTGCGGTTTTTGATATTGTGAGTAATTGTGGTTTGTTTATCTCTTATCATGCATTGCAGTTACTAAAATAGCAATGCATTCTTATCACATTTCCCTTTTGCAGTTGTTTGTTTGTTGTATAAAATTATATGTAATATTAGATTTAATAACTGTAGGGTATTTGACTGGTATTTAGTTTATAAAAAAAAAAAAAAAAAAGATTAAGTGAATAATTGACTTATAATAGATATTGTGGAAGAAAAAAATCATTCCGCTATTAAAATTTGGAAATATAAGCCTTCAAAGTTTTTGATGGGGATAAACTACGGATTATCTGTCTCTTTCCTGCAAAAGGAACTGCATATTGGAGATTACAATGCTGATTTTTTTTTTCTTTTACACGGAATAGGCTCAGCTCGCTTTATTTGTTTTCTTTGACCACAACCTCACCGATGTAAAGTGACGATGTCATCCAAGATGGTAAACGCACTAAGCCTAGTGGTACTGGTTCTCAAGTGACGCTGCCGGAACACACCTATTGGTATTTGGCGACAGGTTTTCAAACTTGAGGGTGGTAGCTACCCAGGCGGGCATTATTAGAAAGTACCCTACTACCAGGTTTCCTCACTATGTTTTCCATCACCGAAAGCTCAGCCCGATTTTAGAGTCGGATAGGTGAGGATCGAACCTGCGTCGATTGACGCGGAACCCGCCCGCATTACCCGCTGCGCCATCATCGCTTCAAAGAATGCTAGAGACAGTAGCATAAAGATTAATTAAAATGCTTATTAGTTTATTGTTTTTTTTTTTTCATTTGTTTTCGTTTTTCAGCCATATTTGCGGTCTGTTTGTTAGTGAGACAATAAAAAATAATCAGTCAACATTCCTCCTAGATTATTTGTACTGTTTTTTAATTTTTAATTTAAAATAACTACATCTTAAATACGTATGGATTATATCGACATTGATATGTACATTTAAAACATTAAAAAAAATGTAGAAAATTACAAGCAACTATGGACGTTGTATCTGTTTTTGATATTTTTTTTTTATAACAGTAATTGTCGTATCGTTTTATTTAAAAAAAACATGTTTGTATCAAATAAAAATGCTAAGGCATATAATATGCAAGTATGAAAAATATCTATACTATTTTGTATAATGTCCTTTATTATGTGTTCTTGCATTTGACCTCAAAATCTTGTTTTTTTTTTGTTTTTTGAGGGTTGGCACTGTATTGCTTATCAGTGCTTATAATTGCTTGCTTATAAGTATTCTCAATGAAAATTATTAAAGCCTTTTTTTTGAAAAAATTTAATAAACAGCTACGGGAGTATGCAAAGGTACTAAGAGAGAAAGTTGAGGGTAATTCTTCCGATGAGGACGTACAAGATACTATCAACAAACAGATCGCTGTAATTTATAACATTGTTTCTACGTGTTTAGGTAATAAATTATTATTATTATTATTATAGACATAGTCGCATTTGCGATATAGCTTATATATTAAGTTGTTAACACACGTACGTACCGGACCACGGACATGGTATGCCGGGCGGCCGAGGAAAAAAGATAGGGAAAAGAGATTTCAAAAAGACCCATTTTTTTAATCGATTCACGAAACATCGAGATTTTTTTTCGACTTGTTTAATTTGACTTTTTATTATATAATAGTATTCTTCCAGTGGTCGAATAGAGCCTTCATTATTTTATTGCAAAAAAACTATTTCCACACATCACTAAAGGTTGTCAATAGCAACTAAGCAAAAAAGACGTTTATCGTACTAAGCTAAGGGGACGTCCATTAATTACGTGAGGTGTTCTAGGAGGGATCAAGTTAAATCTTTCCAAAGCTCACTTAGGGGCCAGGGTCTTAGCAAATATCACGTATTTTTTTTCCTAACGGAAAACGATTTAAAATTGCGTGAATATTCACAAACACTAGTCTTTGCTAATCTTCAACAAAAGTAAGTGAACAATTTGTGTGTTTTTTTTATCTCATCAATCCAACACGTTTACAGCCAAAATATAAATTTGGAAGAATCTCGCGTGAGATTAGGTACGGGGGAGAGGGAGTTGAGAGAAATCTTACGAAATCTCACCAAGGGGGAAGGGGCGTCGAAAAAATTCTCAAAAATGCCTCACGTAATTAATGGACGCTCCCTAATGAACAATGACACTGAACCGTTTCATCAATTCATCAAGCTTAGAATCGAATCGATGCAAAAATCGATCTTTTTTAGATAGGATCTCCCAATCCCTATTTAAGCGACTGATGATTATCCAACTCTAAAATAACCCTGAGCTTTCGGTGAAGAAAAACCTCGTAGAGAAACCATAGCTTGGTAAAATGGCTTTTCTAATAATTCTCGCCTGGGGGTAGAGCTACCACCCTCAAATTTAAAAACCTGGCGCCAACTACCAATAGGTTTTTTTTTAATTTTATTTTTTTTTTTATTGAAATTTAACTATCTGCAGACTCTGGGTCCGCACCTTTTTTTATATTGGAGATTTAAATCGACTTGCGTCGGAAAAGATGCCTATAATAGCAATTCAAGCAGCTATGCAGTTAGTAATCTTCTTTCGCATATGTGAGCTTAAATCTACTTCTATTAATTTTTTTTATATGTATATGTTAAATTATTTTGTAGACACTTATTTTGTTATTATTAATTAATTACTACTTGAATTTTTTTTATTAAAGGTCGTAACAAGCCTAGCAGAACTAGGTCCACGTTAACTACCAATAGGTTTGTTCCGTCTGCATCACTTCAGAACCAGTACCTCTAGGCTCATTGTGTTCACCATCACTTAACATCAGTTGAGATTGCAGATGAGCACCACTGAGTCCAAACAGCTTTTAAATATATATTACACTGAACATAGTACAACAGAAAATATTTGAATCCAACCCTGGTTGTATGCTTTTGGTCTGGTCAGGGGTCGGCCATTAATCATGTGAGGTTTTTTTTTTTATTATTGAAGGTACACCGCCAGATAAATTCACATTCGAATTCTACAACAAGGATAAGGCGTATAATAATTTCGGGCCGTTAACACCCTCAACAGTTTTACACTGCGCACGTCAAGCCCCTGTACAATGTCGATGAAAAGGTTTGTTCGATTCTAATTAGGGGTCATCCACAAATTACGTCACACGAATTTTATAATTTTTAACATCCTGCGCATGCGCATTTCTTTCTCACTCACTATGTTTACGTTCGATGTACTTACTGTTTTTGTATGATAATGATTTTCTTCTTAAGCGTACCTACCTTCATTATCGTCGTTCTACCTCAGTTTTACCGCATGCGCAGTTAAAATACACTTGTTAAAACAAAAAATACATGGATATTAATCTATACTGAGTGGTTATATGGTATTTAAACGATACAAATCGGGTTTCAGAATAACTATTATTGATCGCGTTAATATCATATAGTGACATATCGATTATAGGTATTATAGGTAATAGTATTCGGTTTTACAATAAGATCCCAAGTAACATTACCGATTTACCTGACAATAAGTTCAAGTATTATGTCGAGCAAGTTTTAATCTCAAAAGGTTATTACAGGGTGGATCATTACGTGAACGATAGTGATGTCTGGAATTAACCCACATCTCTGTGCTTCCACTAACATTATTAAGATTACGATTTGTATAGTTTTTAATATGACAAAAAAAATGATATTTATATAAAAAAAAAAAGAACCAGATCGAGTTTCTTGGCAGCTCTTCTCGACTGGATTGTTTTCCGAACCGGCGGTAGTGTTTTAGACGTTCATAAGCGCCTTCTTAGGGCCTAAATTGAATAAATAAATTTTGATTTTGATGTATCGCATAGAAAAAATTGTCATTTTCTTCTCCTTGGTTAATTTACATAGACAATTCTACCAGCGTCATGCGATAAGTTATGGTTTTTAATCATGTGGGAATGTTTCTAAGCCCCAGCAAAAAGATGGCGGCTCATCTTGTTAGAACATGAAGTTTTCATGGCACGTTAACACGAACGATTCGCTTAATTATTTCCAATACACTGTATGTCACAACAACCATTTTTTTTTTTTTTTCGAGGGGAATGCATTTACGCACTTGCTGTCCAGCCTAACCCAAAGGGACGTACCCCCCAGGAAAGGACTGGATCCGACGGTATGTGACAGTCTCTCACAAGTGTGAGGGACTGTTACACACCAATATTAGTGTGAGACTCGCGGCGAGAAGCGCCGTTAACCACTACCCACTAAACCCCCGGTTCCTCCCGCCACCTTGAATGGGGCAATACGGGATGGCATGATGGCATATTAACCAAACTATATCATACAAAACACCACCAAATTTATACAATATACGGTCAAATACGCAAGTTAATGGATTAAAGACAATAATACATAACAGATTACGATCACGCCAAAATCCCCGACGTTTTATTTTTGATCCCATTTATTACTTATTAAGAAAAAGTCAAAGGTAACTAGACTATGCAGCCAAGTGTGATTTAGCAACAATTTATATACTACGCTGTAACAAAATGTCGGCCCTTTGTTAAAAGTATCTGAAACATTCATGCTTTATTTATTTATGAACACACTTTTTTGTCAACAACAGCCAAACTATATTACGTAAAACGCCATCAAAATTACATAATATAGTGTCTGTTCAATTCAGGAACATACATTTTTAGTTTTTAATTTGGCGACTGCCCTAAATAAGTTAATTGTATTTTTTCTTACTCTGGTAATACTTATATTATATAGTAATACACAGCTTTATATTAGAAATAAATTTTATTTCTATTTTAAATACAAAATTGTAACAGAAGACATATTGTGTCATATTATATAAAAACAAAGGATAAAAAGAAAAAGAGTATTACCAGTATTACCAGAGTAAGAAAAAATACAATTTACTTATTTAGGGCAGTTGCCAAATTAAATGAGCATGAATTGAACATAGTTGGACCGGGCAAGAAGCCACGCTACTACGATTCAAACATACAAAGAAAAAATAATCACTAAGTTGTTAGGAACTTAAAAACTCATTATAAATAACAAACATTACCCTAATTAACAGGCAATGGACACAAATTGGAAACAGAACGCCTATATATTTTGTTATTAAATTTTACCTCCGCTACTCTTACATTATTATCACTACCCGGAAAAACCTTAATTATACGACCAATAGGCCAATTTAGAGGTGAAGTGTTTAAACTCTCTACAAGAACAAGATCACCTTCATTTAAATTAGGGGAATCATATTTCCATTTGGAACGACTTTGTAGTTGAGTAAGATAGTCATTTGACCAAGTTTTCAATTACTGCTAGGTAATCTATTATACACAAGAAGTTGATACATGACAGACAAGATACCTCCAAAAAAACTCTTTACAAGTTTCAGAATTATTAACAGATTGTTTTTTTTTTCTTATCCATGTTATAGTTATCGATAATATATATTATTCAGGTGTGTTTAGTCAACGATCCTCGGGCGACGAATCCGTTCGGGAATCTGTACACGCTGCAATGCCTTGGCAACATGGTCGGCGGCCGAGTCACTGCTTACAACAACCAACCCATAGAAGTTCTTTTGAAGTATGTACACTTTATTGGAACATTAAGACCGTCCTAATTACATTTTTAATACACTATTCTTATTATTAATTCTCAATATTTTTATTTTTTAAGTGACTGCATTTTTTTTAATACGGAACCCTAATTTTTGTTTAGTACTAAGATAAAGTAAAAATATTTCTCATAAATTCAAGCAATTCCTCGTAAAATTGGATTTTAAACAATTTTTTATGAGTTTTAATTTTTTTACGCGGAACCCTAATTATTTTCGAAAATTAGAAGTACCCTATATTACCCGGAGTAAACTTCAGCTATCTACCAAAAAAAGTCCCGCCAAAATCCGTCCAGCCGTTCCGGAGATTACCCGGAACAAAAAAAAAACAGACGGACAAAAATTTTAGAATATTGAAAAAAAAATGAGATTACAGACACTTCAATTTTATTCATTAGTAGGTAAAGAGATTAAGATTTTGTTCAATTTTGGGTTATTCAATTGTTTCCTATTAAATGAATTCATAAGATTTATCGGCTAGTTGAAAAATATGCATTTTGAAGAAATCTCTTTCATTTAAAGGCATCCTCATCGAAATTAAATATGCCTTCGTTATTACAATAATTCTGATTGAAATTATTATTGATTATTGCTAATTCTGTTAAATATAAAACATTTGCGGGCGTTAATCGTTTCGAGTTATTGCAAATAAAGTTAAGAAAGAAACTCTTGTTGTAATCTTTGTAAAAGTCAAAGATAACCAGCCATATGATACTAAAATACGGTCTGGAGTTAACACTATGTTACTAAGGGCCGATTTTTTGATCCGTAGTCAACTCGAGAAAATGGTCAGATTTGTACCAAATGGTTAAAATAATGCCCTGGTGCGTATTTTGAAACATAGTTAAGCTAACCAATTGTCAAAAATGTGACTATTTGTTGAAAGATTTAACCTCTCCGCCTAGTTAGAAAGATGGCGGATGGTTAACTCTAGTATGAACAGCTGTTTCATTGCTTTTGTGTAACATTTGAATTTGATAATTTGAAGTTTCATTATAAAAGTAATTTATATAATGTAATTCTTTAAATAATTACAAAGTAAACAAATTAAGTATTAGTATTTATTATCTTTTTCGTGATATTTTTGTTTATGAATTTTGTTTTTCATAAGAATTGAGTATTCCATTATGTATAGTATATCAAGTTCGTACAAATATTTCATTGGCTTGCAAAATATATTAAATTCAAGAATTAAATTATAATATCAAATAATATTTTAGACAAGACGAAATAAACAAAAAACGAATATCATTACAAAACGATCACAAGAAATAATAATGGACACAGATGTTCGAGAGTTGCTCGACCCTTTGTTTTTTGTAATGTTTTTTAACAACTCGAATTATGGACCCTGACAAATTTTACTCGGAATGATCATACAAAAAAATTTCTAATTCTATTATACAGTTCATTTTACTGGCAACATAAATAACTATTGTTAAATTTAACCATAGTAGATTTTGTTATCAAAAAACGTATTGCGATTATAACCATTGGTTTGTGTATTAGTAATAGTAAAATTGACGAATGAATATAGTAACCTTGACTACAGATAAAAAAATCGGCATTAAATTTACACTTTTACGATAATAACGTCATTTGGAATTCACACGACATAATTAGTATAATTGCGAAAGTGGTGATCATATCGCCTTTAAATAGTGCGTTTGCTCTTTATGTCACCATTATATTTTTGAAGTACTTATGAAGCAATTCTAAATGTACTGTATGTTTATGTTGGTAATACAATTAAAGGGCGGTAAAGGAAAGCATTCAAGGTGTGTTTATGTTGGTAATACAATTAAAGGGCGGTAAAGGACAGCATTCAAGGTGGTGAAGCGGTCTGGTTCGGGTGCGAAGTTTCCAAACGTTTCGAAAGAAAAAATGGTCTCGAAGATTTAGACGCGTGAGTTTAACAAAAGTAGTTTTCTTTTACTATACTTTTACCATGTTATTGTTTGTGTTACGATGTTTTGGTGAGATCTCAGTCTGTCATACAGTAGTTTTTTTTAATATTCAATTCATTGACCTGTTTTACATGACCCTTATGGATTTTGTAATGTCATAAAAACTCCTTGGGAATTGATAGACTCCGTTTTGCTAGGGCTAAAGTCGTTTTTTTTTAAATATTTTATTCATTGCCTTGTTTTATTTGACCCTATGTTATAGATTCCGTAATGTCACCAAAACTCCCTGGGAAATTATAGCCTCAGTTTTACTAAGGTTGTCGTACAGTAGTTTTTTTTTTATATTTAATTAATTGATATGTTTAATTTAAGCCTATATTATGAATTCTGTAATGTCACAAAAACTCTTTGGGAAGTTATAGCTTCCGTTTTACTAAAGAGTTGTATGAAAAGTCATATTTTTAACTTCTGACTTACATGTATGGTTTTGTGTACCTTTGACTTTTCCTCAGAATAGAATAAATGGAACAAAACATATATTATGTTGATATATTTATCGCGATTTTAGTCTGCCTTATATTTTTTTAATTATTAACTTGCAATATTGGACATGGACAGGACAAAAATCATGTCTAATTTCCCAACTCCTATAAAAATCAGTGACTCTACATTCGAAGTTGTTGACAGTTATGTAAACCTGAGACAAACCGTCCAGTTAGGTAGATCCAACTTCGAGAAAGAGGTTAATCATCGAACCCAACTCTGCTGAGCCGCCTTCGGGAAGCTACGCAGAATATTCTCGTCCGAGATACCGCAGTGTCTCAAGACAAAAGTCATCAACCAGTGCGTTTTGCCAGTTATGACTTATGGCACTGAGACGTGGTTACTTACAATGGCCCTAATTAGGAAGATCAAAGGCCAATGGGAAAGCCTATGCTCGGAATTTACCTGCGTGATCGAATCAGAAATAAGGAGATTCGCTGAACCAAAATAACCGACATTACCTGAAGAATTGCCAAATTGAAGAGGCAATGGGCTGGCCACATTGTTCGTAGAACTGATGCTCGATGGGGTCAACGGGTTTTCGATTGGCTGCCACGTACTGGAATACGCAGCGAGGGTAGGCCCCCTACAAGGCGGACCGACGACCTGGTGAAGGTCGCAGAAGTCCGCTGGATGCGGGTGGCGCAACGCCAGTCATCGTCGAGATCTTTGGGGAAGGCCTATGTCCAGCAGTGGACGTCTTTCGGTTGAATGAATGAACTTGGAATATTTGATTTTATATTATATCATTTTGATAGCATTTTGCGTGATAAAATTTAGTTCAGTAGTCGTGACATTGTTCTGTTCAAAGGCCACATAGGTCAATGTGAGGTACCAATGCGGGCCGCACTTTTATGGATTGGGTAGTTGATACCATCATAGATAAAATGTTAAATAGTCTTTGGGACCGTCTATTAATTGACATATTTTTATGAGCTGTTAAATGCGAATACGCCGTAGATAACAACTTATACAAGCCATTTTTGATAACCTAATTCACTAATTATATATAAACTCGATTTTGAGTCATTGTCTACCAAAATTTTTAGTGATATCGCGGGCCGCACAAATACTGTGAAAGGGCCGCAGTTTGAGGACCACTGGTTTTCTTATTGTGCACAAGTGAACATAACAGTATTGAAAATAACTCCCTTAGAAGAAAAACTTTGACAAAGGGCCGCCATTTTTTATAGAGTTGTATGTAGTGTTCTTAACGTTGGGCTTGGCTGCATGGTTTAGATACTTTTGCCTTTTCATCAGAAAAGAATAAAAAGAGCCAAAAAATCTTCTTCTTCTAAGGTAATGGTAATTTGTGTACAAACAATTTGTGCTAGTGTTATAGGTAAGATGTGTTTCCAATCTTGTATCAGCGTTACCAGGCTCCAGCAAAACTTTGGCTCATACTGCTAGAACTTTCCATGGAGCTTTGTTGGCACCTCAGAATAAATGCTACGCGTTATTTTCCATAATAAACTTAGCTTGTACACAATAACCAAACTACATCACACAGAACGCCACCAAGATTACAATATGATATAGAGTCAAATGAACGAATTTAATGAATTAAAGAAAACAACCGCTAAATGATAGAGTAAGATTTCGCCCGAAAAACTCTATGTTTTTTCATAACAAAAAGTTTGGTTAACTTCTGATTGTTTATTGAACAGTCAGGACTACCGGCTAGTGTTCAACACGGAGGTACAAATCGGTCTCGAGAAAGCGGATCGGCTGTTGTACGGTGACTCGTGTATGACCCACGCCATGGTCTTCACAGCCGTTGGTACTGATGTAAGCAGTCTCCCTTTATTTTTAATTAACAATCCTCCTTTATACGACTCTCTAATGTCGAAGAGGGAAAGAGGGATAGAAAGATTGATAAATAAAATGAGATTTATATTATCCAAATTACTTGACTTCAGAATTAACGAATTGGTAAACAAAACAATTGATAAAAAAAAAAAAGTAAACAAAAACTCGGATTATGTCTGAGATCTAGGGGGACTATAAAAATAAAAAAAAGACTCTCTAATGATGTACGTCAATAAATTGGCAATATTTTACCCGTATATAATTGAAATTAACTTAACACCTGCGAGGAATGTGCGTCCCCTCCCTTCACTCATTCTGCTTACCGTTCTCGTCCGCGACGCTTCAATACGGACAGTGACATAATAATCACCATTACACATGCTCTGTAATGGTAATTCGCACACAACATCTTTATGTTATTAACTAGCTGGTGCCCGCGGCTCCGCCCGCGTTTCATATGTTCTTTGCATGTGACGTTTAATTTATAGCTAATTTAAAAAAAAAACAAATGAATGAATAAAAGTAAGAGAGTATTTTGTGTTTTATTAGCGGAAAAAATGTATATAAGTTTAAATTGAAGTGGAAAATCCACAAAAGTGTAAATCGAAAGAAAAATGAGTAAGGATCGGTGGAATCCAAAAAATACCTGTCTAGGAAAAATACTGCGTAGAAAGGTGTTAGTCCTATCCCGATATGTTCAGTAGTTTTGAGGTGATGATGCGTCAAAGGAATAATAAACAAACACAAAATGAGGAAACATGGCAAAGGGCTCATATATTATAGCCTATAACCATCTACGATTAATTCCGCGTCGAATGGTTGTGGTTTTACGCTGATCGGTCTAGTAGTTTTCGAGTTTACCTCGGACAAACAAAACAAACTTTGCTTATATATATAGATAAAAAGGTTTTAAGGAACGAATTACACGGATTACTATTTCAAATATTTGGTTTTTCTTTTTGTTGTTAGGTAAATAAGTTTTATTACAAGTGAAAAAATAAATAAATAATAAAAACTAGTCAATTTTTCAATAGATTCTCTAAAGCGATATTTTGAAAATGGTATCGGGAATATATCAAATATTATAGCAGCAAACCAGATCAATCATCCCTAATACGTTTGACATATATAAATATGTATGGATACATTTTATTATATCTAGATTTAAAATTATATTATAATGAATACTAGTATCAAATCAGTGGGTAGGGTTAAATTAAATGTTTTATTTCAGGATCTAGGTAACCCACTGAAATTCCGTGTGGAGAATTCTTACGGCGACAAGGAATACGATAAAGGATACCTTCTCCTTACGGAGCGTTGGTTTAGAGAATTCGTCTTTGAAGTAAGTTATTCCAATGTAACTTACTTATTATGCATACTAGCTGTGCGCCCGCGTTTTATATGTTCTTCCCTGCGTTTTAATTATTGTATGAGGAACACTAATTTTCCATATATTTTTTTTTTTGTACTTACTATGATAAAGTAAATATTATAAATTCAAGCACTTGCCATTATGTTTTGAATCATCATTTTTCGTTGAACCATTTTTTTATGAGTTTTATTATTTTTACGCGGAATCCTAATTGTTTTTGAAAATTTAAAGTACCCTAAATTACCTGGAGTAACTTCAGCTATCTACCAATTAAAGTCCCGTCAAAATCCGTCCAGCCGTTCCAGAAATTACCCGGAACAAATAGACAGACAGACAGTCAAAAATTGTAAAAATTGCATTTTTGGTAAAAGTCTATTGTATACATTCATATCTATTTAGTAAAAAAAGATAATTTCAACATTACAAACAGCCACTTCAATTTTATATGAACTATTGAAACAATGCACCACACTATGTTTTAAAATAAAATTCAAATTTTTTTTTTCTTATTTACACTATTCTTAACTTAAATTTACTAAAAAAAAAATAGTAGAATTTTCTATAATAGCATATTTTTTAGTTTTTTTTTATATCTATATTTATTTTTCATTTTTATTTGGATTTTCTATAAAAGCGTATTTTATAGTTTTGTTTTTTAATTACGTCGTAAACAAGTCATTTCATTTAATGCATTTACGAGTAGTCCTATCGGCGCAAAGACACTACCGGATATCAGATACTAAAAAAAATCCCGCTAAAGATAACGGGACTAACCGTTTAAAATACTGAATTGTCATCGGTACTTGATAAGTGTGTCAAATTTCGAGTCACTCCGACGTTTTGAAAGGGGTCAAAATCATGTTCAAAGTTTCCGTTATATAGGCTCATACGTATGGAGATAGTAAAAAAGGTTTTAAAATAACAAATTTTGTGAATAATTTCTCCATATAGTGGAGCGTAGCTGACATATTTGTTTATAATTAGAGGGAAAAGCATATGTTTTGTTGTGTGATTGCGACAAAATTGATTGGTTTTGATTACAGATTGTAATAGACAAGAAATATTTGTCTAAAGAGGTGCTCGATGTGAACACTCTAGAGCCGATAGTGTTGCCAGCATGGGACCCGATGGGAACCCTCGCTTGCCCACTTTGCACCGAATAGAGTTATAGTAAACCCACTAACTAACCTAGTAACATTAATGTAAACACATATAGTGAAAAAAAAACGTGCCTTTCGTTAAATAATAATAGTATTTTTTTACGCTGTAATATTAAAATGTTAACTTTATCTAACGTTTTCAATTTATACTATGAAATAAAATATAAGATGTGTAAACACATGTGAAAATTCTGAATTTACCTTTAATCAAATCTCGTTTCTCAAAAATGGATCTGATATTTTTTTTTTAATAAAAATACTAAATCGTATTAACATTTAAGTGTTAAAGTTTCATTTAATCATCTAAAATGTATAACTGATTTATAATTAATTGTAAGCAAATGTGTTCATTAAGTTACCATTGTTAACATTATCATTTACTGTAATCTCTATATTAAGCTTGTGTGACTTATAAAATAAGTTTGTATGAGGCATGTATTTTTTTCTCATTAGGTTATGTTCTATTAAGGGTTTATCCCATACAAAGTTGGATCATTGTTTTACTTTTCATTTCATATTTGATTTTTTCTTTGAACTTTTGTAACAATATCATAATAAAATAGTTTATTTAAAATTATTGCAAAAATTATCAGTTTTATATTTGCATGTTGTGAAAATAAATAATGTAACCAGAGTTTTTTTTGTTTTTGTTCTGTAAAATGAATTCCAAAGACTACCCAACAAAAATGGAACAAAATTATTTAACACGCATCAAAGTGAGTGAATTCTATATATCAAGAGTTTATAATGATCAGATTTCTCCTACATTTATATAGAATATGCTTATACTACGTAAGGTGATATTTCGATGAAAGTAAACGAAACAACTTTAAATGAAACAATATATATTTTTACGAACAGTAATATAAATCTAAATATAAATTCGTTAAAAAATTTTAACTACATAACAGATCACATTGTTTACTCTGTGATTTATTTTGTAATGTTCTCAAATATTTTAATTTCGCCCATACACCCTGACACATTCTCCCTAATCTCCTGTCGTGTGTCCTTCTACCAAAGTTTGCCACTTGTCTCACTATATGCCTTGACAAGCGAAGGTTGCCCTTTTGTGAGTATGACAGCGCAGAATAGAGACAGCTACGAGCAGCTAGGCTATCGTCGCCAAGCATTTTAGAAAGCTTGAACTGTCTTATTGATATTCTGCCTGCTTCTTCAGCCTGTAAAAACATTATACAAGGATTTTAAATTACATAACAAACAATATTTGGATCAACAAAATATAAAGTTAAATGTTATTTATTTACTCTGTGAGTACCAAGAAACCATAACTTTTCATGTGGGCAACGTAGATGCAAAGTAAATTATTTGATTAATGAATTCTTATGCTATAAGAACATGATTAAATAATAATTATTAATACCATTTGGTCATTGAGAAAGGTACAAAAAGGGGAGATAGATGTGGAATATTATAATGAACTATTAAAAGATTATTCATTGATAAAACAAACAGAAAAAAAATTCTTCAAATTTTCAATACAGGGTCAACTTTCAACTGCATACACATCACAGAATTCAAATTGGAATTTCAGAAACAGAATGGGAATTTTCATATTTAAAAATAGCCAGTTTTATATACTAAATTAAGACATATTTAATAATTATAAGTACATTTATACTTGAGCACTAACCTGGCGTTTATGCCAGCTTTCCATTGTTTTCCTATTGTCTCATTTCTATGGGTAATCAACATATTAAAGAAAATATATATGTTACTTACACATTCTTCAAAATAATCTCCTAAAGCCGAATAAGCTCCTCCTAATGTTGAGAGCCACGAAAATGCATTTTCTATTTCTACTCTAGTCCATACCAATCTGAGGATTCTTTCATTCCTGCAAGTATGAATTATCAAAATGTAATTTGGGACAAATGATGTATCATTAAATAAGAAAAATTAACATAGTATGAAGGTTTGAAATAACAATGGTTTTATATTAAATTGGTGAGTATTATAGATGCAACATCATATTTTATAATTATAGTAGTATAAATATAGAATTCTCCAAACCATACATTTCAAAACCTCATATGTTTTGGTATGAAAAAACTGCAACAATACATGGGTCTTAGATAAAGCTTTATTAAAACTTACCAAGCATAATCAATTATCTCTTTATCAGGTGGCTCCAAGATTAATTTTAAAAATATAGTATTCTTTAATGGATTACCAGTATGATCCCTCAAAAATGATACAACATTCCTTCTGTAAACATCTGAATTCACGCACTCCTTGATGAACGGTTGCAAAAAATAATGCACTAGTTGTTATTTTTAATGTACGTTTCTTTCCTTTAATTATTTCTATGTCCCAGACATCTCCATTCTTAATACTTAATGATTTATAAATCGTCTCATCAGGAACCACAAAATAAGTATCACAAATACAACAAATAGTAAATGGGCTACGGTAAAGGCGTATATTAATTATTGCTTGCATTTTGAGGTTAGATTTAAAATCGTTTCAGATTTTGTCATTCCGTATACTAAAAGTTTTCACAATATACAATCATATACTGCTCAAATTGGATTGCTTTGTAAGATAAATATTACTTTTACACAAAAACAATAGTTTACAAGACATTAAAATTGACATAATTTTGTTTTATCACGCTGTTATCAAACTAGAGATGCGATAATGCGAATATTGAGTTTTAAGAATATCGATTTTCAAATCAATTTATTAAATAGCAATAAACATTTTTTTAATGACAATCAAATTTATCTTTTTTTAATTACTCGTCGTTCTGTAATTCATTCTGTCCGTTCATCCAATGATACTTGCATTCGATTTCGCGTAAAACGTGCAATGGTACACTATATTACTTTCTTCGTAGCATCAGCGTAACGGAGGTACAAACGTATTTATTGTCTGCTATTACATCTATAAAAATACGCTACTCGCTTTTTTATAGCGAGATCTCGTCTCTGTCACGTGTAGAGGCTTTTCATTTAGTAACCCGAAACACTCACAGATCACAAGATATCTTTCCATTGTCATTACGTCTGTGCCTAGCGAGCGCTTTTGCTCAGTGACCGGGGTTTCTTCCAACCAGTAAAGTATTTCAGTTATGGTATCTAAACAATAAAAACCAAGTCCAATTCTATGTCAAATATCTGGGTTTGTTTCTTATTATTAAAAAAGAAAAAGGTGTCGTGGGACACCAGGTAAGAAACACAATTTGAAATTAAAATACTGCTTAATTTTATATTTAATATCTTGATTTTTTTTAAATTATTGATTGGTTTTTATTTAAGTATATAATATTTAAATAGCTTCATCGCATAACCATTATTTATTGTAACAGGTAAACCGTTCCGGATTCACCCGGTTATATAGAAAATTTTAATTTAAAAAATAGCCAGCATTAATCAGCGATAGTGTAACTAATTTTATTATTTAACGCATGTATAGATCAGTACAAGTGAAAGAATTTAAAAAAATGGATAATTAGTTTTTATAGGTAAACCATAACAAAACAAAAAGTCAATGTCCTCTTTACATAATAGATAAGCACCCCGTATCGATATTTTCATGTGATGTTAGTCACAAAAAATAAGTAGAACTCTTTTTTTCGAGGATATTAGCATTCAGCAAAGAGCATATGACAAAGTTTGTTATTAGTTATTTATACCAAATATATTAGTTATACCAATACACATATAAGGCTATAGAATTCTGGAATAAATTGCCAGGACAAATTCATTCCAAAGAGCTTATCAGAGCATTCACTCAGTGCAAAGCTGAAGAAGCCCTGATGCTCAGTAGGAATCAGCTATGAGTATTAGTGAGAGCACTAACAGGGCACTGTTGTTTGGGCAAGCATATGCACAACATCGGTGTCCAGAACACAAGAGAGTGCAGATTCTGTGAAATAGCAGACGAAACACCAAAGCACATCTTGTGTGAATGTGATTCATTAATACCCATACGTAACCGAATTCTGGGTAAGTATATGTTGCTCCCGGAGGAGGTGCAGACTCTCACTGACAAAAAAAAAATCCCACAGTATATTTAGGTTGTAGGTCTAGGCAGTGAGATATAGAAATATAGGGGGCGATCACAATAGATGTGGCAGTGATACAGGACTGTTTAAGCCTGCATAGCCCCTTTCCGAATAATAATATTAGTTATTTTGCATTTAAGACCTTTATTAGGAACTTTCTAAAACAATTTATAATTGTAATAAGGTTACTCATCAATACATAACTGAACATTTAAAACAAAAGAAACTTAGTTATTTTTTTATTATTACAATTTCTTGATTTATTTTTCTAAAAGTAGGTAACGCTGTTTAGGCTGTTTACTTGAATGACCTTGACAGTTTCACAGTGCTTTGTTGCAAGCTTTATTAACAAAGACTATTATACTAAACCGATAATCATCATCATCATCTTCTCCCTACCCTTGTCCCATTTTTATTTGGAGTCGGCGCAACATGTCTTCCTCTTCCATTCCTCTCTATTTTTTGTCATCTCCGCATTCACTCCTTTCCGAAGCATATCATCTTTCACACAGTCCATCCATCTTTTCTTTGGTCTTCCCCTTCC
Source organism: Samia ricini (assembly GCA_014132275.2). Taxonomy (NCBI): domain Eukaryota; kingdom Metazoa; phylum Arthropoda; class Insecta; order Lepidoptera; family Saturniidae; genus Samia; species Samia ricini. The sequence continues at coordinate 26,907,080 of AP028168.1, forward strand.
CATGTAACCGTCCACATTCATATCCAATACCTTTCTTACAACATCCTCTTTCTCCCTGCGCATCACATGTCCATACCAGGACAAACGAGCGCCTCTTAACTTGTCTGTTATTGGCGCCACTTTCAAACTTCCTCTAATATACTCATTCCTAATCCTGTCCATTCTTGTTCATCCATATCAATATTCGCATCTCAGTTGCATGTAATCTTCTTTCGTCCGTCACCTTTATGGGGTAACATTCTGATCCATACAAGACGACAGGTCGTATTATGTTCTTGTAAACCTTCCCCTTTTATTTAAAGGGCATTTGCGGATCACACGTAGTAGCCGTTACCTGCCGCCATTTCATCCATGCTGCGTTAATTCTATTGGTAATCATTATTGGGTAATGATCCACCCTGTAAAAATAGGTAAAATGCCTGACTGTCGTTTGGTTGTGCAGGTATCAATTAGAAAGAACTAAGTATATTTTAAAAATTCAAATGCAAAGCTTATTTCAAGGTAGTATCAAAACTTTATTGCATTAAAATCTGTCCACTCTATCAAAAGTTATAGTAATTTGAATGAGACGCGGCGACTTTAGTATGAAAGAACAGTTTGTAAGTAAATGCGTTTGAGTCTTCTTCGAGAACAAAGAAATTATGGATTGATTGAAATTTAACTAAATGACATAATATATAATTTATTTATAGTATATAAATATCAAAGACATAGTAAATAAGAAAACAATATTTTGACATTCAATTGTTATACAATCACCTAGGCATTTTAGGCGTTGTATTAAAGAATCATTTTTTGGAAGTAGTCTTATCATTTCAATCCTGATATCAATAGGTACAAACAATGGCGTGAAGCATAATATTATTATTGCTTACATAAGCAAATTATTGTATATATGTGTACTTATGATCGTTATTCATAGGACTGTTCTAAAAAATTACAAGGACATAGAAAAAGTTGTTTGTCGGTGGTGTTGTTGACGGGACGAGACGGAAATTAAAGTGTCTCTAGTGTCAATATATATTTTTTTAATAAATAGATATGAATGTAACGATACTTATACTAAAAATACATTTTTTTTAAGTTCGATCTGTTTGTTCCGTCTAATCTCCGGAACGGCTATATGGATTTTGGCGAGACATCTTTTTGATAGATAACTTAAGTTACTCCGCGCAACTTAGTGTGCTTTTAATTTTACCGAAAAAAATAATATTTAAAATATTCTTATTACTATCTAATTGATACCTGCGCACAACCAAATACACAGACAGACACTTCTAAAAATGATAGAAATGTGTTTCATTACCTGTTGTTAGTCCTTTGCAATAATTTTTTCACGAAATCGAAAATGTACAGACACGTGAAATTTATGTCTCTCTTTATGTCAGTTAGTTGGCTTATAACTCGCCAACTACTGAACCGATTTGCAGGATATTAATTTTTTGTTGGAATCGTAGATATATCAGGTTTTAGCATATGATTTGTTACGTTAAGTAATAGTCTAAGGGTATATATTTTTCAGATCTGTTAAAAGACTCTCGCTATATTATTAAACACTCTCACTATGTAATATTTCCACGTCACCACTATATTATATTGCAATATCAGGAACGTTCACTTTAACAGATAGAGCCCAAGCGTGAATGTGTGTTTTTTTTTTTTTCCTACCTAGCTAATGCTGTAGACCGGAAGGGCCTTTACAGCTTCACCGAACCTTGTGGGCGAGTGCTGAAGGCACTCAGCCGCATAAGGTAGCTAGCTCAAGGGTTCGAACCTCGGCTTGGCCGCTACCTGAGTATAAAAACTCCCGCGGAATTTTTATCCTAGCTAAACCCTACATTTTTTCTTTATTCTTTATTTACATAAAAAAAAAAAGGTTCCTTACAGGACCTATGTACCTGCATGTTATGCAGGAGTGTGTATGGAGTGTTGTGCGTGTAATTGCTCAATGCATGGGCAGTGTTACTGTATCGCGCTGGCGGCGACGTCAATAGCCTCCCCAGTTGGGGAACGAGGCACGTCTTGGGTCGCCGCCTGAGACGTGAATGTGTTGGCCCTACAGAGTCTTATATAGTCATTCCATGCGATTTAACATGTGGCAGGTGATAGACGATCCACCGGATGTATGCGGATAATATCTTAAAGCGCCGCCACCGGATGTGTGGCGAAAATATGGTTAACAGATTACTTTTTGTTAATGTGTCGAGTACCCATAAAAATAAGACAATAGGAAGACCATAGGAAAACAATGGAAAGCTGGCGTAAACGGGGTTAATCTTCCAAAATTATTAATTCATAAGCCACCCCTACTGAGGGGAATACGTGTGGTGCGGGAATGGGGGGGGGGGGAAATAGATAAAACCAATTCTACTTGTTTACTGATCACAATTTAGTCAACTAGCAATTTACAATTAAAGACATATTAAGTGGCTGTTTACACGCATCGCTTTAGTAAAAATTAAGTTAATCACTTCATCACTTAATAAGTTGGAACAGGCTATTAGAAAAAAAGGAGTATTTCCAGTATAATCTTACCGCTAGGGGCTTCAACTTAAAGTTATTATTAGGTAGGTATTAATTTTGTAGGTAAATTTTCTAGAAAAGCCTCAATTTCATTCTAGTATTGAAAAATACGCTTTTCGATGCTGCGTACAGGATTCCAATCAGCTAATGAATTCAAATTTATCCGTAAGTTCTTGGCGTCCATTACACAATTTCTTTTTAAGTGTCGCGTCTTAAGGGCGCCAACGTGTTATAACTTATTGGTTTGAACTTGACTAGGTACGTTAATTTATAAACAATGTCGTAAGTTATTTACATTTTTACTATTAAGTTATGCACAACTATTTCTATAGTTTAGCTGCACGAGATATAGCAAATGACCGACATCATTTCAGTACCAGAAATAATTACAAATTAGCCTTCCCATGATAATGACTAAAATGTTGCTTACTTAATAGTATTTAGTTTATAATTTGCTTAAAAAATAATATGAGGAATTGTTGTAATTTTCTATTTGTACAAATAAAGTGTTTTGTTCTTATATAGTATAACAAATAAAGTTTTTAAAGCCGGGGCGGGTCGCTAGTTTAATATAATAAAAATGAACGAAGCGAAAGTCAAATGAAGTTAGTTATTTTCCATTCTTTCTGCTTACATACAAATGTATATACCCAGGGATATGTATTAAACACAGATAGAACACAGCTCGTAGAAACTATGTCCGATGGGGCCAACGGGTTCTCGAATTGCGACCACGTACCCAAAGACGCAGCTTGGATAAGGGCCTTAACGAGATGGACCGACGATCTGGTGCAGGTCGCAGGAATCCGCTAGATACAGATGACACAAAACCAGCCAATGTGTAAATCTTTCAGTTCATATGATGAACATGATAATGGTAGATATATATACTTTTAAAACAACGTAATTTAAAAAAAGTTGGCCGTTATGGTTCGCCCAGCAGATAGACTTCATTTACCATCACCGGATACGAGTCGGTTTAACTGCCAAAGCGCTCCTATAAATGTTATACATAAATTAATAAATAGTCTTTCATTTAAAATTCAATTGAGGTAGCCAATAAATACTTCACCGGCGACGACATTGGCGTCACAGATTACAATAATTATATTTTATTCTTTGTTATAATAATTTTCGACAAGAAATCTAATAAAGAAACCCCTCTGGAAAGAAAAGAAAGTATTTTATGAGCCAAATTACCTGTAAGTCATAATGATAATGCCAATTAAGAAGAAAAAAATGGTGCAGCAAAGAGTCTTCCTTAGAAGATAATCTTCATTTAGTGACATTTGATAAAGCCTTACAGCGAAAATTTTTGACCAGTGTGTGTCGCCACTGATGACATGTAGTATTGAGACGTGGTCGATCACAAAGTGCCTAATAAAAAAACTCAAAGTTACTCAAAGGATAAAGAGGAGGGTTTTGCTCGGAGTTTCACTGCGTAAATCAAATCAGGAATGGCAATCTTTCCTCGTGAAGATTATGATGGCAAAGCATAAAATTTCAGTGAAAGAAACATCGTACATTGTGATGAAGTTATAACATTGTGATATACCTTTCCAAAGGTTCGGACCTAGGTTTCTATTCTGAACTGACTAAATGCTGGTCTAGAAGGGCATTGATAGCTTCACCAAGCTTCTAGGGTGATTGCTTAGGTGATTTAGGTCGTTAGAATATATTCGGGGTTTTGGAGGGGTCAGTCAAATTGTCTCTCCCGGTAGCGGCCACTAGAAGGCTTCATGAGTTGGGTAGAGTCATGATAGGGTAGAGTATGGCCAGAGTCCATCTGCTGGCTCAGCCTAGTTTAGGGGTTGATAGATGCCACCTCTGTTTAGGTGTGGTGGTGAAGGCCACAAGGCCGAGGTTCACATTGCCGAGAAGCCGCTCTGTGCCCCCTACGCAGAAGCGGGTCGTGACGCGAATCAACACATGGGAGGTGTCTTAGTGTTCGCGAGCAATACATATGCAGTACCGTGTCGCTCTCACCTTGTGGTGGTCACTCAAAGAGTTTTAGTCCTACACTCCTCTCTCAGCTCCCTTACGAGTGGGCATGCGTAAATGCACTCCCCTATGTAAAAAAAGGTCGCTCAGCCAGGAGAGGGCAACAGAGTGGTAACAACTTCGCCTTGGGCTATAAACCTACGATGTTTAAGGAAAACTACCGATCTCATAGTACCTTACATAGCCCGTGTACATGCATGTAGTCTCAAAGTCTAAAAGTCTTTATTTAATTTGTTTTTTTTTTTTTTTCTAAGGCACTCAGCCGCAAAAAGAAAATTAGCACAAGGGTTCGAACCTCGGCTTGGCCGCTACCTATATTATAAAATTCCCGCGAAATTTGAACCTGGCTAAACCCTACAATTTTTATTTCCGAAATAATAAAAAAAAGGTTCCTTACAGGACCTATGTACCTGTTTATATGCAGGAGTGTGTATGCAATGGTGTGCGTGTAATGCTCAATGCATGGTCAATGTCACTGTATCGCGCTGGCGGCGACGTCAAGAGCCTCCCCAGTTGGGGAACGAGACACGTCTTGGGTCGCCGCCTGAGTATTTAATTTGGGCCCTAAGAAGGCGTTTATGAACCACTGCCGGTTCGAAAAATAACCCAGTCGAAAGGAGACGGCGGAAACTCGATCTGGTTTAAAAAAACTCTTTTTAAGTATAATATAAATTAGATAATTTATAATAATACACGGTTTTAGCGGAAGCACAGAGAGGGGTGTCATTTCCAGGCATCACTGGCGTTCAACTTTTTACATTAAAACCTGCATGACATAGTCCTAATGAAACTTATTGTCAGGTAAATCGATAGTCTGCTTTGGAACTAGGTTGTAGAACCTGACACTATTACCTAAAAAGCTTTTACGACGGACGGCTAATTATGTGATTACTTCTGCTACTGGAATTATGCCGGCCGTTTGCTACATCAAACTTGTTAAAATGTTTGCGGACGCACATTAAATTATCAAATAAGACAGGACAAAGTTAAGATAATATGTTCCTTATATTTATTTTTCAGCAAGGTCCAATATTGTTTATGGGCGAAGTCTAATGCCCTTTATACATATATGCGCTAATACATGAAAGTATCACCGTATCGAACTGGACGGATACGGGAGCCTCTGCAGTACGGCGTCCCGGGCCAAAGCAGGAGGAATGGACATTTTTTTACGTGTAAAAATCCATTTACGCATATCCCCTTGCTAACACTAATCCGGAAGTGAGAATTTCGTGAAGTGCCGTGAAGACCCACAAAACCCAACGGTACCATCCACCGCCTTACCCGGGAGCGACAAGGTAATCCCGCGTTAGCTCCCGTGATCTTACTGTCTGTATAAAACAAAATGTTACACGGCCGTCTGTTAATTTGAAGAGTAAATATAGCAATTATTATTTACTTTTTATTATATAATCGCTAAGTTTGCCGGAGTCAATGTCCTTGTCGGCCTACAGTCGCATCCTTAAACAGAAGAATATTTTAAATTTGACTTCCAATAAAAAAAATCTCCTTTATTTTGTTTCTGCTTAGAATTTAATTAACACTGTTAATTATTTACCATAATATTATATTATATTGGCTACATTTTTAATTTAATATGTTTTTAATTATAATTTCGCAAAGTGTGTGTGTGTGTGCGTATTCATTTTATTATTGCTGAAAATATTCGACTTAATTAATTTAATACATTGGTTATTTCTATGAACTATCTACGTTATAGCGAATTAATAATGCTATAATTATTTGTACAGAAACAATGTATGATAATATATTTTTAATAGAAGCACAACAAACTGACGTCACTTTGAGGCGGCAAGACCTCCCTTCAATATTTTCAGTAATAGTATCTCGTACCCCCTTCTCCATGCTTATGCATTAGTGTAACTTGGAATAAATAAAAAACGAAGATTAATAAGCAAATATTGCTTGCGTAAACACCCTTCAGCCATCGCCCCGCCCCGCCCCCAAATGATAAAAAACAAGCAAACCATAGCCTCTCGCCCCATTCGTGATTACGTAATGTTTTAGCTGCCTCTTTGCGGAAATACAGGACAATCGAAAACAATGGCGATCAGCGAATAATCGCGATTTCGTAGGAAGCAGAGAACACTAGATCCGGTAGACCCTTTCACAGCTTTATAGTACGGCAAAGTTATTAAATTGGAGCATTCCCAGAAAGATGAGCTGTGCCTGCAGCTTTACCCACATGGAAAATTCAGACAATTTGCAGCCTATGTTCTCTGGCCTGGCAACAATATATGATAATTTTAATGTTAATGTTAACTTTCATTGAATTCGGTTCGGTAGTTTTACTTGATTAGCAAAAAAAATTAAAACGCAGACAGACAAAAAAAAATTTAAAAAAAAACTATCGAAATGTGTCCTGTAGTCCACTCTGACGCCCCGCAATGTTTTTTTTTTAATATCTTTGATGTACCGATTTCGTCTCGTTAGCCTTTCATTATAAGTATAGATTATAATTTTGAAGTGACTATTGGAAAATAAGACACTATTTTACACGGCCCTTAATTATCAAAAATAAAAAACATTTCAATTATAACACGAAACAAAGTTATTTCTAAAAAAATCAAAGTAAGAGTTATTCATTTAATCGGGTTTTGTTTCATGTATCTGGAGTTTTAATTATTTTACTATTGTCCAAGAATAAAAATAGTCTACGTCATTTATTTCTATAAATACACCGGCAGTTCGGATAGTATTTATATTTTAATTTGTAATAAATAAACCGATAAAAAATAGGCTAATAATATGTAATTAATAATGCTATATAACGTAATGCGAAGAAGTTTCGTTTTCTGACCCTCAAGGGTTTAAAAATTGATGTGTGTTGATTTAAATTATAATATAATTTTATCATTCGTGGTTCAGTGTCCATTGATGTAACACAATCACGTGTTGTAGTGATGTTTAGTGCGTTGTGTATCGCTAGCGTTTTATTCAGTGCTCACGCACGGGAATTCCTCGGTAGTTATTAATTAAATTTATTAATTATTTAATAATACTGATAGTTTTATTATTTTATTTTTTGTGTTGACTATAACGGAGAAATTATTATTAACGTTTGTATTGCTAAAATTAATTAAATTAAATTTTATAAAATTTATTTTTTAATTGTTGAGTCTAGCTTTAAGCATAACATTAAAAAAGTAAATTGGTTTTAAAAAAAATAATCATCTTCAAATATTTCATATTCAATAATTTTAAATAGGCCATTTACAGATTTATCTATTCATTTTACCTACATAAGTAGTTATATATTGTGGTGTTTAAACGACATCATTTCGAATTTGTTTCAGCTCGAATAAGTCGATGTATTTATTCTTGTTATAAGATTAATTAATACAAGAATCTTTTCAAACCGAAAGTATTTGCTATGGATACTAACGGTCTGTTCTAATATCGAATCTCATATTGAAATTGAGAACAAACCAAAATATTTTTTTCTTACTAACCACTGACACTGATCTGACATTTTAGAGAAAAAAGGACGTATTAAAATTTTGAATTTCAGTAGGTAAAAAACAGATTGAGATTGCATATTGAAATCGGCCGTAACACATCACCTCGCGAAGCGTTGACAATTTGACTTTGATTTAGTGGTGACATAGTGGTAGGACATTTTCTAATAATGCCCGTCTGGGTAGCTACCACCCTCAAGTTTGAAAACCGGACGCCAAATACCAACACCAGTACTTCTAGGCTTAGTGTGTTTACCATCCTGGAACCCATCCTTACTTACCATCAGATGAGATTGTGACCAGGCACTGAGCCTATACAGTGTAAAAAAACAATTCTGTAATTTTGTCGTTTCATTGAAGAGCTTTTCCAAAAAAATTCCAAGCACATCCTTCATTATAACCGGATAGTTTTTTATATGTATATGAATAAATTAGTATATTACATTCCATCTAATATTTAGTAAAGTAAATTCGTAGAATAACAACGATCGTTCATAGATGAGAATCATCATGACGGTTTACATCTAGTTTTTCGCCAGACCCTGATCGAGGGTCAGAAAAAAGCCGCGACGCGGCACCTCCCCCGGGTGGCAGTAGAACGATGATGGCGCAATGGATAGTGCGGCCGGATTTCGCGTCAATAGACACAGGTTTCGCCTGAGCTTTCTATGAAGAAAAACATCGTGAGGAAACCATAGCATGGTGGTAGGGCGTTTTCTAATAATGCCCGCCTGGGTAATTACAACCCTCAAGTTTGAAAACCTGCCGCCAAATACCAATAGGTGTGTTCCGGCAGCACCATTTAATAACCAGTACTTCTAGGTTTAGTGTGTTTACCACCCTGGACCACATAGCACAAATATCGTATAAAAATAGCAATGAGCGATCTTCGCTTTAAAAACGATGTCATCGCGACACATAGACGAAGTTGTGGGCTTCCGCTGGTATTACGTATAAGGATTAATATATTGGTATTAATTTTGTGACATAATATAGTGATTTCACAGTAAATATATGTAGACAAATACATTTCAACATAACTGTTGTTACTTTGATAAAAATTTAATTTAATTTTTTTCTCATACTTTTCACTTGTAATTGTTACCAAAATAAGAGCTTATTAATATCGCCGTTTAAGAAAATAAAGGTAAATAAGTTTAACACCGCTTAATGTGTCGAGTACCCATAAAAATGAAACAATAGAAAGACAATAGGAAAACAATGGAAAGCTAGCGTAAACGCCAGGAAGGTGCCCAAGGGGTTAACTTCGGTGTCACGGTTTCACGGTGACACCCATATCTTCAAGAACCAAAAAGTTTGCTGACTCTTACTTTTGTCGCACTGTGAGGTTATGGAACCGACTTCCTGTCAGCGTGTTCCCTCCTTCATACGATATTGGGTCCTTCAAAAGAGGCGTGAAGAGGTACTTAAGCAGGCCAGCATGACAGAGGTGACTGGCATTGAATTCTGTCCAGAGTCAGTCGCCGCTGTTTTGGATTGTACTGTACTTACCATCAGGTCCAGTACAGTCACTGTGCTGTGCATTATAAAAAAAAAAAAAAAAACTAAAAGAATCTATTAGTCTAAATCAGTAGCATTTTTTCCCCGCTTGACTTTATACTATCTTTTTAACTTTGGTGACGACATTTAATATGAAAATAACATATTAGAAGTAATTAGATGGATCGTGAACTCTGGTGTGCTAAAAACTACCTGGACAGTATTAGAAGAAACATGGCCACCATTTTTGATAGAGCATTGATATAAGACTGGAAAATATTTTAACCACATGACACTGGCAGAATTGCGTCGCTCACAGATTCTAATTTACTAAGACTAAGGATAATAATGTTTAAATTATGTTTTAGGTGAAGAATATTCAAAGCTACCAAAATTATTTCATTTGGACGATTACGATGAATGCCTGTCGAAACCAGATGGACAGTATTGTCTCGGAACGTTCGTTCTTGTTCCAAAAGATGAACCTAATCCGACTTATCAGTTGATGAAGGTAGGTTTGGTGTTAATGATTGTTAATAGTTACAGTATTAATAAAGAATTAAAACACTCTTTAACGGTAAACGGAATAAAGAATAATTTTATAACCCCGGTGAATGTACAAACAGATTGCCGCGCTCCGAAAAATGCGAACGCAGACGGTGCCGTTTTTAAATTAATCCTAAAACGGGCTGATTAGCCAAATATGACTGAAGTCTTTTAGAGTGTTCAGGCCAGATATCAATTACCCTTTTGTGTTTTTGCTGTTACCTGTTACCTTTTCTTACCAGATCCTGTAAAGCTAAACAGTTGGCATACTAGTTAAATGAGTTCAAAGTATGACGTTTTTTTGCGCTGACTATACGAGGCTGTTGACCGTAAGGGCATTTACAGCTTCACCGAAATTTTGAGGTGAAAGCTGAGGCCCATTAGCCAGGGTAGTAGAATTTGTCCTAGCTACTAAGCCTACGGTGGTTAAGAGAAACTAGGGATCTCAATTTTTTCCTTAAAGAACACATAAACTTGGGTATAGTGTCCAGTAGTGTGGGTTGCAGTGTAATGCTTATTATATTTACTGTTACGTTACGTTACGTTACTGTATTGCGCTGACTGCGGGCCTTCCCGGTTGTGGATCGGATAATGTTGTAGGGCGTTGCCGGTGAGGGTCCCGGGATGGGGGTATGTTTTGGTGCAAAGTTAGCCGCGCGTCTCCAGTTTCGCAGGCATAGGCGCAAGCATGCTTCGGTTTTCGACTGCGATGAGAATATAAATCGGTCAAACTATGATCTTGCTGATTATCGACCTTAAGCTGTAAAAAAAATTAACTGGGACAGTCTTTAACCCTATCGGTATATACCATAAATCGTTATCACTCATCATTCTAAAGCTATGCTTTTTATCATAAATTATGATAGCTGCTAGCGGATAAATCGAGCAATTTATGTAACAAGAATGATTACAGCTACAATGTCACAGTTGCAGAATTTTTGTAATGTAATTTAAAGAAATCTATCTCTGTAAAACAAAGTTGTTAAGTGCCTTATTCTAATTAATTAATCAATCTGTAACGCAAGAGACATTGTCATTGCCACAGGCCTTGAAACTTGAACTTATAAAAGTAAAAACAAATTGTGAAATGAATTACTTAAATCACTAACGGCCTTGTACTTCTCATCATTTCACTTACGTTTCTGACTTTGATAAATAACGAAGAAATAAACTTAATATGTAGATAGTGCATACATATTTGGACGCAAACGTTTTACACGTAACATAATGAGTTGAAATAAGTCCGAATGCATGTATAAATGCTCGTATATTATTATAATTTATTCTATCTCATTCTTTTAATGGTTAACACTGTGGAATTTAAATTCGGTTAAAGATATAATTGGAAAAAAGTTTTTCTTTAAATTTATTTTTAAATCTTAAAATGCGTAAACATTTTTTTTTTGTGCTTTTGTAAACTCGCCAAAAACAATTGTAGTTATTTTAAACAAAACTATATATATAGGTGTAATATATATAGGTATAGTATATATAGCTAGCTATAGTATAATATAGGAGAATATAATACCTTAAAATCATATAATTACATTAATTACGTTATATAAATAATATTTATGAAAGAAAATCTTTCTGCATTTTTAAAATGTTGAAATTTTACTTTAACTCAATTAAAAAATTGAAAAAAAAAAAAATCGGCCCACTCCGGGATACACGGGGATAATTGTAGAATTGATTGAAGTTTTTTTTTGAGAAAAAATTTTTTTTTCTAAATTTTTCTAACGACGATCTTCGAAAAAATAACAATTTTATACAAAAAACGCGATTATTTCATAGAAGCGATCATGTTAAATTTTTTTAATTTATTTTTTCAAAAAATTCAATTAAAAACAAAAATTTTGAAAAAAAAAAAACGTCCGAAAGGTCTATTTTTGAGAGAGTTATGGCTATTTGAAAATAAAAGATCCATTTTTTTTTGAAAGCTTCATAACTTTCTTGGGGTTGGAGAAATTTTTATTTAAAAATCTAAAAAACGTCTTTCATCGAGTAGAAAAAAATAAAAAAATTTCAGCGAAATCTAAAGGGGTAAGGTTCAAAAGTGATCGATTTGGCATGGAGTACCCCATATATATATTAATATGTCGATTACCCATAAAAATGAGACAATAGGAAAACAATGGAAAGCTGGCGTAAACGCCAGGTTAGTTCTCAAGGGGCTAAGAATTCACGAAACCATTTTAATATAGACACTTCAAGTGGGTTCTACATAAAGTTCACCGCACAAAAAATTGTCTACATCCATCCGGTACATTTTCCTTAACTTATATTTGAATAAATTACAGGAATATTCAAAGGAGGCGAATGCATTCAACCGCACGTTAATACACCGTGGGTACTGCGTCAGTTCACGCTGTCCATATCCGGGCAATGAGACTTGGATACTTAACACGACAATACGTATGGAAAAGTGCGTAGATAAAATGGCGAAAGTTTACAATATGCGTGCGGAGTTACATACGTTACATTATTGCCGCACGTATGAGGGGGCACAGACCACGCTTGATCCTGACTTGTCTCAAATTATTTATCTCGTCGTCATCGCTTGCATACTAATCTTAAATATCTCTGGGACTATGTATGACGTGATGACAGGAGATAATCCTAAAAGTAAGAGAATCCTCATTCAGAGGATTTATTTTTTTCTTTTTAATACTGTGATTTGATCCGACACTGATAAAAAAAACGTTCGTCACCTTTCCTCTAATTTTGTTAGATATGCTCATTATATCGTAACTAGGATACTTTTAAAAGTTTATAGAACTTATTAAGATAGATTGAAGAAAAACTTAATATCACCTAATTACGTTTCTTAATTCAGTCCGAGTAAAAATCAATTAAGTAAGTAATCTTAGTAGACTGTGTCTGAATTAATATTCCAGCCTCTAGACAGGATCCAATCACAGTAGGCGAATCGACCAGGGATTTATAATACTCGTAACAAAACACAGATGACTAGAGAAGATTAAAATTCAAAATCATAAATAGATGACGACAAATTTATACTAATCAATATTATTAATAAATAAAATTGAAGTGTCTGTTTGTAATGTGAAAAAATATATTTTTTCCCCCCAAATAGATATGAATGTATATACGAAAGCCTATACCAAAAATACAATTTTTAAAAATTTTCCCTGTTTGTTTCCTGCGGGTAATCTCCGAAACGGCTGAACGGATTTTGACGTGACTTCTTTTTGTATATAGCTGAAATTACTCCGGGTAAATTAGGGTACTTTTAATTTTCAAAAATAATTAGGATATCTCCGCGTTATTAAATTAAAACTCATAAAAATTGAATAAAATCCGATTCAATGCACAGTTTTTTACGTGCAAGTGCTTCAATTTATGAGAAATATTTTTAGTTTATTTTAGTAAGTACTAAAATAAATATTATGTTTCCGTATAAAAAAATTAAAATGCAATGAAGAATGTATGAAACGCGAGCGCAGACGCGGGCACACAGCTTCTTATAAATAAAATAGAAATAACAACCTTTTGACGTTCAAAAATATAGCTAATAAAATATTTTAAAAAAATGTATTACAAAATACAAAGTAATTTTTTTCGCTTTAGATTGAATTTTCTATTTTCAGAGATAAACTTACTGCTGTGTTGGTCAATACGTTCTAACTGGAAACGACTAACCAAATGCTATAATAATACCAGTAATATGCCTCTAGCTGCTCTACAAGGGATCAGGTAAGCAAGTATTGCGATACTCGTATTTAGAATATTTTTTTTATTTTTGATATAAATCTGATTTTCATTGTATTATGTTAAGAATATTCTACAAATTTTGTAATCTCATAACCATTTTTTAATATAATGTAAAATCCATTAAGCAATAGGCTAACAATGGGGCTAATTAGAAAGCTCAAAGTTACCCAAAGGGAAATGAAGAGGGTTCTGCTCGGAACTTCTCTTTTTCTTTTTTTTTTTTGACGGGGGGAAATGCATTTACGTACTACCCTTACCTATTGTATTAGTGAGACCGAAGTCCCCCAATACAATAGGTAAGGGGGCACAGAGGGACGAACTCCGTGCCAGTGTGGGACTCGCCCGGGCGTGAAGTGCCCGGAAATACCCACTAAAACCCCCCGGGGCCGTCCACTGCATTTGGGATGGGGGCGACACGGGGTGGCTTTCGCAAGCACCGCGTCGCCCCCTGCAGCAAACCCACCAGGCTTCGTTCGTGCAATGGCCCGGTAGGGATGGAGGAGAATAGTTCCCCTCCACCTCTTAGCCCGCCACGGAAGGAGGCACGACTGTCAGGTCGACAGTCCGGGGGGCAGGATATACTTCCTGCCCCCCCTAGCTCGGAACTTCCCTGAGTGATCGAATCAGAAATGAGGAGATCCGAAGAAGAACCCAAGTAACCGACATTAGCCAAAAAATTGCCAAACTAAAGTGGTAATGGGCTGGCCACATTGCTCGTAGAACCGATGCCCGATGGGGACAACGGGTTCTCGAATTGCTGCCGGGTACTGGAAGACGCAGCGTGGATATGCCCTCCACAAGGTGGACCGACGACCTGGTGAAGGTCGCGGGAGTCTGCTGGACACATGTGGCGCAAGACTGGTTGTCGTGGAGATGTTTGCAGGAGACCTATGGCCAGCAGTGGATCTCTTTCGGTTGAATAGATAGATGGAATACAAACAAAAATATAAATTATAACTATTCATTCATTAGTCAACAGACATGCACTTAATACCATAACTGTGACTAAATTTAACGTACCAGTAAAAGCTTGATAGTTGCACCATTGACAGAGAAGCTAAGGAATAATAGGTTAACGTAGTACGGACATATCATAAGGAGAGACGATAGTAATGCGGTTAACACGTACGAACCGAACCGCGGTCATAGTACGACGGGGGGCCGAGGTTATCAGTCCTCAAAGTAGGGATGGGAATCCTTTCCGAAAAAGATCGATTCGAATCTAAGCTTGATGAATCGATTCACAAAACATCAAGATCCAAAATATCGATCTTTCAAACTAATAAAGTATCGATTAGTAGTGTCCTCTTTGTTTTCTATGATATGATGATCAACTGTAAATAGGTAAAAATAAAACAGCTCAGTGTCATTTTTCCTTAGTAGGTTTGGTTTTTTTTTTTTGTTTACTTGCTTAATGTCTTAAAAAACACATCTTTATTGCCAATCTTATGCATCTATCTATCTATCAATTATCTACATTGCCAAAATAGAAGAGTCTATGGAACTTTCCTAATGGCTTTACTATTAAAACTATTATCAATTTAAACAATTATCAATGTAATGACGTCAAATGTTGGATGAAGTGTGTGAAGGTGACGGAACCCCTTGTTTGTTATTCGAGGTTGCTTCTGGGCGGCTGCGAGCGGAACGTCGAAATGTATTGATGACCTTTAGTACTGTTAATAAAAAAAATGGAAATAGTTTGTCCAATACATGATGATTGTAGTCTAATTTCGACCACTGTATGAATACTATTTAGGAATGAAACATCAAATAAATCAAGTCGAAAAAAGATTGATCTCTTGGACCTCGCTATTTTGTGAATCGATTCACAAAATCGATCATTTTCAATAATCTTATTCCCCCTTCCTACTTAGGCGACTGATGACCTCGGCCGCTCGACATACCATATCCACGGTCTGGTCCGTACGTGTATAAAAACATAATATAAATAGAAGAGTTTAAAGTATGAATGGTATGTCTATAAAGGTGTGAATATTGAATTGACAAATGACCGAGGAGACTGGCAAAAGAAACTGGTAACCTAATTAACATGATCCTGTTGAAAGAATTGATAAATTATTTGACTATTTTTTGAACATGTCTTTAGACTAAAAATACTGCAGGAGCTATGTATAGCTTAACATATGTAGCTATATGTTTCTATTAACGAATTTGGACATACGTTTCACGTGGAAATGTGCAATGTTTCAGAGTCGCTGTTGCCATTAGCATCTGTTTTATACACAGTGTAGTAGTCTACTTCATACTTTATCAATACAAACCTCGTATTTTAGAACAGGTAAGTAACAACAATATTTAATTTCATTGATACATTTCCTTTTCAAAAATGTTTAAGTAATGTTAGGAAAGTTAATAACTGTTCAAGTTTCAATTGACTAGGTTTGGGAGCGTCGATATTAAAAATTTTATTACATCTTGTAAAATATATGTTTAGTCTTCTAGTAAACTCTTAGAGAATGCAATTTCAATTTTAATATTATTAAATATTAATATATTGCTGGGGGCAATGGACTTAGAACCGATGCCTGATGAGGACAACGGAATCTCGAATGTACGGAAAATGCAGAGTGGGTACTGAAGGTCGCTGGAATCTACTGGATGCTGGTGGAGCAAGACTATTCGTCGTGGAGATCATTGAAAGAGACCTATATCCAGCAGTGGACATCTTTTGCTTCTCCGGAGATAAAATGAAATAATTCTTAACTAGTTTACCATATAAATAAATTGGATCTATTACAGAAATATTTCTTTATAAATTTACATGCAGTAGATTCAGTTTTGCAACTTTTTGTTTTCCAGATTACAGGACATCCGCTAACAATGTTAATACAGAACAGTACGGCAATTGAACAGATGTTTGTCGTACTATCCAGTTTTCTCTGTGTTCATAGTCTGAGGAGACCTTCAAACAACGTGACATTTAGCTTTTCTCTTTTCATGAAGCTCTTAGCGAAGAGGATATTTAGGTAATTTTATATTCGCTATGCGTGTATTTAGGAAAGCCTTCAGAAAAACTTTTGCATTAAATATATTTCTTATTTTAATCAGTCGGCTGATGTCAAATGATCGTATGGCCAATGATAGTTAAACTTAGAAGCTACCCTAATTATATCAACAAGATAATTCAAACTCCAGATTTCAATATGTAATATTGGGGTAACCCTAATAACAGCCAGCCCACAATAACAGATGCCGCTATAAAATATAGTCAAAAGTTTCTCTCTTCAACTGACCAATCATTGGATGCAACATTAAGTAGCAGGATTAAGATCATCCACAACTTTGTAAATTATATTTATCTTCTCCTGGTCATTATATATTTCATTGAATTTATTATCCAATAAATCCGGTAAATATATAGAAAGCATAGAAATTATTCCATAGTTGAGAAGTTTTCTTGCTTTATTGTATGTGATAGACATATTTTATAATAATAGACGAACTATACTAATAGGAGTATACTTAGGGTGATAAGAAAGAGCAAACTGCTATTTTTCTGTATATTGCTTTAAATTACTGTGTAAATCATTTTTCCTATCTATTTATTCTTTTCAGAATGAGCCCTTTATATTTGTTACTAATCGGCTTCATGGCGACATGGTGGCCATATTTAAACGACGGCCCAATGTGGCGAGCAATGGCGGTCACTGAGAGCAATATATGCCGGGACAAATTCCTCTATCACGCTCTGTTTGTCAACAATCTGGTTGATCCGGAAAAGTACTGCGTGCTACCGACTTGGTGAATATTGCTTTTGTAATCGTCTATTTCATATTATGTTTTCCTATCCTTATTCATACGTAAAAACCTTATTATTCCAGGTACATAGCAGTGGACATCCAGATGTATATAATAGCCTTGATAGTGACATTCCTATTGGCGCCACTAAAAAAAGGTCGCCTTACAATTCTAATCATACTTCTCGTTGCCTCTATTGTTCTCAATGCTGTTTTAGCGTATATATTTGATTGGAAGCCATTGGTCTATGTTTTTACAGTTACAGAGTAAGTATCATTCAAGATTTATCAATACGTATATAATCAACATGTAAACTGTTTTGTCTTTCTTCAAATTATCAATAACGTTTATGTTGTAATATCGACCATCGGTTGATATATTAAATGCGAGAAAACGATTGCCTGTCGGACAGATAGACTATTAGGTCTCCTTATCATCCCGGAATGTTGACCGCCCCGGAATATTGACCGTAGGTCATGCCTCCCTTCGGTAGGATGGGCGAAGAGGGGGGGGGGGGGGGGGGGGGGGAGTATTCCTCTCCCATCCCCATTGGGCCATTGCACGGACGAGGCCCGGTGGGTTCGCCGCAGGGCGCGACGCGGTGGCATGCATTGCAATCCCGTATCGCCCCCATCCCAAATGCGGCGGCCGGCCCCGGGGGGTTTTAGTGGGTATTTCCGGGCGATTCTCGCCTGGGTGAGTCCCACACTGGCACGGAGTTCGTCCCTCCGTGCCCCCTTACCCATTGCATTGGGGGACTTCGGTCTCACTAATGCAATGGGTAAGGGTAGTGAGTAAATGCATTTCCCCCCGCACACAATTTTTACCCGACAGGAATCATATTTACTTTCAGGGAACTTCGTACGCTGTTCCAGGATAGCCCTTCGTTCAGTCGTCTCTACATATCACCATGGGGCAACCTCTCCGCCTGTTTTGTGGGCTTGATAATAGGCCATTTGTATCCCGCAATGGTCGCATCAAGTTTTGATGTACATAAATACAAGGTAAGAAGTACATAACTGATTTATATACTATTTGTAATAACTTTAGCTTCTAGAATTTATTTTTAATTTTGATTATGAAAGAGCAAAACACAAACTATCGAATGTAAAAGTTTTGAAGTAATGTAGTTTACCGATAACACACTTTTACTTGCACCTACTAATAATTCCGAAATATACTCTTACTGCAATACCTTTTTACCAGAATTTGTTGAACAGTACGCCTATATCGGTCATAGTAATTTTCCGATCGTCTATGATCTTCGCTTGCCTCATCTAAAAGTCTGAACGGTATAATGTTATAATGTTGCCGATCTTTTGCTGTCCATCGATTTATTATATCCAATAAATTGTCGGTCGAGTGTCGCTTATTCTTCATCCTCCATAGTATATCTAATTACATTACTTTATATAATCATATAAAAATTGCTTGAAAGATTGTTTTGTTATCCATTGTTACCTTCAATGTAAACAAAATTATAAATCACTTAATCATGTTTGCACTCCAATAAATAGTGACATCCTCTCACTCTCGACCTCTTTTTCTTAATGCCATTAAAATTCTATTGTTTCTCGACGTTCCAAATGTTCAAATTTGAAATGTTCTTTTTTAAACGGCCTCCTTATTCAATCCATAGAAACTCATATTGCATTAGCAGAGCGCACGCGTGAGATATATTGACAGTTGACCTGCATAAAGTAATAGAAAACCTTTGGGTTTTCTTAATTATTTAAATAAATAAATATAATGATGATATATAAATAATAATAATATAATAAATATTACAAAAAACCAATCATTACAGCGCTACCAAATATTTGATATATCAACCCAGAATTTAGTTACATTAGGGAAAATACGACAAAGGACAAAAACAAGGACGATCAACAAGCACTCTTGCAGTACTTTGTTTTTCAGCCTGTATTATAGTATGCAGTCACCATTATCTTGTCTCGCGTTTCCGACTCTTTAAATATTTTGAAATACTTCCCCCCCTGAACTCCCATGGATAAACCACAGCAGTATGATGTTCATTCCAAATCTGGACCGTTCGTGTCAGGAAACTGCTTTGATAAACTATCCGTTATCATATAGAACAGCACGATAACAGAAAGTAGAGGTTGGAGGACGGCATCATATCTAACAATTCTTAAGAGAACAGCCAACAAAATATTTTAAATTAATTATTCTGAAGAATAGGCTCGAAGTCTAATTATATCATATTTATGCTGTTTCAGTGGATTTTAAATATTGCGTATTCGTTATCAATACCCGTACTATCGGCGTGGTTACTGATGGGTAACGTCATCCAGCATATCCGGAACAGCAGCTTCATAGCGGTCTACGCCGCTGCGGAGAGATCCATTTTCCAGATTCTGTGCCTGCTTATATACGTTCTGCTGAACCTTGTCGGCAGTATGTATATATGAATGTATTTATAATGTTTCCCTGTGTGCGTGTAATTATGTTTAATTTTATATACAAGTTTAAGAGTAAAATGAAAGAACGTGATATCATTTGCAAGTTATATTGAAGACTAATTACAGTATAATACACAATTTAATCTATTCGCCCTAGCTAAACCGTAGGTACGGTTTGTAAAAAAAAGGACCGTTTCTGAACCCATTTATTGCGAGTAATGTTTGTGTGAAGCGTTATGCCTGTGCATACAGTGTCACTTCTCCAATTGAAGACTGGAACACGTCCTGAACCGTTACCGGCGAGCGACACGGAGCTCTAAATTATGTGTTAGGTGTAAAATGTATTCCGTGCCCCCTTACCTATTGCATTGGGGGACTCCGGTCTCACTATAGGTATAGTATAGGTAAGGGTAGTGCGTAAATGCATTTCCCCCCGTCAAAAAAAAGAGGTGTAAAATGTATAGCTCTCTTTCTTCTTTTGTCTATGTTTTCTCTCTTTCTTCTCTCTCATGTGATGGAATGTGACTCAGCGTGACGCGACCTTCAGATGTCACTCTCACTTATCAAATTGCTATGTGAAAAGATTCACTTGATTCGCAAAGCTGTTTGTTATTACAGGTTTCATCATCAAGCTGTTCGCTTGGCGGGGCTGGCAGGCGGTGGCTCGCCTCTCCTTCTCCGTCACGCTGTTACACTGGTGTGTGAACATGCTGCTCGTGCTGCCATCAGCGCAACCTTTACCTACATCAGTTACAAATGTAGTAAGTTGAAAGTTGCACTGTTTCAAAACAAACTATGTCATAATAGTTACGTAACTTTGACCACAATCTCAATCGATGTTTAAGCAAAACGTAGTCCAGGATATTAAGGGTCACTAAGCCTAGAGATACCGGCTTTTCTACCGGGACACATCCATGAATGCTTTTTGACTGATTTTCTAACTTGAGGATGATAATTAGCCATACGAACAAATACGCTATCACTGTGATTTGGTTTACAATTTTAACAGCCACTTAACAGTCAGCGAGAACGTAAGAAAATTTAATCTTTTTATCAGGAAACTCAGGTTTGGCTATTATTAATAATACCAATTGCAGAATTCACATTCTCCCCGTAATTTAATTTAACATTGCTATATCGACTTATATTAAAACAGTCGTAAATTATAATTAATTAAGTAATGCTATCACTTCAATTCGCTGAATCGCGGTGTCTGGATTTTTCCTTATTAACGGAGAGACTTGTTGATTATGAATGTACATTAATGCCTTTTACGGGTTTTATATTTGAATTTCTCAAGCTATCATCAGTAAAGCAATTTAGAGCAAGTAAATTTTGACTTGAAGCAAATATTTTTTTCTTTATTGGCCGACACCTATTAACTATTGTTTTGTATTATTTACTTTTTTATTTCAGCTAATGGTTGGAGCGGGTACTACATGCTTTACCTTCACATTGGCCCTGCCAATGACTCTACTCGTGGAATTCCCGATGGCAAGATTCTTCCAAGTTCTTTCGTCCCTCTAAATCTTCAGATAATATCTTGACTGATATTCTAAATCTCTAAAGTATCTGAAAAGGTGAAAATGAAGTACCTAGTAGTTTACGTTTTTGAATGTGTACCATATATTTAGTATTTGATCACAATGCTACATTAATTAATAATGTTCTTAAAGATCTTGAACACGCTAAACTTAGATAAATTTAAAGAATCTCTCTAATGATGTTGCCGGAATAATGCTGGAGCTGCTTGGCAACAAGGTTTCAAAGTCGAGGGTGGTAGCTACCCGGGCTGACGTCTCCACTCACCATGTTATGATTTCATACTAATGTCTTCCCCCACCAAAGACTCACACTCGTGGTAGGGAATTCGAACATGTCCGGATTTTAAAAGGATACGCGGTCGGCAATGCGAAAGACGATATAAAAATGATGTATGTATGTGTATTTAGTACGGAAAATATCTTTAACAGCAAAGCTAACTTTTTTACCTATAGACAATTTTTATTTCAAAAAATAGCTCATAGAAAAAGAATCTATGACTTAGAAATATTTATTGCTGTTAACAAAAAAAAACATTTAGGTTTAAATGTGATTTTAGTTCATATGTCGGCGTAAACGCCAGGTTAGTGCTCAAGAGATTAATAAACAAGTGTCGATAATTTTAGAAACCAAATAAAATAATAGTAGGATGAAACCCATTGGAAAATGAAGAGAATATAACAAAAATGTAAGGAAAAATAATTCACTGGCGATCTGATATCGGAAAGTGGAGGGGGGTGAGTTTTTAAAGGTAAAAAACAGTTTATCTTGATTTCCGACAAAACTACAAGTCTTCCGGAAAAAAAGTTAAATGTCCTCCTAGCCCCTTCCCCACTTCTCTATAAAATACATTTTGATAGGATAAAATTTTCCATAGAGCACACAGGTAGACTTTTAAATAAGCAGATATTTTGACGTGAGAATTTTCGATTGAAAATAAGGATGCTTTCACGATATTAAGTCAAAATAACGTGAACAAATAAATATTATAAATAAGAAAAAAATACAGTATGTTTTGGACATAAAATGGTAAGTCCTTCACCAAATTTCGTGAAAATTTTTTTTTTTTTTTTTTGTAAATGATAAAAATAAAAAACGAAAAGGTGGTTATTTGAATTTTTCACATACATTTTGAGGTTATGTGAAAAAAGTGTAAATACAAAAGTTGTAGATCTTTTTATTGCCTACTTTGACTTTTTAACTTTTTTCATAGGACTTGTAGTTTTGCCGGAAATCGAGATAAACCATTTTTTACCCTTAAAAATCACCCCTCTCCACTTTCCGACCTCAAATCGCCCGTAAATTATTTTTCCTAACATTTTTGTTATATTATTATCTTCCTTTTCTAATGGGTTTCATCCTACATTTTTTCTTTCACTTTTTACCGTTTTCAAAGGCTTTTGCTCTGGTCTGATAATTGTCGAAGTAAATAATGTTGTAAATATTCGTAGAATTTAGTAGTACTTTCATTTTAAATACATGAATTATACATATGTACAAGTATGTACGGTAATATATGTGTGGTCAGGGCCGCGAGGAAAGAGTGCGAAAGGCCGTCCGCATGCTAGATGGGCCGATGAAATAGTAAAATTTCCGACCCAGATTGGCTAAACACCGCCAAAGGCAAAAAAAAAAAAAACATGGTGCACATTGGAGGAGGCTTTTACCCGATGGGGGTCCATACAAAAATAATATTTTAGTTTTGTGTTACAATATTTAATTTATGTTTTTTTGTATTTGTGCATGAAATAAATAAGGCTATTATATATTATACATGTACGGTAATAATTACTTTTGTTATAAACCCATATCCTTATTCTTTATCCTTTATAACATTATCTAAAACGTCTCTCTATCTGCCTGTTAGTTCGCTTATAACTCGACAAGTACTGAACCGATTTGCATGATTATTTTTTCTATTTCTATATATATATATAAATATATTCTGGTCAGGTTTTGTAAGTAATATTTACCATACATACATACATACGGGATTGCGTTAGCATTACACCGCCTCGCCCCCCTGCATGAGTTTTTTACCTGGCCTTTATTCAACACATGATTGATTTGGTCTAGATACGTTCGCCTAGGTCGACCCTTACTCGAAAGCCACCCCGTGTCGCCCCCATCCCAAATGCGGCGGACGGCCCCGGGGAGTTTTAGTGGGTATTTCCGGGCGCTTCACGCCCGGGCGAGTCCCACACTGGCACGGAGTTCGTCCCTCCGTGCCCCCTTACCTATTGCATTGGGGGACTTCGGTCTCACTAATGCAATAGGTAAGGGTAGTGCGTAAAAGCATTTCCCTTCGACAAAAAAAAAGGTCTACCCTTACCGATTTACCCTCGCCTTATAAATTCGTTTCGTTAATCTTCTCTCATCCATCCTCTCTACATGCCCAAACCAACTAAGCATACCTTTCTCTATTTAATATTTAGTATATTGACAATTAATTACTTAAGCAGATCTTCTGTACAAATATGCTAATGCTAACATTACTTATGAGGAATTTTAGACG
This sequence comes from Samia ricini, assembly GCA_014132275.2. Lineage (NCBI taxonomy): Eukaryota > Metazoa > Arthropoda > Insecta > Lepidoptera > Saturniidae > Samia > Samia ricini. The sequence continues at coordinate 26,931,106 of AP028168.1, forward strand.
AAGTGAGAGTCATAAGTGTCCAAAATTCTACTCACATAAAACTACTTAAACTGATCATAAAGAAAAAAAAAAAACGTGTAAGAATAAGTTATTAAAAATAATTCACCAACATTGGATTAAGAAAGTCATGTAAAAGAAATGATAACGATAATTACGTTCTTTAATAATATGTAGTCAAAACATATTCAGGAAATTAAACAAAAAAACACATTATAAAACACCTAAGAGATAACGTTCAAATGTACCATAAGCATCAACGACGAGTGGGGGTTTATAGTTTGCTTATATTTGATTACGGCGGGGTCTGACGGTTGATATTTACTATCACCTTTTTCTTAATCAAAATTATGTCAATGTTTACGAAATCATGAAATGGGGCATTAACAGCTTTGCTTACTTTGCTTATTGGGGATGGGGTCAAAAAGGCCAAAATTTTACAAAACTTCTGTAGTTTGAAATGTGCTAAAAAAAGCGAGCAATTATTGTAATTTTCTTTTTGTCCAAATAAGTCCATACATTCTTCTGATAAAGGTATAAGAAACAACATTTTTCAATCTATCCACCGGTCTGAAGCCGGGCTGGGTTGCTAGTTTATACAAACATACATACACACATGTAAACATAGTCATATAATTAGCTTTTAAATAATGATAAATTCATTTTTGGGTCTTTATTTTATGTATCGGTTTTGTCTATTTTATACGAGCTTTGAATTTTAAAGTAAATAAATAAATCAATAAAAAATTAATTTCGACATAAATTTATGTGGTAAATTGTAATAATATAATTAATTTTGGTTCATACCTTTGTATTATTATAATATAGTCTATAAGTTATATATTATCTGTATTTTATAATTTATTTCATATGTATGTTATAGTTCACATTGTTTAAATTTATCTCTTTATTATCTATGTACCCAAAACACCGTTGATTCTTCACCATGGAACATATCCATCCAAAGGTTGCCTAGAAGAGATTACTATTACCAATAAGACCGCCCTTTGTACTAATTACATATTCTCAAATGCATATTATTATGTGTGTATAATGGTGCACAAAAAGATGATGTTTAGTGCGTTGTGAATCGGTAACGTTTTCTTTAGTGCACGGGAATTCCTCGGTAATTATTAATTAAATTAATATGATAATAATAATAATTTTATTATAATGATTGAGTCGAGTAGAATTAATTAACGTTTTTGGTGTTAAAATTATACATAAATATTATATATTACATTTTGTTATGATATATTTTGAGTTTTTCTTTAAAGAGAACCAAATAAAAATTAAAATAGAATGTTGAAAATAAGTCAGAATGAAGTCGACTCCTTTTCGAAGTTGGACTTACATAAATGAACAGTTTGCCCCAGATATACATTACTACTGTCAACAACTTCGAGCGTAGAGTCATCGATTTTTATAGGAGTTGACGCAACATGGACATTAGACATCATTTTCATCTTGTCCATGTTCATTTTAAGGCTAACTCGCTTGCAGGCTCCACTAAGGTTACCAAGCATCATACTTAGGTCTTCTGAGGTCTCAGCCATGACTACTATATTATCAGCAATGCGAAGGTGTGTTATGTACTCGCCGTTTTTGTAAATGCCATTTCCTTTCCAATCCAGAACCTTGAAAACATCCTCGAGCGCAACGGTGAACAGTTTCGGAGAGATACACATCACCCTTCCTAACGCCACGCCGCAAAGGTATATAGGTTTCGAGAACGTGTCCTAAAATCAAACTGACAAGGCGGCGTTTTGTTTAAATCCTGCAACGCTGCTGGAGAGACTGCAGATAACCAAGTCTCAATCGAATTGAAGGTTTTTTTGTACTCCACCAACGCTAAACAAATATATAGGTTGTACTCCTCAATCTTCTGTATAACATTTTCTACAAGGGAAATGCATTTACGCATGCCCCTTGCCAACCCTAATCCGGGAGCGATGCCTCCCGGTAAAAGGCATAAGTTGCCATATCGTGTTGGGCCGTATATTCCGTCCATAGGAGAGCTCGGTACAAATCAGCCTCCGTCTTTCCCGTCCCTCTCTTCCTGGGATTATGGTAGGGACAAGAACTCCAGAGGAGAAAGACTTAGGACGTATGGCTGGCTCCAGCTGACAGAAGGGCACTAGCGAACCGTGCCAAAGGATTCTCGTCTCGCAATCTTCTGTATAATTTCTGCCGTAGACGTTCGTCAAACAAATTTGATGGATAATATTTAAAAAACGTACATAGCCAAAGTCTTTCTAATTCCATAACTGAAAGAAAATTAAAAATCGGTTTAGTTTTGGAGGAGGAAACAGTGTACTACGAAGTGATGTTTTTTCGTCTATTTTTCATACGGTAAAATCAACCCGCGCTACAGTTGTAGTAGCAATAAATTTCTGAAATACCTACTATTCCGACCGCATGTCCTCTTCCCGGATAGGCTAGTTGACTATGGATATAAATTAAATTCTCTCACAGGTTTCTATTTTTATTTCTCAAGCTCGTAAAATAAATATTCTTTATTTATTGGGCGTCACTGTTTTACGAATTGACAGCTCTAGGTACCTATTGATTATTACTCTATAGTTTTTTATTTTAGTTAACGGTTGGAGCATCTACATCTTTCCCTTCATATTGCCACTGCCAATGACTCTAGTTGTGGAATTGCCGATGACAAGATTCTTCCAAGTTTTTTTTTCCTTCTAAGTTTTCGATTAACATATTAAACAATGTGGTGCCGGCTGTTAATAGTACCATCCCATATCGCTCCCGTGGGTGTTGTAAAAGGTGATTAAGGGATAAACCAGGGGTTGAACAGTAGCATCCTTTGAGCACCCCAAACAACATAAACCACAAAGCACATTACCAATTTACCTGACAACAAGTTTAAGCACTATGTCAAACAAGTTTCAATCACCAAACGGTATTACAGGCTGGATCATTTCGTGAACGATAGTGATGTCTGGAAATGACACCCTTCTTTATCCTTCCGCTAAAAGCGTTTATTGTTTTATGTGAATTGTATAATTATTCATATTAAACTTAAAACCAGATCGAGTCTATTTCCAGCTCTTCTCAACAGGGTTATTTTTCGAACCGGTTGTAATGTTTTGACATTCATAAGTCTTAGGGCCCAAATTTAATAAAGATTTTTTTTTAATTTCAATTATCATAGTACTACCAGCTTAACAAAACATATGCTCAAAAAAAATTTTTTTTTTATCGAGTTTGGCGGAATGACTGCACTGTATGAGATATTAAATAAATTACAGTACAAATACTACGAAGAATAGATGAGAATCAATCTACAGACGGCATTATCATACCGGCTAAATTCATACAGGTCTGAACTTACCGATCCTAAAACTCGACGCCCCTTAACATTTTATTACGGTCTGTTTTTACATGACTACCGGTGACCCGAAGCAACCATTTTAAAGCATCCACTTTTTTCTAATTGCGATGTTAACTTAATATGTCGATTACCCATAAAAATGAAACAATAGGAAAACAATGGAAAGCTAGCGTAAAAGCCAGGTTAGTGCTCAACGGGTTAAGAACGATCTAATATATGGATGTAAAACTGTACTAGGTCCATGGCTATGAAACTATATAACATACTGACTGCCATAGAATTATAACACGAAGATTTCTCGCTTGGTCAGCCGAGGCGTGCACACGCATGCCGGTCCGCTCGCTCGCCGAGATAGATCGCCCCTGCGCCCCGCCCGCTTCGTCCCGCGGTCGTCATCTATTGTGAAGCCGACTACCTGGAACGCGCCGTTTCTCGGAAAGGGTCACGAAGATACGCATCGCGCCGCGACTACAAGTGAAGACTTGTTATAATATTCGGTACTCCGTATATTATAGAAGACAACCGTACTTTTCAGTACGAATTCTATTTAACTGTGCATACGTTCGCTCACCTTAGGGTGAGGAATCGTGGTCAAACCAAACAATCCACTCCCTTTGGATGTGGTCGCCACTGGAAACCTAACGGTGCCAACTAAAGGTGGTGCACAGGGTTCAGCAGGTTCCCTGGGGACCCCCTTCTGGGGTCGCCGCATACCGGAACTTGGCGCGTAATCACGCCGAGTTTCCTTCTGTCTCACCCGATTGTCCGATCCTGCTACACATCCATCCCCTGGGTGCTGTTTGGGCGTCTGACCCACGTCCTCGGCCCTAGGGCTTAATAGGGCTTCCCCCTAGGCCTAGTAGGTTCCAATCTCCTTTGGGTCATTGCACCTCGACTCAAAGGTCCCTTGCGAGACTCGCGTAGTCTCTTAGATTTTTTGGCGCGCCCCCCTGCCCCCCCGGCAGGGCGGTAGTACACCCCCCCCGCCCTCACGCCATCCCGGGATGGCCGACCCTTTGTTTGTGGAGCGTCAGCTCCTTAGCTTTGTTAAATCGCTACTCGCGAAGTCTCCCGAACTCGCTCGGGAATTCGCGAGTTTTAGAAATAGCTCGCAGGCCCCGTCCGTCGCGCTCCCGCAGCCGTCCGCCGCGCTCCCGCAACCATCCGTCACGCTTTCCCAACGCGTCCGCAAGCCGGTCGCGAATATTAACGCTCCGGAGCGTCCGCGTCCGCGCTCTCCGCCCGCGTCGTTCGCAGATAGGGAGTCCGTTAACTCGGACTGTAGGTCGCGTTCGAGATCCCCATACCGTCCGCCTTCAGCGGACATTATTAATGTTCCGACGGGGAACAGTTTCTCCCCGCTATCGCCCATAAACCAGGCAGACAGGCGTCCGAGCCTCATGCCTAGGTTCGCCGAGCCCTCCGTCCAGTCGTCCGGGTCAGACTCTGACGATATGGACGTCGAGTTTCCCCCGCTGGGGGGTGATGAGTTCATCACCCCAAGGCGAAAAAAAACAAGCGGAAGGCGGCGGCTTCTCCGCCTCTTTCGCCGCCAGCCTCCACCCCCAAGATCCTCGCGGTAGAGGACACACCCCGGCAGCCTACGCCGCTGCCCGTCGTCGCGCCGACAACACCGGCGCCGCCCAAACCCGCGACCGAACACTCTCAGGCTCAGCCTAAGAAGGTTCGCCCGCCTCCTCCCGTCACGATCCAGGACAAAGCGTCCTGGACTAAGATCTCGGCGGCTCTCGCGAGCCGCCACATCCACTTCACCACCGCGACAAGCGTTCGCGATGGTATTCTCGTCAAGGTCCAGACCGTGGACACCTTCCGCGCCCTGACCAAGTTCCTCCGCGAAGCAAAGTACGCGTTTTACACGTACGCTCTCGAGGAGGAGAAATCCCTGCGCGTCGTCATGCGAAGAGTTCCGAAGGAACTCTCGTGCGACGAGATAACCGCCTCTCTTAGGGAACAAAACCTGCCCGTCATTGAGGTACATCGTATGTACTCCCAAAACGACAGGCAGAAACCATTCAACATGGTTCTCGTCTCCCTCTCCGCCACAGAAGACGGTAAGAAGGTCTTCGGCCTTGAGACCCTCTGTGGCCTGTCCCGGATCTCTGTAGAGATCCCCCACAAGAAGTCTTACCCCACGCAGTGTCACCGCTGCCAGGGGTACGGGCACAGTTCTCGGAGCTGCTTTATGGCTCCGAGATGTGTCAAGTGCCTCGGGGATCACCTGACCCCCGACTGTCCCCGTCCAAAGGACACCGCCGACCCCCCCCCAGCTGCGTTCTATGCAGACAAGAGGGTCACCCCGCCAACTATCGCGGGTGCCCGTGCGCACCCAAGATAAAGCGCAACCACCCCAGACAGGGCGGTAGGTACGTTCCTCAGAGGAACACCGCCCCCCTCCTCCTCCAGCCTCAAGTGCCACCAATGACACCGAGGACGTTCCCGTGCCTTCCAGGCAAGTCGGCAACGCCTTCCGCGGTGCCAACAGGTCAACCTGCCTCTCGGCCCGCTGCTCCTCTGGCTCCGTGGGCCCCCAGGCCCCAAGCTAAGACGCAGCCGCGCCTGGCTACCTATCAGGCCCCTCAGGCCCACCCCACCGGCCTAGACCGGGTTCTCTTCCTCCTGCGCGTCCACGACGTGCAGGATGTCGTCGCGTTCAACGCTCTGTTGAACAGCGGCGCCGGAAACGCCGAGTTAGACGCTATAACTCGGTTTCCCGCCATCGCCATGACCCTCCAAGGGCTGGCACGCGCTTCCCAACACCCGTAAGCGATGGATAAGACCAAGCCGTACGGACTCTCTCTTTCCTTTCTTAACGCTCGGAAACTAGCTCCGCAGCGTGATTTAGTAGCTAACTTTCTCCGCGATCGTCAAATAGACGTATTTCTCGTCCAGGAGACCCTTTTGAAACCAGCTGATCGCAATCCCGGGATTGCGAATTACAAAATAGTCAGGAATGATAGGACCCCTCAAAGGGGCGGTGGTACCCTTATTTATTATAAACGGTCACTTTATTGCTCGCCGTTGCAAGCTCCGGAGCTTACCAATATGGAAGTTTCGGTATGTAGAATAGGTATGACTGGCCATCTGTCAGTCGTACTCGTGTCTGCATACCTGTCCCCCAACAAACAACCCCTAAAGTCAGACCTAAGGAAACTTTTCGCCTTAGGTGACTCAGTTATTATCGCCGGTGATCTCAATTGCGGGCACACATTCTGGAACAGCTCATGTGACACCCCCCATGGGGTGAAACTCATGCGCTTAGTACAGAAGCTCGACTTTGAGGTCATCGCGCCCTCAGAGCCCACCCACTTTCAACCGAACTGCCGCCCGTCAGTTCTAGACGTCGCCTTGTTAAAAGGAGTCTCGCTTCCTGTGCGTCTCATACAAGTCGTACACGAACTGGACTCCGACCACCGCCCAGTAGTATTATTGTTAGGTCACACGGATGACTCTAATTCTAGCCCGCCAGTTGTAAAAGTCGCTGACTATTACAAACTCGGCCGTTACCTAAAGGACCATCAGTCCACCCCCTCTCTCGCTAGGATCCCAGATGTTCTGGATACGTCTGCGGACGCGGACCTCGCGATCGATGCTCTGGTCGAGCACCTCAAGATCGGCATCGAGGAGACCTCGAAAGAGGTGCAAGCGGCGAACGATCGCCGCTTCGCACTCCCCGATGACGTGAGAGCTCTGCTCACTCAGAAAAACGCCGCGACCCGCGCCCACGACACGTATCCGACTGAGGAAAATCGTGCGCGCTTACGTTCTTTGCGTAGAGCGGTGAAAGACCGCATAGATCAGATCCGAAATGATAGGTGGGACAGACTCCTAGGAGAGTTGAAACCTTCCCACCTCGCGTACTGGAAGCTCGCACGATCCATGAAGATGGACCGTACCATCGCTAGCATGCCCCCCCTGGACAGAAATACGCAGGGTCTTCAACCCGCATTTGACGATATCGAAAAAGCCGAGTGCTTAGCCGATAGCCTCGAGCAACAATGCGCCCCTGTAACCGACAACATTGATGTCGCACACATCTCTGTTGTAGAATCCTCAGTGAAGGATCTAGTCGCTCTTACTCCGGTTGTCCCCCTCTCACCTGTCACCTGTGATGAGTTCGCGATCGCCATCAAGGGCCTTAAGCCCAGGAAGTCCCCCGGTCCTGACGGAATCAGGAACGAAGTTATCAAACTTCTTCCTCCGTTTCTGATCGCGTTGCTGGTCTGCATTTTCAATGCGGCCATCAAGAACCTCCACTTTCCAGCCGCCTGGAAAGCAGCAATAGTAATAGGGATACACAAACCTGGCAAAGACGCCAGGCTACCAGATAGTTACCGTCCCATCAGCCTTCTCAACACGTTGGGAAAACTCTACGAGCGGATTCTTATGAACCGTCTCATAGAGGTGATAGAGGACAAAAATCTCTTGCCGCCCCAGCAGTTTGGTTTCCGAGCCAGACACTCCTGTGCGCACCAAGTGCACCGCCTCACGGAGTACGTACTCTCAAATTTCAATCACCCCAAGTATAATAAACCCTGGCACACGCTCTCGCAGTCTTCTTCGACGTGGCCAAAGCATTCGACAAGGTCTGGCACGCAGGCCTCGTCTACAAACTCACTAGATTAGGTATCCCGGACACTCTAGTTAGAATCTTACAAGAATACCTCACCGATCGTAGTTTCCGCTATAGAGTAGAGAACGCTCTCTCTATGGCGCATCCTATACGCGCAGGAGTCCCCCAAGGTTCCATTCTGGCACCTGTCTTCTTCAATCTCTACTTAGCAGACCTCCCTGATCTCGGAAGAGTTCAACTAGGTCTATACGCGGACGACACCGTCATCTATTACGCCCACCGTATGACATATCTCATACGGGAACACGTCCAAAGAGCGGTCGACGACCTCAGCTCTTGGTACTCCAAGTGGCGTATCGCGATCAACCCGAGCAAGAGCACCGCGATACTATTTACCAGAGACCGTAAGGTTAGGAAAAATCCCCCCAGGCCCGTCCAGTACTCAGGCACTGTCATCCCCTACAGCACCGAAGTCAGGTACTTAGGAGTCCAATTAGACGACCAACTCTATTTCAAAGCCCACATAAAGAAAATCAGGCGCCAGACCTCCTTGGTGCTAGGCCGTCTCTACCCGCTCTATAACACCAAGAGCAAAATGGCTCTCCGCCATAAAGTTACCCTGTACAAGATGGTGATCAGACCCATCATCACGTACTGCGCACCTGTCTTCGGTCACATCTCTAACGAACAGATGCTAACCTTACAAAAGATTCAGAATCGTTTTATAAGGATAGCAGCAGATGTATATCGGTTTCAGAGAAATGTGGACTTACACAGAGATCTGAACCTGCCCTCTATTAAGTCCGTCTTTAAAACCCAGTGTCGTGCCTTCTTCGAACGCGCAGAGACACACCCGAACCCACTCATAGTACGAGCCGTCTCGTACACACCAGTCCGTTCCGCCGTCCGAAAGCGGCAACGTCCGTCGCAAACGTCAGTCAGTTCCGCCGTCCGGAAGCGGCAACGTCCGTCGCACACGTCAGTCAGTCCCGCCGCCCGAAAGCGGCAACGTCCGTCGCAAACGTCAGTCAGTTCCGCCGTCGGAAGCGGCAACGTCCGTCGCACACGTCAGTCAGTCCCGCCGCCCGAAAGCGGCAACGTCCGTCGCACACATCAGTCAGTTCCGCCGACCGAAACCTGCGACGTCCGCGTAATATACTAACCGACCGCGATGATAGCATCACGCGCGCGAATAAGCGGTTTCCTCATGTTCCTCGCACATTTGCGTGTCAGCGCCCACGCCCGCGTAACCGCCGTTCCCGCCGCCGGGGACAGGCGGCTAACTTTGCTCCCGCACACACTCCGGGTCCCCCTCAGGCGGCGACCCAAGACGTGTCTCGTTCCCCAACTGGGGAGGCTCTTGACGTCGCCGCCAGCGCGATACAGTAACACTGTCCACGCATTGAGCAATTACACGCACAACACTCCATACACACTCATGCATAACATGCAGGTACATAGGTCCTGTAAGGAACCTTTTTTTTTTTTTTTTTTCTTTTTTATGTAAATAAAGAATAAAATAAAAAAAAAATGTAGGGTTTAGCTAGGATAAAAATTCCGCGGGAGTTTTCATACTCAGGTAGCGGCCAAGCCGAGGTTCGAACCCTTGAGCTAGCTACCTTTTGCGGCTGAGTGCCTTCAGCACTCGCCCACAAAGTTCGGTGAAGCTGTAAAGGCCCTTCCGGTCAACAGCATTAGCTAGGTAGGAAAAAAAAAAAAAAAAAAAAATATAACACTCAGAACAGTAGTAAAGCCATTTCAAATTAGCCATAAGAGAAGGCGTACGTCTTTCTTTATGTGCTGCCAGTGATTACGTAATTCCATATCGCTTACACGCAACATATTATATATATTTTTTGGCTTTAATTGTACACTATCGCTCTTAAGCGTTATTACTCTATGTGAACTGTATTATATCTATAAAACATTTAATGTTTTAATTATTGCAAGAAACGCAGCGGGGATCATTTTATGCAAGTATACTTCATTCGCTATTCATACTTAAACTTTTTTCATATTCCTAATTAGCTAACTCGACCAAATTATTTATAAAAATCGAATCAAAGTATGCACACATACATACAAGAATTAAAAAAGCATCATTACATATTATATTTTTAGATGATACCTCATCCAAATACCTTTAATAATATATTAATTTTCGAAAATAATTAGGCTTCAGCGTAAAAAAAATAACTCATAATTTTACTGGCAAATTACATAATTTATGAAAAATATTTTGACTTTATCTTTAAAAAAATATTAGGGTACCGTTTAATAAAAATTTAAATGCACTGAAGAACATACGAAACGCGAGCGCAGCAGCGGGCACACAGCTAGTCATCAATAAAATCGATCTCTAAATATAATTAATTTATATGTACGAGTACATAGATAATTAATCAACTACCACGCGATCCTTAGGTCACTACCGATTTCCATATATTGCGTCATTTGGTATCCAAGTATGTTTAACGTGTCGTATATCTATAGTAATAAATAATATCTAAGTGTCTGTTTGTAATGTCATAATAACATTTTCTTACGAAACATATACATATGTACATATATAAGATACCTATCCCAAAAATACAATTCTTTAATTTTTTTTTATTGTTTGTTCCGGTTTACCTTCGGAACGGCTGGACCGATTTTCACGGAACTTATCTGGTAGATAGCTGAAGTTACTCCGCGTGACTTTTAATTTTCGAAAATAATTAGGCTTCCGCGTAAAAAAAATAAAACTCATAAAAAATGAATAAACTCCGATTCAATGCACAGTTTTACGGGCAAGTATTTGAAGTTATGAGAAATATTTTTACTTTATGTTAGTAATAAATATTTTTAGGAAAGTAATTAGAATGCCATATAAAATAATTAAACGCAGTAAAGAGCATATGAAATGCCGGTGCAGCCGCCGACACACGGCCAGTTATAAAATAAACTTATATCTGAGTGAAATCGCGAATTAAAACTAGTATTTATAAATATAATAATAAAAACATAGCTAGTGATTTGTCCTTGAGTAATTTTTTCAGTGTATTATTTTGTTGTTTATTAAAAAAATACTTATAAAAACATACCAAGTATATATATCTTCATAAAACATTTTAAACTTTGTGTGTGAATTCCTTTATTCTTTAAGAACCTAACGACTATTGTAAACGGAATAAATCTGAATTGTTAATTTAACAGTTAATTGATTATTTATATAATTTCATTTGTTTATTAAAGACTATCAAATAAAAAGCGGCCATTGTTTTATTAGTGCATGTCGTATTTTTAGATTTAAAAAAATGTTTTTGTTTTGCTCTTTTATTTTATTTTTCGTAACATCAACTACGTCGAAGATATTAAACGGTATGTTATCTATTTGTATTATTTTATTAAAATAGTATAGATAAAAAGAGAAAAATTTTACCATTTATATTATTTGACATATGTTTTATTCTGTTTTTATATACTACTATGACAATGTTAAATATTTTATTATAGTCCATTTACAGTTATTTTACCTTTAAAGTCTAATTTTGGAATGTTGGCATTATTAGGTGACACGCAGTAAAAATGTTTTGTCAATTGTTGTAAATTTTACAGTAATCGAAAAAGTAATCTCGGTTTATTATAAAATAAATAAAAGGATTTGTATCACAAAATAAGAAACAAATAACTATTCTATTCATTTTACCTCAAAGAATAAGTTGGAGCTTCTATGTCTCAATACTAAGTACTCTTAAGAAAAATACGTATCGAAAAAAGAGAATTTTGGTTGATATCTGATCAGAAATAAAATACGTGTAAACTATGTTGCCTTTATTAATGTACATCTATCTTCTTACAACTTCTACTTCTTACAACTGATGTATATCTGGTTCATCGACATATCAAAGTAGCGATTTACTACGGAGTTCCTTTTTCTGTAATAACTCATGTTTCCGTTCGGTCTATTTTGAATGTGACACATTTTTCAAACGAAATTATAGCGAATAATACATATCAAATATGGTAATACAATATACAGAACGACAACTTAACGGCTAATGGTAAAATAACTGTGGACGGACTATACATTTAAAATAACACACCCCCCTCTCTTGTAGGGACAGGTCAGGGTGCAGTAATTACGCGTATATCAATCTGTTTGAAACGTATATTTGGCCATGTATCTTACAATGATAAATAACACTCTACGTATTATCCGTGCCACGTCTCGATAATGACTCCCTTAAATACCCGATGGGCGACTAATTTATATTGTAACGCATGCAATACCTGTTAATAATATTCTTAACAAACAAGATATGTAGACATTCTAAAATACGTCTTTAAAAATATAGAAAATTCTTACATTGATTATTGATTAATTCTTACATTGCTTATCGATTAAATCTAAAATTAACTCCACTTCCGTTTATCTATTTTCCGGTTCCGGTTTAGAAATGTATACGTAAATTCTATTACAGTTTCATACTACTTATTACGTATATAAACAAAATATACGAATAATTATCCTAACACTCTCCTCAATCGACGCACCTCGTTTCTACTCTCCATTCCTCTACTCTACTCTTCTCTCTTCGCATCTCTCTGCACCTCACCTCATCCCGCCCTGTACCTAGCGAAAAACCTTTGTTACAATTAACATATAACATACATATGACAATACAGTAATATCCCACTTAGCGCGACCCCGTTACGCGCGGTTTCACTATGACGCGAATGTCAAATTTCGCGCTCAAATGCCTCGCATTACGCGAAAGAGTGCGTATAAACATAATGTAAAGACAATAGATGTATTTTTTTTCCGTAGAAAATAAGAGTATATATTGCATAAAGTGTTCTTAGAATTAAAGTGATTGATTAAAATAATTTGTATTTTATTGTATTAAATTTTGACTATGTTTAATTATAAACCTCGATATACGCGAATTTCAGTGAACGCGATTTTTTTTCGGAACGTATTCCTCGCGTAAAGCGGGGTATTACTGTACTCACAATTGGACACTGATAACTAACATGGTGATAAGCTACGCGATCACAATTTTTTGAAAATAGCAGTTAAACATTTAGAAAATCTTTTTTTAAATACTTAATACAGAAAACAACTAATAGATATTTAACTACTTTTGATTTTATTGTAACAGTGACTGACGTATCATTTTATTTCAAACAGCGACTGGCTGTATGACCGAGGCTGCGGATGCGTAATATATTTTCTTCCCTGTGCGATATAGTTTTTAAATTATCATCGGAGAATAATGTTACGATGGTCATCATTTTTTAGACCTAAATAGTTTAAGAAAGGAAAGACAATACTAAAAAAACATTTCTCATAAATTCCAAACAATTGCCACTAATGCTGTCCATTGAATCGTATTTTTTTCAGAATTTGATTACTTTTCATTTATTTACACGGAGCCCTAATTATTTCCGATAAATAACAGTATATAAACAAAAATTTTAGACGATGAGTATTCACAACTCCCGCGTCTCTTTCATCTGGATGATTACGATAATTGTCTATCGAATAGAGATGGTGTTTATTGTTTGGGTTGTTTGAACTTACTGCGACCCAGGAGCCGTGTACAGTTTACATTTTAATGAAGGTATAAACAAATTATTCTTTATAATTATAACTATAAGAATCAGTTTATTTAAGAATAATTTTACATTTAAATAAATTAATTACAATAAACTTGAGGTTAAGCGATTTTTTTTGTAATAATTTAGTTTTTTTTTTTATAATAAACACTTTAACCCTAGAGGAACGGATTCTCAAGCGATATTGCCGGAACACACCTTAAGCTTGCTAGGCGGGTGAACATTATAAAATACTCTACCATTATGCTGTGTATTCCTCGCGATTTTTCCCTTCACCGAAATCTCATGTTTATTATAAAATAGTATTAGTGGATTTCAACTTACGTCCATCCATGCAGAATCGTTTCACACTACTACTGAGACATTACTTCGACTTTTTTTTTTATATTTTACGGTTGTTTAATAGCACCTTGTTAACAAAAACCTAGTTCAAAAGTATGCAGAGAATTTTCTGGTTCATACAATTCCACATGACTTTTAATATTGTTTCTGCAATATATAGAAGGTGCTTTTGACAAAAATTATTTAATTAAGTGACAATAACAATTGGGAGATATGGTTCATAGAAACATATTTTTATGTAAGAAATTGATCCAATTAAAATTTACAAAACCTCGAGTAGCTTCAGTACGTGGTACGCTTTAGAACTGGGTGATTTTAATAACAAAAGCCGACGAATTAAAACGTCCTGAAGAAGTACATAAATATTTGCATGCAAACCTAATTTCACATTTCACATTTTAATCTCGTATCCCTTCTTTATGCCTAAAATTGTATTATAATTCAACCATAGAATATATAAGGAATTACATACATTAAACATTTCGAACTTTGCTCTAAATGATTTTAAAATATACACAGAAACATGCGGAAGGCCCATACAATTTCAACCGCACGTTGATACATCGAGGTTTCTGTCTCAATAAGCGATGCCCGTCTAAAGAGTCCAATACAACTTTGCATTTCGAACAATGCGCTAACGTGTGGGCGAAGACCCAAGGCATGCGTGCGAACCTTCTCACATTGCACTACTGCAGAACGTCAAAGGATTTCCATGCTACCATCCCGCCCAGTAAAGAACAGGGATTGTTCATACAAGTTCTTTACACGATTGTATTCTTGAATATAGTTGGAACTGCGTACGATTTAATAACGGGATCTAAACCGAACAGTAAGTATAAATTTGCCATTTATTAACCCTAAAACCAGAGAGCTATCTTCAAATTAACAATATTGGTTTTTGGTTAAATTTAGATCATCAGCCATAGAACACTAAATATACGAATAAATAGTGTGAAATATAACAGGACAACATAATCTGTTGGGCACAGCTAGTACAAATTTGTTTCGTAATTAATAAAGTGAAAATAGTAATGATAAATGACATCGACCTTTAAAAAAACTACCCAAGACAGAATGCAAATTTAGAATAATAACTGTTATGCGACAAGCCATTGGCAGACTTTTATATTGAAGGGATTTTCCTCTTCCAGAAAAGAAACTTCTATTGGCTTGGTCTATACCTGCTAATTGGCATAAATTAACAGTTATACACGAAGGTGGTGATTCTCGACTCACAGCATTAGTGCCCGTGCAAGGAGCAAAGTATGCATCATTGTAATTTTATTATAAAGAAAGAAAAAGAAAGAAAGTTTATTTATTGTGCCATACAACACGTATCAATGAATTACAATTAAAATGATAATATATAAGTAACACTAATAATTAAATAAGGTTACGAATAAGTGACCAGTTTTGTGCGGGAACAAATAGGCCTAGTCTCAGCATAATTATTGCTCTGAAACCATTAGGTAACAGTGCAGCGCTAATATTCTGTCAATTAAACTTTTATAAAATTTAAGCAGTTTATGGTTTTATTTTAACGAACATTAATTACTAATTTACCGATAGTCTCTTTAAGTTATACATTAGTGAATGACTATTTTAATTTGCATTTCTTTTCGAATATTATAACATCTCTAATTTTAGGGTCCTTGGGATGCTTTGTATAATGTATGCACACAATTGCGTATACCACTATTCATTTCACGTAACTAATCCAGACTTTTTAGAAGAGGTGAGTTTTATTATGACTATTGTATTAAGTCTCTGTGATATATTTTGTTTTCAAATTGTTTAATTATAGTACCAACAATGTACATAAAATATTCTCAAAAAATAACGTAATAATTTTATCGCAAAATATAAATATATGCAAAACCATTTTAGATCAAATCGACATTTACTTGATTTTTGATGACACATTGATACATCGGACAACCAATTTATTAACCAAATATACATTTGTTGATAAGCAACTTAACTAAAGGAATCTTCATTAAAAAATCCGTATAGAGTTGAACAAAAACAGTTTACAGTTTCACAGAAGAATTGGAGCAATACTAAGCTATGATAATTCATCAAGATTCAATAACTGGCAAAGATCACACTACTAAAGGTGTGTGTCATCTCTATGCATGCTTTACAGAAGTTACTGTCTGTTTTTCCTTTACCGATACGTATTGGTATATATTCTGGACAAGAGTGTCCTATTAGCCATTTCCATTATCAAATAATCAATCATTATCATCTATCTACCCGATTGTATTTGTGATTTTGTTTTTACAGTTACCAGTCCGCTCCGACGGTTTGTTTATGTCGAACGGTTCGCATATTGTTCATATGTTCTTTTTGCTGACAGCATTCTTAACAACATACAATATGTTGTTGTACTCAGAGAAAAGGCCATTAAGTTTCTTTATGCTGCCTATTTTTATCATCAAAAGGATTTGCAGGTAACAATAATACTTCCACGATGTTAAAAAAATATTTATGTTTAAATAGGCAAAGTTAGCACAGTTCAGTGCATTTTTCTCCACATTTTGTAACAGATTTGGTTTAATTTTTTAAATACTTTTTCTCGAGTTTCATAGTTATCAAAAAAAACTGGAACAGTTACAATTTTTCCTTAATTTCGATAACAATTGAATTCTAGTAACGAATAAATATTACAAATTAAATTAAAATAATAGTAAGTTATTTTTAAAATATGTGCCATGACTGCAGTGTATGTGTCATGTGTGATGATGCCGCCAACTTTACTTTTTATTTCATTTTACATTTGAACTATAAAATTAATCTCACACAAAAACTCATCCCTGGTGGGGATCGAACCCACGACCTTTGGATTAGAAGTCCAACGCGCTATCCTCTGCGCCACAGGGACATATCGATAACGACAATATCGTTAATATAGTAATTATTAAGAGAAAGATATCACTAGAGCAGCAAGGATGATTACCTCGAAATAATTTAAAGAAATTGAAAAGTTACTATAACCGCTAAAAAACGAGATTTTCCGCTGTAACTATTATAATAATTTAGTGCGTAATAAAAATGTGAAAATTACGGGTGGCGGAAAATTAGCTAAAGCTGAATACCACAGAATAATGAACTGAATTTAGCAATAATGTTGAATCTGTAAAGAAAAAGTTTCAAGAATATGATATTTACTTATTAACTTTACTTAACTTTGCCCTCCGATAACTTAATGCATATTCGTAAAAATTTAGACAAGCTCGATCTAGTGAATTATCGTTATAATTTTAATATTAGAAATAAAGACAAGTTGGCCGTCCCACGCTTTAGACTAAGTAAGTGTAATAAACGCTTTATAGGTAATAGTATTCGGTTTTACATTAAGATTCTAAGTAACATTACCGATTTACCTGACAATAAGTTCAAGTATTATGTCAAGCAAGTCTTAATCTCAAAAAGGTTATTACAGGGCGGATCATTACGTGAACGATAGTGATGTCTGGAATTAATCCACATCTCTGTGCTTTCGCTAACATTAGTTACTTGTATAGCTTTTTTTATATGAAAAAAAAATGATATATATTATATTTATAAAAAAACCAGGTCGAGTTTATTGCCTAGGCTCTTCTCGACTGGGTTGTTTCCGAACTGGTGGTAGTGTTTTAGACGTTCATAAGCGCCTTCTTAGGGCCTAAATTGAATTGAAAACAAAAAATATTTTGATATACTCCAATAACTTAACATTAAGCATCCATTTATTGAAAATAGTACAAATTCACCTTATCGTTTTTTCTTGCATTGCTATTTATTCTTCGGGGATGTGCTGCAAATGATAACGTTTTGGTAACGCTTGCTATTTAAAGACAAGAGAGAAGGCAGAACAATGCAACATACTAAACAGATCAAGACCACTTATGACATCTATTGTATGAGTGCACTAAACTAACTAATCGAGACAAACAGCGTAATTCCTGTGATAAACTTTGCTAACGGCATTTATTCCATACAAACATAGTCCCCTGTTACCTCCCTGGATAATAGCGTTATGGTAAATATTTTTATGCCAAGATAATACATACCCACCACCGCTATGCCCGTACGTTTTGATTTTTTCCATAAATTAGCTATTTTAGAAACTAGAAGCCTTTAAAAATAAAAAAATGCTCGATTTTTACCGTAATTTTCAGACGTTCGTCAAACAAGTATGATGTATAACATGAAAAAAAGTAAAACGTAAAGGCTCAGTCAAAATGTTTTTCAGTTTAATATAAAAGTGAAAGAAAATTTAAAATCGGTTCAGTTTTGGAGGAAGAAACAGGGTACTATGAAGTGATGTTTTCATCTATTTTCCATACGGTAAAATCAGCCCGAGCTGCAGTTGACCCTTTCGTGTTGTATAATTCTTTATTTGGGGCACAACGCGATTGCAATAGATATACCTACTTTTCCAACCGCATGCCCTCTTAACAACGGAATGAATCTAAATCGAAAATCGAATGAAATGAAAATAAATTGCATACTGAACCCTCTACCTTCACAACATCAACGAATTTACAAAGAAATTAATTGTTTAAAATTGTTTCAGCTTTTCCAACGGTGTTTTCGTTAACAACAAGTTTGCGATAGAATAAAAAAAAAATCTAGCATTAATTAACGTATGCAGAAATTTAAAACCATTTTAAAATTATCCAGGGAAGTTTTTTATTCCTGTTACTATACGTTTTTACATATTTATAGCACAGTTTTTATTTTGTTCGGTGAATGCTATCATATATATCACAGTTTCTTCACTGCATACTTTGAGGATATGTTTTTTTTCTAGAGGCGACATCTTAATTTTTTGTCTTTTTAGACTATATTTTTAATCTACCGCGCACCCTCTGCGCTATCTCACCTATAATGCTGAGTTATCTTAAGTAATAAACCCGCAGCTAACACCAGGCGCTCCTCTTTCTGGATTATCTTTATTTGTAATCAAAAACAATCATTGAGTAATATTAAATTTACGTTTATCATTTTTTTTCTCTAGGGTGTCTCCACTGTACATGTTGGTTATTGGATATGCTGCAACATGGTGGCCGCACGCTCGGGATGGACCTCTCGTGTCGTCAACCATAGGAAAGAACAGTCAGATATGTGTGTTAGAAAGCTATGGACCCACGCATTTTATGCCAACAATATCGTGGATAAAGAAAATTCTTGTCTAGGGCCTACTTGGTTTGTTTATTTTATCTATTTGTGACGTTCTTTTATAAAATACTAGCTGTGTCCGCGATTCCGTCCGCGTGGATTTCCATGTTTGTAAAACAATGATTTTAATAAAATATAGGTGCAACATATTCACAGTTTAGATAATAAAACTAAACATTGAATTTGGAGAGCGTTTTCAATAAACAATAATCAATAAGCAATCAATTTTGACCCTTCCAACAAATTCAAGTCCCATAAGTTACTTCGGGTTATAGACTATCTCTATACTGAGTTTAATCAAAATCCATCCGGTAGTTTTTGCATGATACTTGTTTGCACAAACTGACAAAATTCATAGAAAAATGGTCATTGATTTTAAAGTGCTATCTTATAAGATATGACGTCACTCTTTACGTGTTTCGTACAAGTTCTATATACATTCGGGAAATGGATAGAACATCTATTTTCGATTCCCGACAAAGATCCGAAACTTTTACGTCAGTTAATGTGTGTTTATTAGTGTGAGTAAATTTGATTTTCCTTTATGTTATATTCATGTAGGTACCTCGCTGTCGATTTGCAATTGTACACGCTCGTTTGCTTCTTAACTATCTTCATGTGGAGACGGAGGCGACTTGCGGTAGTCATGTACGCCGTTCTGTTCTTTAGTTCGTGCGTATTCAATGCCGTCGCCTGTTACATCAATGATTGGAAAACTTTAGTCTTCCTTTCATCCCCTGAGTAAGTTACAAAAAAATATTATGTTATCATCTTAGTTACCAATAATTTTATTCATAAATGATTAATTTTATTAACACAAAAATGTAATTCGAAACTCGACGTCTCGGAACTTGCAACTTTTTATCACAAACGCTACACTACAATACTTATCTCTAGAGTAGTGAACTCTCACAGAAGATGTTTTACAAACCCTAACGAAACTCAGAAATTAGGATATAAGCCAGTGGTTTCCAATCTTTCTTGGCCAGGGACCATTTTTATTTATTTTATTGATAGCTGGGACCACTAGAAGAATAAAGCACGAGAAAAATTTTAACATCAAAAATAAAACTCGATAGTACATACATAGTATCACGCCTCTATCCCGTGGGGGTAGGCAGGTAGGCAGGCCATGTCCTTCCACTTGCTACGATCTCAACACATCTATTTCGGTTATTCTACTTTCATACTTTTGGCGATAGGCGGCTAATTTTGCTCCTGCACACACTCCGGACCCCCCTTTTGGTGGCATCCCAAGACGTTTCTAGTTCCCCAAGTGAGGAGGCACTTGACGTCGCCACCAGCCCGATGCAGTTACACTGACCATGCACTGAGCATTACACGCATAACACTGTATACACACTCCTGTACATAATACGCATAGGTACGCGGTATATAGGTCTTTTAAGGAACCTTTATATTAAATTAAATAAAGAATGTAGGGATTAGCTAAGTTCAAAGTTCCGTGGGAATTTTTCTACAAAGGTAACGGCGAAGCCGTGATTTGTACCGCTTTATTGCCCTTCTATCAGTTACCTTTTACGGCGAGTGCCTTCAGCACTCGCACCCAAAATTACAGTGAAGATATAAAGGCAACTCCGGTCAACAGTATTAGCTAGGTTAAAAAACAAAAATGGGTACTTTTCATGAGTTACCATCATTTACAAATACAATTTTCTAAATAATGGAAAAAAAAAAAAACTTTAACTTATATCATTTACTCTGTCCGCGTTAAAATGACAAAGTTTTTAACTATTTAAACAATTACAACATATATTCACGCTAAACGCGCGAATATAATTTAGATAATCTAAATTTTTATTAACTGTTACTTGTTACTTATCTTACTTTAATCGTCCCTATAAACTTTTCAAGCTTCTCAGAAGTGACAGAACAAATTGTTATCAAAGTAAGTAACAAATGAATAAATATGTACATGTTACAATTTACAAGTTTATAAGATACAGTTGGCATAATTATATACAATAGAAGATATATTAAAATTATAGTAACGTAAGAACACAGGAATAGGAAGGATATATCTTAAGGGCTCTGTATAAGCGAAATTCCAAATAATAACAACCAAAAATGACCTGACTCGCGTCCCTTAATACAGACCTTATCACCAAACTCAAAGAAGTGACTGCTAACATGAATCACTGCAGCTCCTGCTTGCGGTGCACCAACACGGGTTCATTAGTGTGTTTACAATCCATATAGTCACTTAACATCTTATATCGTGTAAAAAAATACCCTCTCCTTCATAATTACTTAAGGATTAGCATTATTTCTGAAAAATAAAAACGATCATGATTGATGCTAACTTGAACGATCCCCAATGTAAAATAGTCGAAACATTTATAGACATTAATTACTGTTTAAAAGGAACCTACGTACAGTCTTCGAGGGTGTCGAGTCGTTCTCACATTTTTACACATCGACGTGGGGCGCTCTAGCCGCCTGCTTCATAGGAATGTTCATGGCGCATGTACAATTCGAACTACAGAAGAAGAAAATCAACTGTAACGATTACAAGGTAAAGAGTATATTTTGTTTTTAATCTGTGGCCTAAAACTATACGCTCCGCTCATGAATTTTAGCCCACCGACACGATGTGACGTCAGCTACCAACTAACGACGCCCAATCACCAGAGCGCAGCTATCTTCAGACCGCATCGTCCATGGCCTGAACAACAGACGTTGTCCGTCATATTTCTAATTCATTAACTTTTAGTGGCTATTTGATCCTATGTGTTACATCATATAGCTCTGTGCATAACTTCAAGTGAAGAGTATTAAAAATAATGACATGAAGCGTGGATTCGGAGATGTCTAAAAAAAGTAAAAGCAAAGTATATCAAGGAGCCGCCATTTTGTTAAAGCGTTATCATTATATTACAACATCCACCTTGGCTGTATGGTCTAATACCTTTGCCTTTTCCTCGAAAAACCGAATTGAACCATTTTTTTAAAACATGAACTACCAATAATACTCCCTTGTCCTGTAATATATATGTATTTAGGAACACCAGAACTATGTTGTTTGTACCGAAACAAGGCGCTAAACCGGATCATAAATTTTATAGTACGCTTTATATCCTTACATTAAATAAAAGTCAATGTCCGTTATTTGGCATATATCTAGAGAGCCACTTTTTTTAAAGATAAATATGTTTATTTATAACACTAGCTGTGTGCCCGCAATTGCACCCGAGATTCATATATTTTTCACGCAATAATATGGTTTTTAATTTTTTATACGAAACCCTAATTATTTTTAATTTTTTTTTGCTACTAACATTAATAAGTATTGCTCACAAACTCAAATAAAAATACCTGCCAGTCAAACTGTGCATCAGATTTTATTCACATTTCCATGAGTTCTCATTTTTTTTGGCGGATCCCAAATTAATTTTGATCAACAAAAGTAGACCAAATATTGTAATTTATAATAGCACACATAGAATTAATGATGAAGTGACTGAAAGTGATCGTTTTTTTAACCAATCCATTTTTATAATTTCGTCTTTATTAACACGTTTTTTTTTTCTCAGTTGGCAGTTCTTCTTCACAATCTAAGTTTACCTTTTGGCGTAATATGGATAATAATGTCCGGGAAGATCGCAATAGAACTAACTTCTCCCACCCATATCGCAATCTTCATCGCAATAGAACGACCTGTATTTTTCATACTGATCACGATTCTCCTGTTGGGATCCTTTAATATTGATGGTGAGTCGGTTTCGTGGATCGTCTTATAAGAGTTTGTTGAAATCCTTCCTCTATTAAATTACCCCGCATTATGTCATATATCCTAGCCCAAAAGCAGAATACATATTACTGTAAACACACCATAGTGCTGTAGCTATTTCTCTGCGTTTTGCTTCTTTTTTTTTCATAAAATCGGACACGTGGACGCGGGTCAAGTCCACTCATCCAACTCTAAAATCAGCCTGTGCTTTCCGTGAAGGAAAACATCGTGAGAAAACCAACAGAATGACGGTAGGGTATTTTCTAATAATGGCCGCCCGGGTAGCTATGATCCTCAAATTTGAAAACCTGTCTTCAAATACCAATTCAAATTTTCTAATCTTCAAAGGCTTCTTGTTTCTATAATTATTAATTTTAGGGTAAAAATCAAAATTTGTTATATAACGTATTAACGCCGGTCGCATTTCCTCTTATAGCACGTAGGTGTCCTAGATTGGAATGTGTAGATCTAAAACTACGTAGAAGCCGTATAAAATTAAGACTGATACGATGATACCGACTGTATATAGACTCTCATTTATTAAATAATGTTACCCTTCTTGGAGTGTACTTTACCATTCAGTGAAATGCAGCCATTTTGCCATTCCTGAAGAGCCAATTCTCCTCCCAAACATAAAACTATACTTTAATGAAAGAAGGTGGTCACTATTGTCAGTCATACCATAAAACAGTTTTAATTTTATTTCATTATTATTCAAAGAAATAATAATTCGTGATAATTATAATCATTAAATTTCAGATGCATTATCTATAGGTATTAATAATATAAAGATTTTCAAAAAAGTTTCATATCTTTAAAATGTAAATAAACAAATTATATAATAATTAATGACTTCTCATGAATATAAATAAGTGTTTTTTTAGTTAAATGCGTCATGAATTTAAAATTACCTTATTCACATTTGACCATTTTTTTTCATATATTTTTTTACTGATAACACTAAAATTCGTTATTAACTACCAACATAATATTAATAGAAATAAAAACATATTCAAGTTTATATTATACAGGTATCTATACTTACTTATAGAGTTGTTTCTAGAAAAGTTATTTAAAGGCTAAATCGGAAGTACGGTAGTTTGACTGAAGAATCAAAGAAAAATGGATTGCATTCTATTAAACAGTAATGTAATATTTTGTTTGTCACAACATTCTCAACGCCTAGATTTAAGAAATTAACTAACAAATATATCATTTACATTGATTGACATTAACAAGTAAATCGAGATTATTAAAACACAATACACATTTAATTTGATTAAAAATTCTTATTACAATAGTTTTGTTTTCAATGTAGACAATGTATTTTTAGTTGCTTCTCGCTAGTTGAAGGATGACTGGAGGGAAAGTCGTGGTACACGTTGAAAGTTATTTATTAACTGATTCTTATTTGATTCTTATTCTGATTCTGATTATTTGATGCTTTCTGATTATTTCTGAGGACATATAGTGAAACTTAAATTCTAAAAGATCCCTCGGTAGTCGTAGGGCTTACAAAGATTACGGTGGTCAATCAGAAACATGCAGAGTGCGAGCGAGACGGGACACACGGACTTCTCTCATACGAGGTATTAAATATATGTAACCCGTGCGCCCGCGGCTCGCGCTAGTGTGCCGTTAGATGTTGATGAGGTCTCTGCATATTATAGCTTTATACTAACTAAGCACTTGATACATGTAATTTATCTCAATGTAACTAATTAAGTATCAAAAGGCTTTCATTTACCTGACAAAATGGCAAATTTTATTTGATCCACAATCGTTTGGGAGCTACAATGATTCATAAATCAATTGTCGTGTATCTAACAGGGCCGTTGCGTGCACTTTTGTCGTGGAGCAGATGGCACGCTATGGCGCGTATGTCGCTTGCAGTGATGCTCTTACACTGGATCGTGGGTATGGTGATTGCGGCTCGACCAGTTGCCTACGCCACTTCTGTACTCGACGTTGTGAGTTTCTTATATGTAATATTATTTAACTCACAGTAACACAGTTTCTATTTGGAACTAATTCCAAAGTTAACGCAGACGTATTCGTGAGAAGGAACGAGTATTATATAACAAAATATACATTATGGTACGTCAAAAAAAAAATTGTTGTTTTGTCCATATTTAGGTTTTGTTAGGATAAGAGTTCGGAAAAAAAATTTATGCAACTTAATATACATACGTGTATTGTTTGTAATTTTATTTTACTTCTTAGTAGTTAGGATTACTAATGAGAACGTTCAAGTGAAACACGTGAGCAGAATTTTAGTGATTTTGTTTCTTTTGTCGTTCGCGTCAATAAAAATATGCAAAAGTTTTACCACATCCCTACTCCAACCTAAAAACCCCAGGCAACAGGGGAAATCGAACTGCGTACATGGTACATCGGACGACTAAAGCTATCAGTTGCCTTGTGGGCGCTGTCAGGTACGGACTTTATTACCAGAGTGAGAAAAAATTGCTACTGTGGTAACAGCATCGTTAACCAATAAATTACGTATATTATAAAAACTAATATCGTCTGTCTGTATGTCCGTTACTTGTATAAATAGCAATTACTATTTCTTTCACACAATAATTATTTTCCGACTCACTCAGACACAGTAAAATCTAGTTTATTTTGACCAACTCTACATTACCTTAATTATGCCAAACTTTGTTACTAATTTATGTGCATTTTGTAAAATGTTTAAAACTATCAAATCACCTTCCTGTAATGTAGTTTAAACCATAGACATAGTATATTTTCATCTATACTAGGTTTATGGTTTAAACTTACATAAAGTTAACTAAATTTTAAAGTAGGTATATATTATCTCAAAGATGGATCAATAGTAAACAGACGTTTTATATTTGGTTGTTTATAATGATTACAGGTAGTGGATTGGCTTGCGACAACAGTAATAAGTTACTTGTTAGCCATACCGGCTACTCTGCTGTTAGAAATACCCTTCCAGAGATTCGCCGACGCTATTTTGACACCGTCATAAGATAAAGAATATTATTTATCTACAATAAATGTTGTTCAAATTATTTTTTCCTTTGTTTATTCTGTTATTTAAAACCAAATATCTTAAACTCCTTGTTCTTGGTTATTGCCAATCTGTGATTTACTCGTACATACAGAATTCATGATATTTACCCGCAAACATTCTCCAAATAACTTTAAATATCATATACGCGGGACATATATTGAAACGGAAGAGATCGTTCGGGATCTGGGAATACTATTAGATCGAAAACTTACTTTTGTACCACACTTTGACAATCTTAGTAAAAAAGCAAATCGAGTTCTTGGCTTCGTTATTCGTAACTCTAAACAGTTTCGAGATCCTACGACAAAGATTCATTTGTATTACACCTTAGTGAGAAGTATATTGGAATATTCTACGGTAGTATGGCGTCCACACTTTGCAACACACACGCTACGATTAGAACGTATTCAAAAAAGATTCACCAAGCACTTAGCTTATTGTTTATGCGTAAGGAAAAAAAGACACCAGCTATCTTAAATTACTAGACAGATTTAAAATTCAAAAATTAGAAACTCGCAGAAACATTTTCGATCTAACATTTTTATTCAAAATTCTTAACAACCACATAGACAGTCCTGAACTGCTGAACATGATTGGGTTTAAGATTCCTCCTCGATACCCTCGCTACTCAATTAACCTTCTCAACTGTCCGTTTAGAAAAACAGTATTAGGTATAAATTCGCCTGTCTCTAGAATGAGCAGAATACATAACAAATACAAAAACTTGGATTTATTTAATATCACATTATTCAAATTTAAACATTTAACCAGGTCACTCGAACTTTAACTTAACTGTAAAAACAACTTAACTTTAAATTGTAAACTTAAATTATTACTTTTTTGGCTTATGCCTTTGTCAATAATATTGATTATAAGTCAAATGTATAAAAATTAGTTCGCGCCAATAGAATAAGCAAGCTGTGTTTACTATTAAAATTGTACATCCTATGTAAGTAAAGTGTGTATATATATATAGAACTATTCGATGTAACAATTATTGTAAACCAAAATTATAAAAAATAAAATAAAAAATAAAAAAAAATTCTGCCACCATCATGTGATAAATTTTGTTTTCAATCTTGTGTCAACGTTTCTAAGCTCCAGTAAAACAGGTGGCTGATCTTGATAGAATATGGAGTTTTCGTAGCACCTCATAATAAACCTTTCACGTCATTATTTCCAATACACTCCACCTGTGAACAATAATCAAACTATATCATACAAAACGCCACCAAAATTACAAAATATAGAGATTCGATAAGAGTTAAAAAAACATATATTTTTAAGCACATTTATATACTTTTATCCATTTATTGTTTGTAATTTTACTTCTTAGTAGTTAGGATTACTACTGAGAACGATCAAGTAAAACACGTGAGCAGAATTTTAGTCACTTTTGTTTTTCTTGTCTTTCAAGTCCAATACCCAAATTAATGGATTTCAAAAAAACTGGTACATGACAGACTGAAATCCCACCAAAAATCTTATTTAAAAGTGATTATAAATGTTTAATGTTCTTTTTGTTTACTTCCACTTATTCCTCTGCAAGAACAAGGCACCTATTCTATACAGCCAAGTCTGATGTTAGAAACATGTTTCATACAACGCTCTAACATAATGACGGCCTTTTGTTTAAAACTTATCAGGGGGTATTTGAGCCCTTTCAGATTTCACACACCGTGCCATTATTTTTAACACACTTCACTTGGGCACAATATATCAAACTGAATAACATAAATCGTTACCATACTTATATTATAGTCATATACTGTAATTTGATTAATCTATACTAATCAATAAAATTGAAGTGTCTGTTAGTAATATCCAAAATTAATAAATATAAATATATATACGACAGTGTATAGGCTTTTTAAAGCTACAGAACAGCTTGAGAAATAAAATATTTTACGATTTTTACTGATTGTGCGTTTATTCTCGTTACTAATTTTCAAGTGCTTTTTAACGTCTATATATTTAAAATCGATTGGTTCGTTGAGAATGCATTCACGTTCCAGCGATCCCGCCGTGTAGATGTTGAGCGTGAACAGATAGCTATACCTAAAATATAACTTTTACAATTTTTGGTCTGTCTGTTTGTACGAGCTAATCTCCAGAACGGTGGGACGGATTTTGACGGGACTTTTTTTAGTAGATAGTTGAAGTTACTCCGCGTACTGAGGATATTTTTAACTTTCGAAAATATATAGGAAATGCGGGCGCAGCCGCGGGCACACAGCTTAGATAGTTATAAATAAAAACCACTTCATTACACTGAGATGCCGTCAAATACTTATTACGGTTACAGCCACCAAGTGATACTATGAGATTAAAAAAACAAATTTAGTAGCTATCTAGGAGCCACAAGTTATACTGGAAAATTACATACAAAAGCTAATGTAAAATACAAGTGAACGAAGACCTATAAATTAAAATAAAATTAGGAATTTCCAAACAAAACATAATGGAGGAGGAACCAAGATGAATTACAAAACTAATAACGACGATATTATTAACTACTAGCTGTGTGCCCGCGGCTACGCCCGCGTTTCATATATTCTTCACTCCGTTTTAATTTTTCTATGCGGAACCCTAATTATTTTCCTAAAAAAAAATGTAGTACCTACAAAGATAAAGTAAATATATTTCTCATTAATTCAAGCACTTGCTTGTGAAACCGTGCAATAACCGATTTATTCAAATTCTTATGAGTTTTAATTTTATTACGCGGCACCCTAATTATTGTAGAAAATTAAAAGTTACCCGGAGTACCTTCAGCTATCTACCAAGAAAAGGGCCCGTCAAAATCGATCCAGCATTTCCGGAGATTACCCAGAACAAACGGACAGGAAAAATATGAAAATTGTATTTTTGGTTTATGTATCATATATACATATGCATTGATATGTATTTAGTAAAAAAATGTTATTTTCAAATTACAAACTGACACTACAATTGTATTTATTAGTATAGATATCACATAAACGAATTTGCGTATGTTACTTATTAAAAACCGAGGGTGATACTATTAATGAAATAACAAAATTACGAAATGGAATGTAGGTCGTTTACTTGCAATAATTGTAAGATTCGTTTACGGCCACACCGCAAGCGTGAATACAATAAACGCTGACGCGTATAATTAGTGTAGTTTATGCTAGCACTATCACTGCCAATGTAATTAATTCACAACAGGCTTATTGGCCCTCCATGACTTCTAAAAAAAAAGATAGTTGGTTGACCGAAGATTAAGGTTAGGTGCATACTAAAGGTGCATACTTATTGGTTAATGAAAGGGAATGTAAGCGAAATATTTTTTTGATTTTTTATTTATTATTAATATGTCGATTACCTATAAAAAGGACACAATAGGAAGACAATACAATGGAACAATGGAAAGCTGGCGTTTACGCCAGGTTAGTTCTCAGGGGTTTTAGCCTTAATTTAATTTTAATTGTATTTAATTGTAATTTGCCCCGCTCTAACCGAACGGTTAGTAAACCTGTAAAGTAACAAACGTCTCTCTTACAAAACCTATATACCTTGTGTGTAGTGTGCATCATGATGCGTGTGATGCTAATGCATGCGGTGTCACAGTATCGCGCTGACAGCGGCTACAAGAGCTTCCCTATGTAAAAATCTTTGTTACCTAGTATTTGTACCCTATTGTTTTGTTAGTGAGGATTCTAATAAAATCATTGGCAAAGCACAATACATTTTGCTACTGGAATTTGATCCAAATTTTGTTGAATCCTGGACAAAAATTTCTTTGTGCTACGAATATACGCGTTGCTCGAATGACCGGATAAGTTGGACCGTGAATGAGGTTAAAAATGATTCGTTGACAACTTTCAAACGTTACATAAAGTTCCACAATAAATATGACAATTAATAAAGGATTTAGTAAGGGAAACGTTATACCTCATATTATTTAACACTACTTGCGCAAGTTCAGTAACTGAATGACGTAGCACAATGCATAGTTTAACCGTGGTTTAAGCAAACGATACCTCGTCATTTTTCTGTCACTATTAATAAACCTAATACTCAATTTACTAATAAATAATTTGTTGTCTTGTCTGACTTAACGATTAAGAAACAATTTTTAGTTTATAAAAAGGCAAGAGTAAGAAGCTTATAATACGTTTAACGACATACAGTGTACGAGTAATATGGAGTATTCCGTTGAACATCAGATAATTTTTTAGATAAATAGAATCCAGAAGAGAGCAGGCAGTTTGTCACATGAATATTTCTCCCATATAAGAAGGTCATAATATAATATCGTAGCTCAAAAAGTTGATGATGAAGTTAAGTCATCATCAGACTTCTAATTTCGGTAAACCTGCTTAACAAATTATTTCAGCATATATCATATGCGTAGCATCTGTTGATGAAATTTCAATGGCCACTAAAAGTTTTAAGCTAAATAGTTTCGAACTTTTCTTATCGAACCTTTGTTCACAGCGAAATGTCAATCAAGTTTTCTTTACGAATCTCTATCATAACATATCAATAATGCCTAATTCTCATCGTGGGCTTGAAGTAGCTCAATTTAGTGTCAGTAAAATAAAAACTAGTTACTAGTTGATTCTGGATTAATTTAAGTTTATTAATCCTGAAACAAGAAATGTTATATAAAATAATAGAAATTAAATCTACTAAGTTCTTTTAGATATGTCATCCAAGCCGAGGTTGATGTCATAAATTGTTTAGTTACGCACGATTTACTAAAAACTATTTGTTAACATTTCTCTATATGGTAATTACATATTTATGAATGTAATACCTTGAACTTTTGCTACCTAGACGATGCCTAGTATTATTATTTTTAATATATGCATATTTTTATTTTAAAATTTAACAATATTATAATTTAAAATGTGTATAAGGCGATGCTTACTCGAAGATATCCTGATAATAATCTTCTAGGAAAGGAAAAAATAGTTTTGCAAATTGTTTTGCTTTAATTAAATTTAGCATTTGCTTCACGAACATGTAAAAGATTTGTATTACAAAGATTTGTAATATTAATATGAAACTATAAATATATTGGATTTTCTGACACTGACAAAAAAAAAGATTGAAATTTCGGGTTTCAGTAGGAAAAGCAGAATAAGATCGCATATTAAAACCAACCATATGTCACTAGACGGTATAAGTCAAGACGATTTCTGGGGGTACGACAGTGCCCCCGCCAAGTCGAGCAAAAGCAAAGAAAAATGCGGCGCGGCCGTACCATCTTTTTCTCGAAGCAGATCAGGCCATTTTCGACCCCCTATAACTTCGTTGTGGATAAAACTAGAAGCCTGAATATTCAGTAACCAAGCAGGCATTGTCTAAACACAGGATATTTCAAATTTTATTCAATTTAAACCAGTAGTTTAATTATTATAACTAGTCAAAATTTCTTAAATTTGTCACTCCACTAACGGACTGACTATAAAAACCTTTTTATATAAGAAAATACCTAGTATGTTAACACTGATTTGGTATGGTAATTTTTATAGTGATCAGTCGAATGATATTGGGAATTTAGCAATCTTGCAATGTACAAATTTCTATTTTTAAATATACAGACAGATAATGATATATGCCAGTTTGAGAAAATTTACTAATAATCTTTAATACATAGTTTCAAGTTGAAATTGGAAGACCTTCCACGAACCTAAATAGAGAGACACCCCCACGTAATGTAAGACGATAAATAAATAGTTAATTGCAAATTGTTTTTGTCAGCAAACTTCGTAATGTTGGATTTTCGTTACAATGCACGCGCGGAGCAATAAATTCTGCTCTCAAATAAATGCACCAAAAAAGTTTTTATATGTTGTTTTATAAAAAAAAAAAAGTTACTTTACAAGACATATAATTATTTGTAGTTTATAATTCTAATTTTGATTAAACTATCAAACATGAAAACAAAATTCAACAGAAAACATCTTCGACAAAAAACTGTGAACATGCCTTTAGCCAAAACAATAATAACTGAAAATGTTCATAACACGTAAAGTTATAAATAAAAGTATACAGTAAGAAAAGATTATCCGTGTCGAAATGAATTTAAAAATATTACTTTTGATACAAGTAATTCTAATATTTATTCATGTTAATAATACCAACGCTGGACAACTTACGAGTAAGTTTTTTTTGTTTTGCTTTTTATTCAATTTATTTCTGTATGATATTGTTTTTACGGGTACTCTCCACACCAAATTTAACTGAAAAAACGGTCTAAGCTTTTGAATATTATTTAGAACAAAAAAACCTAAAACCCTCACATCTATATTTTTGGAACGAAGTTCCTTACGGCAGGCTTGGAGGAGATAGGGCTTTTGCTGCCCGAGAGAAATGAAACAAAATTTGATAGTAAAACCGTAAGACAAAGTCCGTGGAATAAAACCGCTAAATGAGACGTGCGCAGGCGCGACACTCGTATACACAAGCGAGTAGTGTACAATACCTTTCTCTTTCTTCTTCTTTCAGCAATAGAATTTAATGACGAGACTGATTAATAAGAATTACTTATAATAATAATAATAAACTTTTTTTGTAATTATTTCTATTTCTATGTAATTTTATGTTGTCAAACAAAAAATAAAGAGGCACCTTGGTGTATGTTGTTTGCCGACGATATTGTCCTTGTCGGTGAGGATGGTACTGGGGTCCAGAGCAGATTGGTAAAGTGGCAACAGAAGCTGGAGAGTGTCGGCCTAAAAGTGAGCAGATCCAAAACGGAATATATGTTTTGTGATTTCGGCGGCACCTCTAGTTCAACTGTCATAACACTAGATGGCACTCCAATGCCAATCTGCCACGAGTTCAAGTACCTCTGCTCACTCCTGCAAAACAATGGCGAAATAGACCGGACGGTAAAGCATAGAATTAACGCAGCATGGATGAAATGGCGGCAGGTTACGGCTACTACGTGTGATCCGCAAATTCCCTTTAAATTAAAGGGGAAGATTTACAAGAACATAATACGACCTGTCGTCTTGTATGGATCAGAATGTTACTCCATAAAGGTGACGGACGAAAGAAGGTTACATGCAGCTGAGATGCGAATGTTGAGATGGATGTGTGGGGTAACAAGAATGGACAGGATTAGGAATGAATATATTAGAGGAAGTTTGAAAGTGGCGCCAATAACAGACAAGTTAAGAGGCGGTCGTTTATCCTGGTATGGACATGTGATGCGCAGGGAGAAAGATAATGTTGTAAGAAAGGTATTGGATATGAATGTGGACGGTTACATGGGAAGGGGAAGACCAAAGAAAAGATGGATGGACTGTGTGAAAGATGATATGTGTAGAAAAGGAGTGAATGCGGAGATGACAACAAATAGAGAGGAATGGAAGAGGAAGACATGTTGCGCCGACCCCAAATAAAAATGGGAAAAGGGTAGGGAGATGATGATGAAACAAAAAATAAAGAGACACATTTTGTTATTTTAATTGATAATTTGAATTACGACTTTTTTTAAAGTAATTTATTACTTCCTAAAATACTGAATTTCTTAAATACTTTCCTGTACTTAAATAAAAACTAATCAGTAAAATTTAAGAGAAAAATCAAGAAAACCTACATAAAATACAGCACGATTTTTTTTTTTTTTGCAAATTGTGTCGATTCTACATTAGGCAAAAGAACTTCATTCCTACCTGGTGTCCCCCGACACCACATCTTTTTTTTTATTTATTAACTCGTTTAACGACCTTCTTTTGAAATTTACAATATTAATAGCTGTTGCCTGCAGTTTCATTTTCACACATTATCTATTCTTTACATAAGATATATTATTATACTTTGTAAGTTATGTATTAAGCTATTGAAAGAGAACTTGCTGCTACAGTGGACAACCACTGAACTTACTATTATCCCTACAAAGCGAAAACATATTATGTCTATGTATTATCCACATACAATCGAATGTTTATTTAACGTATAAGAAATAACTAAATAATACAAATAAATTTTGAAATACCTAATTAATATTAATTCATAAAAGCTATAAATGCCAAATGCCAACCAAATGAGAAGGTTTCCACTTCCCAGAAGGCTGGCAGCGTTGTCACGTTGGATGACAATGTTTATAATAGTGCAAAATATTTGCCAGCCCTCTGATCGCGATACGTGTCGACTAAACGGTTCGCAAGCTCCTTGAAAAGGCTGTGAGCACTCGGACTCCACGATCCTAGAGTCAACCCCAAATGGCACAAACATGTAACACCCATCAAGAGAAGCATATTTGCCCCGCTTCAGATCCTCCGCTGATGAAGCTACTGCACCGGCCTAAAATGAGATAACTGGAAGGTGTAGCTGTGTGCCC
This sequence comes from Samia ricini, assembly GCA_014132275.2. Taxonomy (NCBI): domain Eukaryota; kingdom Metazoa; phylum Arthropoda; class Insecta; order Lepidoptera; family Saturniidae; genus Samia; species Samia ricini. The sequence goes on from AP028168.1 coordinate 26,965,275, forward strand.
GTGGCTGCGCCCACGTTTCATATATTCTTCAATGCGTTTACATTTTCTTATACGGAACTATGATTTTTTTAATACTAAGATAAAGTAACAATACTTCTCATAAATTCAAGTACTTGCCCGTAAATATGTATATAGATTATCTACACGTCCCATGTCACCCGTAATTTAACATAAGTAGCACAATTTATGTAATTATACTCATATTGGAAAATCACCAAATAGTATATCCTGAGATACTTTTTCCACCAAATATTCTATTGATACCTGACATCTATTGATGGACAGTAACATTACACAGCCTAAGCCGAAGTCCGTACAACTTTGGTACCCATTTGCGCTACCTACAACATTGCCGGCTTGGCGTCTTGAGCGCTTACCTCAAACGTTCCGTGAAGCTGTTAAAACCCTTCCTATCAGCAGCATTTAGACAATTGAAAAAAAGAAGCTTCCTTTAAATTAAGAACTTTTATTGTTTAATTCCTTTAGACGAGGAATACCTTCGCCTGCCGCGGTTGTTTCATTTGGACGACTACCATAGATGTATCGCTCAGAAGAACGGTGTCTACTGTTTAGCCACCTATCACCTCACACCACCGCTTCAATCACACAGCGACTACGAATTAATTAAGGTAATTTACCGCATTGACGAACTAATATTATTTAAGCATCCAAGGATTTTTCTATACTTACTTTGAGCATAGTCTTTCGTGTAAATTTCGTAATTTTTCGCACGCATAAAAGAGCCATACATAAAATTCAAAGTCATTAATAAGAGATGCAATAGAGCATATTACTACATACATTATGTAAGTAAATTTTGATTATTTAAGTAAGTCAGTAATCACACACATATATTACATATTTACACAAGTTTTCATGCATTTAGTTTCACTAAATATGGAGATATGATTTATTATTACATATTTTTTCAGCATTTTTTTACTCCATCATAATGGCGAATTAGATTGTGATTTTTATTTCATTATGCATAACGCTACAGAAAATAGAAAGAAACAGCAGGGGTACAATCTTAGGAAAGTTTTAATTAAAAAAACTATATTATAAGGTATATACAAATCATTATTAGCTCTCTTCTGATACAGAAAAGTACATGCATTTTCTTTTTATTCGCAAGATTTTTTATCTTGGCTGGAGCGACTCATACCGCAAAAATAAGTACCAAGTAGGCAGGGCCCGCGCTAGCGCTCTAATTATGTGACACCACTTGTAACAATATATTTTCAACAGGAATATTCCGATGACAGGCATCATTTCAACCGGACATTCATACACCGTGGGTGGTGTCTCAGTGCACGGTGTCCGTCCAATGAGCGGAATATTACTTTGCGAGCTGAACGCTGCGCACATATCTGGGCGCAAAATAACAGAATGAGCGCAACACTCAAAACGCTGCACTACTGCCGAACACATTCAGACACTCAAATAGACCAGCAGCCAGACAGGCCGCAGCTCATCTTCATTTACGTAATCATGATTGTGTTAGTTTTAAACACGATCGGTACGACGTATGATTTGATGACTGGAGATTGTGAAAAAAGTAAGTTTCATTTTTGTTTATATTTCATACAAAGTTGCATCATGAAGTTATCACGCAAAATGAAACAATGAAGATAATTTGAATAACAATGGAAAACCCACTTTTTTAGAACAGATTTAGAACAATTTATGTACATACTGATAAATAAATTAACCCTTGATTTATAAAAAAAAAATTTTCTATAATTTAAAAGAGGTTATTTGTACTATTTAAAATGTAACCTTATGTGAATTTTTCAGTTCAGAACTTTCTCATAAACTTGTCCGGAATATGTCTTGTACTAGCAAGCCGCACGGATATGTAGAAATCTCTAATTTAATAAAAATTAATTTTCTATGTTACTTACTTATAACCTTCTACTTACTTATAACTTTCTACTGATGAAGCAATTTTTAAAATTGTCTAATTCTTAACGTTTGTCCATAATCAATTTAAAATAAATATTACATCTTTATATGAAAACTTGCTGCTCTTCGCGGTTTTACCCGTGTAGTACCCTTCCCGTGTGATTTGCGAAATAAAAACCCTATGTTACTCCCTGGATTTTAAACTATCTCCATACCAAATTTCATCCAAATCGGTTAAGTAGTTTTTATGTTTATTCGTTACATACAAACAATACAAATCTTTCTTTTTTTATAATATTGGTATAGATGTATAAACATATTTTTATTCCTTAACCCCTTTTAACATCAGAGGTCAACTATAAATACACCAATGTTATATTATTTCAGAAAACAGTCTACTAATCGCTTGGTCTATACCTAACAATTGGTGTCAATTGGTTAAACCCTTTAGGCACAAAGATCCACGCACTTCAATTTTTTCACCTCTCCAAGGAGCTAGGTAAGGATGGACGGAAGGACATGTTGCCATAAATTTATAATCTATTCAAATTTCTATAGTCACAATATAATTTGTTTTAATTCCAGAGTTGTTATCTTAATCATATTCGTACTTGCCCACACAATGATATTGTATAACATGGTCTACTTACTGAATCCGCAGGACATGGAAAAGGTACGTTTTCGTCTATTAAAATTAGTAGTTCGGACCGGGACAATCCAGGTTCTGGGTTCTGTTAAAGTAAAAATGTCCCGCTCTTGCCTATTTACTTATTTAACTACCTACATTTCAAAACATATTTGCTACACGGACAAATATAAAAGCAAAATGTGTAACTTCTAGGATTAAAACTAGATTTAATTAATGATAAATTAATACACTGTTTTCATTTGATTTGTATTTGAAGAAACAGAAAATTAATTGGATTCTTTTTATTTACGAATTTTCGCGAGCGCACCGACTCTGTCTAAAACAATAAATGGTAATTTTAGTCCTACTGCGCCATCATAAAATATTTCTACCGGATTTGAATTATGGTCTAAAATAAGGGGTTTCACAGCGGTCAGTCTGCTAAAAATTGTCTACCTATTCTACCGCATCCTAATCCTAAATTTCTTTCGTTATCTATTTTTTAAACTGATGCAATAGTAAGGAACTCAGTTTAGGCAAATCCATGGAATCAAACATAGCTAAACATATGAGTTTATTAAAACGAAAAAAAAAGAACGAACCCTCTAATAGTTACCTATGGTAGTAGCATCTGCTGATATTAGATATTTATTTAATAAGCTATCAGGTGTAACATAGAATTATGAACCTTATTAACAAGAAGGTAAAATAAACATTTATTTACAGTCTCTCGTAGGTCCAATAGGTGCAGTTTTGAAGAACGGTACCTCAATGGTCCAGACGTTTGTTATGTTTTCAAGCTTCTTATGTGCATACAATCTGCTCCTTACCTCCAGTAAGAAGCCACTGACCTTCAGCATGACACCAAAGCTCATTTTTAAAAGGCTAATCAGGTGAAAAACTGATAATTATATGCATTAAATACAAGAATAAGTCAATTAAGATTTTAATAAAGATCTTGAAACTCTGTACTACTTTGTTAACTTCTAAGTTGTAGAAGAGGAAGTGAACACTGCAATAACAGATTCCTGAGACCCCTCCATTTAAGTGTTTTAGCCGGTTCTTATCGGCATGCTCTCTCCTCCCTGGGAGATTGGTTTGCCCATGACGATTTATCCAAGTAAATAAAAAATGTTATTTAATTGCTACATGATTCAATTTTAATACCTTGAATATTTAACCTCGCTGGTATTATTTTTAACCATAATTTTCAATGGTAAATTGCGTAGATATGAAGATTGCTTTATATCTTGTAGACATTTGGAGATTACTTAGATTTTCTAGATAGCGTTGATTCAGTAGGCAATATGTTTTCAATCGTACTACAAATTACAACAATTAATTTGCCAGGACTAAGATTTATGCTTATCAAATTGAAATTTACATTTATGCTTCTTGTTTTTCTTCAAGAATAGCTCCGGTGTACCTGTTTTTGGTAGGTTACGGAGCGACGTGGTGGAAGCATGCCCGTGACGGTCCACTCTGGCCAGTTGTGGTAGGAGAACAGAGTAAGGCGTGTCGTCAGAAATTCTGGCTTCACGCTTTCTTCCTCAATAATCTTATTGATAAAGAAAATGCTTGCTACATACAGACATGGTATGTTTATTTATATTGATCATATTTTAAGGATATCACATAAGTAATATATATTCTCTTTCGAATGTAGTCGATTCGTTTTAATCTTATGACAATGGACAAATTTGAAGAAACCTTGTAAATAATTGTGACTTTTATAGTGCGGCGACCCAAAGATGCTAGTTTTCGACTCTAAAAGGCGTGATTGCATCATCATAAATACGTTAAACTAATATTACAAGATGTTTACTCACAAATTTCTAAAGAATTATTTTCACTCGTAAATAAAAACTCAAACTACCATCAAGTTTTGCAATCACACCATCTTCTAACGTCCATATAATGTATTCTCTAGTATTGAATATTTTATGTCTTCTCTTGTTCCACAGGTTTCTGGCAGTGGACATGCAACTCTACTTATTAGTCTTGTTCCTGACCATCAGTTTGTCTAAATGCGGTCGTAAAGCGTTCTGGATCATCGGAACTATGTTGGTTTCATCGTGCTTTCTCATAAGTATGATAGCTTATGAAAAAAATTGGAAATCAGTCATCCATTTAGCAACGCCTGAGTAAGTTGTTAATTAAGTTTTACTTACTAAAGATGAAATGACTGAGAAACTCTTTTGTTAGAATGCTTCTGATACTTAAGAGTATAATTAAAACTCCCACAAAATAAACCCTTCTGTTGTCTTAGAAGATGTCTGTTTCCTAATGTAAGATTAAATAATAAATCAATTAAACGTAATAAAATATAATGATTCAAATAACTATTCAAGTATGGAAATGCTGCTTGAAGTAAAGACTCTCTTAAGACGGCCCGTCCGAAACTCCGAATGTGTTTTTGTGGTTTTGACTATTCCTTGCATACCCTGCTTCTTTGTTATCACCCTGACAACCACATGATGCAGAGTGGCCCAACTCAGGATAGGGTTGCTAGCTTGTAAATTAATAAAACCTAACTAACGAAAGCCAGCACATGTCGCTAGTTCGTTATATTTTTTTCGATACATTTTTATTTGAAATGTATATAGAATTTATACGAATAAAAGTTTTAATTTACAGAATTTTTAGTAATTTCTTACGTGATTCACCTTCTTACAACGGTCTATACATATCACCCATAGGAAGTTTACCGGCTTGTCTAATGGGACTGCTTACTGCATTTATACAATACCATATGCAAGAATCTGGACAGAAATTCCCTAGATTCAGTGTAAGTTCATGATTCACTTATTTCTATAACGAGTGCATTATAAAATGCATTCATTGAGGTTTTCCTCTGTAGATTTCTATCCCTTCATCCTTGTGTTAACCTTTCTGTGTCCAAATTATTTGAATCTAACTAATTTGTAATATCTATCATGGTCTTAAGATTTATTTTCGTTACTCATTTTAGTAAATATTTGAAAACCACTGTAAGAATGATTTCTGTCTTTTTATTCATAACTGCATGTACCAGCGATAACTTTTTCATGGGACAATTTATAAACTGTTGTTAGCTTTATGATCTGTTAAATATTGAAAAGTAAATAAATTAATATTTCAAGAGAATGCGCTCTTGTAAAATTTTCTTCTTGAATTAATTCACAATTAAATGAGCATAACAATGAACATATTATTAATTGCACAAGTTAATAAATCACTAATCACTGTTGTTTGAGTAAACATATCCATAACGTCGGTGTCCAGAACACAAGAGAGTGCAGGTTCTGTGAAACTGCACATCTTGTATGAACGTAATCTATCATTACCCAGTCATAATTGAGTTCTGAGTAGCACGTGATGCTCTCGGGGTAACTACATAGGTGTCTATCAAAAAGGTTCTACAGTATATCCTGGGTGTATGTCTAGGCTAGGGGCGATCTCCATAGATCTTTCTAGGTCGCAGGATACAGAAGTGGTCATGCCTGAATATCCTCTTTCTGAATAATAGTATCTTTCAAGTAATAAAATATGTTTGAATGATATATGTAAAAGATTGGTAATTATTTTTATATTTTTCAGTTGCTGACGAATGCCCACTACTATATAGTGCCATTGTACATAACGTTGCTTCTCAGCGGCATCTACCTTAGTGAATACACGTCTCAAGCATTTACTGCCGCTTACACCGGTATAGAACGATTCGTCTATAGCATCCTTTATGGGATACAGTTCATGCAAATGATAAATGTCGATAGTAAGTACTATCGTAAGCGCATCACTACAGAAACAGTTTTATAAGTAAACACATAATATGTACAAAGTTAGTTATTACTATATAGCAGACAAAATAGAAGAAGAAATACATAGTAATGCGCCTATAGAATTGTAGTAAAGGGTTAGCTACCGTATTTTTTATCATGGGAAGTCTGCATCTTTAATGCGTTACGCAGTCATGGCGTCGAGTACAAAAACTCGCACTTTTAAAACAACAGAGTGTTATGTTAGCATTAACCAAAAATAGGCCTACTGACTAAATCCCACTGAACCGCTGAGAGAGTCTGAATACGCTTTTGCTTTCTTTCGAAACTTATGCACGCTCAACCTCTGTTCAAGGCTCTCAAGGAAATAGGGCTAGCTATCGTCCTATTCCATAAGTCATAGTAGCATCAAGCTTATTTCTAGTCTTGGTGTTTTATCATCTTCGCTTGAATTTTATATTTAAAAGGAGAATATCGTAACGAAACGAATAATATTGTTATGGGGTATATATTGTCGTTTTCAGTTTAGAAACTTATCATCAATTACTAATAAGTGTGTGCTCTAGTAACCAATTTATCTGAAAAAAAAAATATGGACTGCTTAACGAGGATAAGGATTTGCATGATAAAAATGAAAATGTTGACTTACGGCCAGCACCTAGGTCTTACAACGGCACATGTACGAAAGTTTATGATTGAGCAAAGAGCACCCGCGTTGTTATTAATGCTCCAGATTTAAATAGATAAGAAGTAGGGGGGGGAAATGGAAACGTTAAGCTTGGCCAGATAGAGAAACTAGGATTAGCTTCTCACTATTTTAGGCGATATTGTTACTTAATTCCAAGTAAGATAAACCAAACGTTAAGTCTGTACAACCATAAAACAATAAATACAAGCTCAAAGATCAGGTGACCTAAATTTAGATTATTACGCAGATTTGTAGTTCGTTTATTGCCATTCCAGTTAATATTATTGTCAATTTTATTTCCTCCGTGTTTCCTGTTAAGTCGATACTAGTAAATAGGTAAAATAAAGTGAAACGCTTGATTCTTACACAAAATAGTGTCTTCGTTATCTTCTTTTACTTTTAACGCCAGGTTGGATGTCGAGATTTTTTGGATGGCGTGGTTGGGATGTCCTAGGCCGCATGTCGCTCTCAATGATGATGATACACTGGTGTGTAAACATGATCATCACTGTATCACGGCCACACCTCATATACAGTTCTCTCTTAGACATTGTAAGTATAACTGACATCACATCGAGAACTTAAGAACGATATTTATGAATAACCACGGTACAATAACCAGACTAATAGGTTGTAATACTTCTCCCAGCCATTTACTCCATATACAATAAAGTTATCAAAAGCAATCACAAGAACTTCATACAGCTCTCGGGATATTGAACAATTTTATATTTTATATATCTCGCACAGAGGTTTATGAAAATTATGTTTGAAGTTGTTAGTTCCACCTTTTTTTTTTTTTGACGGGGGGAAATGCATTTACGCACTCACCTTACCTATTGTATTAGTGGGACCTGAGTCCCTCCAATACAATAGGTAAGGGGGCACGGAGTGACGAGTTCCGTGACAGTGTGGGACTCAAACCCGGGCGAGAAGCGCCCGGGAATACCCACTAAAACCCCCCGGAGCCGTCCGCCGCATTTGAGATAGGGGGCGATACGGGGTTGCAAGGCATGTCACCGCGTCGCCCCCCTGCGGCAAACCCACCAGGCCCGTCTGTGCAATGGCCCAGCGGGGGTGGGGGAGAACTTCTCTACCCCACCTCTTCGCCCGCCTCTGAAAGAGGCATTACCTTCCGGAGGGAAGAGGAGTGATCACTGCGACCGCAGTAATCACCTCTCCCCCCCCCCCCAAAAGTGGGCTTTCGCCCAGCCGCCCGGTCAGACTATTAGCCGGCAGTCAGAAGGACTGCCGTTGCCCAGGGTGCGCCATGAGGAGGTTGTCTGACACCGCACCCCTTGTTAGTTCCACCTACAAAAGTACAGTTGAGAATTCCTGAATATTCATAGAAAGATAATTAAAAGAGTTTATGTAAAAGAAGGCTGATGGATTCTTTGTCAGGTCAAAATTCTTATTGTTTTTTACTCGAAGAAACAATCCATCTATGCAGGTTTGACACGTAAATACCAAATTTGGCGATCTTTATTACTTAAACATTGTGAGTAAACAAAAGTGTAAGCATGAAACTATTTTGAGTGACACGCCATCTCTTGGTACATAATAGGAGTTTTTGACGATATCTCAGTTTGACATATATCAGTTCACGTCTTTAATTTATTTATTTTACACCATACTAGCTGCACTTCGCGGTTTCACCCGCGTAGTCCCCGTTCCCGTGGGATTTTAGGAATATCCTATGTTACACCCCCTGGATTTTAAACTATCTCCATACCAAGTTTCATCCAAATCAGTCCATTAGTTTTTAAGTTTATTCGTTACATACGAACAATACAAATATTTTTTCTTTACACTATGTATTAACATAGATTATGTAATCCTGGTAGCATACAGTTACTTGTATGAAGTAATTCTACAACGCTTTTACTGAGGTGCCACAAAAACTTCCCGGTAAGTTATGGAAGAAGGTTTATTGCTGCGTAGAATACTAAATAACGACTGAATCAAAAAAACATTCTATCCACATTAATCTATCAGCATTGTATACGTAACTAAACTAAAAGCCTTAAACTATAACAAAAATAAGGGGACGAACTCCAAGATACTTATCCTTGAACAGATATTATTACGTGTATTGATTTTTTCAGAGTGTCGACGCAGCTAGTACGACAGTAGCGACATACTTACTCGCAATACCAACTACAGTTATGCTAGAACTTCCGATGCAGCGATCCCTCGAAATGTTCATTCGCTAAAGAATCACAGGCCGACGATACTCTGCTTGAAGACGATTTAGCAGTTTTTAATTATCCTCCGATGAAGCGATTAGATTATATTTAGTTTATTGCCTCCTTAAATGTTACAAAATATTATACAAGGTTCTGTAACTCAAGAATCACCGACCTGATTTACAATTATTATCCTTTCTTCTTTTTTTTTTAAAAGTCCCCGAATTCCCCGAACATAATCCGATACATTCTTAGTCTATTGAATTTTCCCGACTAGTTTATGCTCTATGCTCTTTGTTTATTATAGATAATCATTATTGTTCCTAATTTTCAGTAAACATATATCCTCCAATTAACCTTTACTTAACTTTAATAACTTGAATATAATTTACAATTGTGTTTTGCCTTAGGTCTTATATTTTACAGTATTGTTTAGCCTATTCTTAAATCTAAATTAAATCCTTCTTCTTTTTTTTTTAATTGCCCTTAATAAACGTTATGCTAGCTATTGTCGGCCGGATTGGTCTTAGCTCTTAAGGGCCATAGTTTGGAGATCCATGTTCTAAAGTTTTGAATATATCAGAGATATGATATCCTAAGTAATTATTTTGTATTGTAAACGTTACAAGAAGGTTAATAAATAATATAATAAACAACATAATAAATAAAAAAAAATCTATATTTGATTAATTAATTGTCTTAAATTAAGTATAATGTTTCAAAGCTTTTTTTTATGACGATATCAAAACAGCGTCGACGAACCTCTGGAAGGGTATCTCTAACAGCACAGTCGCGGGTACGGCCAACAAGTATGTAATTACCGTCGTCAAAGCTACTCGGAAACATGTGTATATGTAATTATTACGGGAAAACAATTCAATTATAAAGGCTTTACGGTTTCACCGGGTTTATTTGGCGAACGCTGATACCAGGGTTGCCTCTTTCTGCCATTATAGTTTTTATTCGTGATATCTAGGTGGCACTATGTACAAGAAGTGAATTGAAAATAGAGACACGAAACGTTTACTCTGAGGTGCCACAAGGATCCGATAGAACATTCTAGAGGGATTATTATCGTCTTGCTAATGTGTGTAGATACAAGTTTGAACTTAGGAATAGGCGGTATGGGCAAAATCGTCTCTTAGGCTGTCCCACCGGACGAATATTTCTAATACTACTGATTATGAGTAATTGTCAATTGTTAAGAGGACATGCGGTCGGCAATAGATTTGAAAAGTATGTATTTCAGAAATATATTGCTATCGTGTTGCGCCCGAAAGAAAGAGTTATAAAACGCTAAAGAGACAAACTCCAGCTTGAGCTGATTTTACCATATGGAACACCACTTCAAAACCAAACATCACTTCGTAGTACCCTGTTTCCTCCTCCAAAACTGAATGGAATTTTAATTCTGTTTCAGTTGGAGAATAAGAAAGACTTTAGATGTTATATTTATTTGCGAAAGTCCGAAAATTACGGTAAAAAATTCAGCATTATTTTAATTTTCAAAGGCTCCTAGATTCTACAAAACTAATTTATGGATATAAACAAAATGTACGTAAGGGTGTTTATCAGAGTACAGATAACAGATTGTACGTCGTTATAAACGCTGTGAGTGCAATAAACATGTGAACCATTAGGGCACCATTAGCTAAGAACAAACCATCAATCCGATACGGCAACTGAAAACCATTAGCAACGATCACTTTATACTGTAAAGTTTTCCAATTAAGTTTTATATCATTATCTATTGATTAACTAATTAACCCGGCGAAATTCGTACCGGCTCAGAATCAATAAAACCGTTCGATACAAAATGTAGGAGAAAATGAATTTTCTTCAGAGCTTTACTTTTGTGTATTTTTTTTACACGGTATAGGCTCATTGCTTTAACCACAATCTCACCTGATGTTAAGTGACGATGTTGTCCTGGATAGTAAACGCACTAAGCCTCGATACTGGTTCTCAAGTGATGCTGCCGAAACACCCCATGTTGGTATTTGGCGACAGGTTTCCAAACAGGGTGGTAACTACCTTTTTTTTTGACGGGGGGTAATGCATTTACGCACTACCCTTACCTGTTGCATTAGTGAGACCGGAGTCCCCCAATGCAATAGGTAAGGGGGCACGGAGGGACGAGCTCCGTGCCAGTGTGAGACTCACCCGGACGTGAGGCGTCCGGAAATACCCACTAAAACCCCCCCCGGGGCCGTCCACCGCATTTGGGATGGGGGCGACACGGGGTGGCTTTCTCAAGCACCGCGGCGAACCCAGGGTGGTAACTACCTAGCCGGGTGTTATTTTCAAATGCCCTACCACCATGCAAAATGTTTTATTCTGTTTTTGGGCGTAGAGACTAATCTAAGAAATCAAATATCATAAAAATTGGTCTGGCTCTTTCAGCGCCATACAGTGACACTGCATGCATTCTAGAACTACACGCATCGCACCTCACACACACACTCCTGCACATCTCAGGCAGGTACATGGTTTCTGTAAGGAACTATTTTCGTTTCCTGTGTTACAAAACGTAAAGATTATCTAGGACAAATTACGCGGAATTTCTCACTCGGATTACGGCCAACTAGAGGTTAGTACCACTTTTGTACCCTCGTTTTTTTACTGAGCGCCGTATGTGCTCGCCTCAAAATTCGATGAAGCTATTAAGCCCTATCCAGTCAACAGCTTTAGTCAGTTAAAAAACAAACAAGTGTAAAAAGAGAGAGCCACCTAGAGGTTTTAATCGTGGTATATGTAGTCCGGGTTGACTTTACCCTCATCAATATGAAACGATTATGACGCAGTTGGTAGTGCGCGATCGGATACAGCATTAATGGACGCATGCTCGAGCCCACCTCCACCACCACCAGCTCGATACAAGTCTAAAAATCAGTCTAAACTTTCGATGAAGGAAAATATCGTGATGAAACATGAATAGGTGTGTTCCGGCACCATCACTTGAGAACCAGTAATTAGGCTCACTGTGTTTACCATCCACCACATAGTCCACATTGTCACTTACCATCAGATGAGATTGTCGTCAAAGCACTGAGCCTATACAGTATTTAAAAAATAACTATCACCAGCCGTAATCTTTCGTTATCATCATTAAAAATCAGCCAAAAGTAAACTCATTTTGCAGAGTTCAAATTATTAAAAAAAATTGACCCAATAGAAACTCTTTTTCTCTGTTAAAAATAATTAAAAACCTCACCTTTTCCAAAAAATCGGTATTGGTGGTATAGAATCCCATAGTGGTAAAAGCAATTGTGCGACTACAGTATGAGGAATGTACAAATGACCCTTAAAATGGTAAAAGTAGTTTTGTATTCATTAAGACCGTAAAAATGACCGTGCTTACAAAGTACACGTGTCAAAAGTGAAACTATGTTAATTTTAAAGTAATTCAAATTAATGCCTGTTAAATAAATTATTAGTAAGAGAGAAAGTGCGATGGGATCAACCCTTTGAGCACTAACCTGGCGTTTACGCCAGCTTTCCATTGTTTTCCTGTTGTCTCATTTTTATGGATAATTGATATATTAAAATCAGCATTAGAATATTAGTATCAAGATTTGGAATATTATAGCACGGCACTGACAAGGACAGTTCAGCGAGAGATCTTTCTACAAACACAACGCTACTCTTTTTGGCTGTAGAATTATAATTTTTTCCTCGTTGTCCTATTTTCGTTCTTGAGGAATTGTGTGAATGATTTTATTTTATAAATTGGGCATGCATATTTTTATCTTTGTCGGACTCTGAAATCTACCCATTATAGATTAAAACTAAATATTTCTAAAGATATTTCACTTCTGACACGGGTACTACACACGCTCTTTTGTTCAAAGCATGTGGAAGTAACTATCGAATTCTCTCTAAACATAATATGAACACACGATCACTCCTTGAACACAGGAAGTGTTTGGAGAAAGCAAAAACAAGGAAGAGCAATTTAAAATAAATAGCAAAAAAAATAATGAAATAATTAAAAAAGAATACGAAGAGTCTGCAAGAAATAAATCCTAAATGACTAATAAATAAAATTGAAATGTCTGTTTGTAATGTCAAAACTATATTTTTGTACTTAATAGATATGAAAAAATGTAGCAAAAAAAAATTTGGTAGAAAATTACTGAAACTCGAGTTTACATAGAGTGTAGTAACTGGTAACTAAATATGCAGGATGGAAACATTAGTATACAATAAGTAAAGTCAGTAAGCGGGTTGGGGGGAGAGAGAATTCTCGACAATGGCTAACGTCTGCCAGACTCGCACTTTCCTGTTTTCCCCTATTTTTGTTGATATAATAACTTTATAATTACACGAGTAGGTAAGTGTCATTAAATAAATAGATACTGAATTATTGAAAAAAAAAATTATCACATTAATTATAAAGTCAATAAAAATGCAAATTATTTAGAATTATTTATACTATATACGGCGTGTTTTTTTTTATCCGGACTACAGGTTGACCTCGAATGGTTAAACACTGCGCGCGCTCTCCCCTCTACCTGTTAAATGGTTCAGGGTAATAAAAATGTTTATATAAAAACAGAAATAGTATAAAACACGTAAAAAGCAAGATATTTGCAAAAAAAAAATCGTTGTTTTTGACCTCTGACTTTGGAATATCTGTAGTCACAGATACCCTACGATAAGTATAAGTAGGTTATGAAACGAGTTTTAGGGTGGCAAAATAAAGATTTGTGGAAGTTTATAGCTGGCTATGGCTCATTCCGAGATATTTGCCCTTATTTGACTAATATTTCTGGACTATGATATTATTGTGAAGTTTAATAAGGCAAGGTGACCAAGGCTAAAAAGATGATCCAACCAACATATGATGAATTAACTGCAAATTATGTTATTAGTTTTTTTTTGAAATCAATGAATAGTTAGCAAATCAGGTTATCCAAAAAAGACTTCATAAGTTGTCAGCTTTTGGTGAAGGAAAACATCGTGAGGAATCCATAGCATGGTAGTAGGGCATTTTCTAATAGTACCCGCCTACCACCGACAAGTTTGAAAACATCTCGCCAAATACCAATAGGTGTTTTTCGTCAGCATCACTTAGGAACCATTACCTATCACTAGGTACCTCTCTTCCTTTTTTTCTAGGGAAATGCTTTTACGCACTTGCAGGTACCTTTCTACCTACCTCTCTTAGAGTGTTTATCATCTTGGACCACATCGTCACACAACATCAGGTGAGAATGTGGTCAAAGCACTGAGTCTATACAGTATACAGTTTTTTTGTGAGTAGCCAATAACGATTTAAACACTCCAACTAAAAAAAAACCGATAAGGATGTCGATTGATTGAGGAGCTAAATTAATTTAAAATCATCGATTATTATGATAATAATCCAAATCGTTACCGACGTTTAAAAACTAGTATAATAAAAACAACCTAATTTAAACAAGTTTTTATTTGATTCCTACATTATCTTCAGTGTAGTGTAGTATTATCCGCCATTTTTATCACGATATCAAAACAGCGTCAACGAATCTCTGGAATGGTATCTCTAACAGCACAGTCGCGGGTACGGCCAACATGTAAGTTATTACCGTCGTCGCAAGCCAATCCACTACCTGGAAACATGAATATTTGTAATTGTAACACTGAATTGTCGATTATAAGGGTTGTTACATTCTCTTCGGGAATTACGGCTATCGCCTGCACTAAAGGCAACCAGCACTAGGTTATAATCATTGTACAAGCCACTGTTTCAAATGTTATTTTTAATTATTTGTGCTGACTGCTATTATGGGATTATGTGACTTAAGATAATAACATACTAAGCCTTGACAGATAAAATTATACTTAAGAAAACGATTTAATGTAAAAAAATACAAAGTTACAAAACTTTTAGAATATCTGCTCGTATAATCTATCTAACTCATACTGTAACATACTAACAATAAAGCAAAATCAAAAAAATCTTTATTCAATTTATGCCCTAAGAAGACGCTTATGAACGTCTAAAACACTACCATCGGTTCGGAAAACAACCCAGCCGAGAAGAGCGCGGAAAAGAAACTCGATTTGGTTCTTTTTTTATAAATATAATATATACATATATTTGTATAGTTTTTATATAAAAAAAATTATATTATATATATATATATATATAATATAATTTTTTTTTATATAAAAAAAACTATACAAATCATTGTCTTAGCTAATGTTAGCGGAAGCATGTGGGTTAATTCCAGACATCATCACTATCGTTCACGTGCGGATCCACCCTGTAATAACTTTTTGAGATTAAAACTTGTTTGACATAATACTTGAACTTATTGTCAGGTAAATCGGTAAGTTGCGACGCGGTGCTTGCGAAAGCCACCCCGTGTCGCCCCCATCCCAAATGCAGCGGACGGCCCCGGGGGGTTTTAGTGGGTATTTCCGGGCGACTCTCGCCCGGGTGAGTCCCACACTGGCACGGAGCTCGTCACTCCGTGCCCCCTTTTCTAGTGTATTTGGAGGACTTGATCCTCCAAATACAATAGATAAGGGTAGTGCGTAAATGCATTTCCCCCCGTCAAAAAAAAAAAAAAAAAAGGTAAATCGGTAAAATTACTCGGGATCTTATTGTAAAACCGAATACTATTACCTATAAAGCTTTTATTACACTTACTTAGTCTAAAGCGTGGTTCCGGACAACTTGTCTTTATTTCTAATATTAAAATTATGACGATCATTCACTAGATCGAGTTTGTCTCTAAATTTTTACGAATATGCATTATAAGTTATCGAAGATGTTATACGAAAGAATAACGTAAACATAAATCCTAATATTAAATCGATTTCAAATATATATTTTAAAGAAAAGACAACTCACAACGTCGAGTACAGAAGTGGCGTAGGCAACTGGTCTAGCCGCAATCACCATACCCACAATCCAGTGTAAGAGCATCACTGCAAGCGACATACGCGCCATAGCGTGCCATCTGCTCCACGAGATAAATGCACGCAACGGCCCTGTTAGAAGATACATGACAATATCTAATTGAGTTAGAATTATTAGCTTTATTAGAATACACATTAGTACTGATCAGATATTTTCATCTTTCATCGGGTCAATAGTTGTGACAGTATACAACGAAAATCGATTTATGTAATTTGCTTTACTAGTGTTGATTTTTACTGACAGCAGTTTTATAAAAGGGCGACGCTTGTATTAGCTAAAGGTATAATATGGTAATTTATCTTTATAATCTATTTAGTGATTGCAGTAGTAATTGAGCTACGAAGCGTGTTAGTGAAGTCAGGCCCAAATGTAGTTATCAATAAAGTTTATTTGGATGGATAACTGTTTCTGGATTATCTACATATATAAGAGGAATTTATACAAGCTATCTATCAGTTATATATTTATTTATTTATTCTTAATTGTACACCGTTATACACATATGATATTATGCATTTGAAAATGTGAAATTAGTACAAATGGCAGCCTTATTGCTAATAGCAATATCTTCCGGGCAACCTTTGGATGGATATGTTCAGTTGAGATGAATCAGCGGTGTTTATAATAGAGACAAATTTATGAAATATATAAAGAGTTAAACAAATGTTTAAACGTAGGTTTAATAGGAACCCCCAGGGAGCCGGACGGCTAAGAATAGTTTTTCACCCCATATCGTTTCCGTGGGTGTCGTAATAGGAGACTAAGAGATAAACAAGGTGATGGGCAGCAGCATCCTCTGAGCACTGCAAACACCGACTGCGATTATGTCAATTCTCTCCTTTTTGGAGGAGACCATTGTCCAGCAGTGGACGCTCTCTGTTGAATCAACCATGAGTAAAGGAGAGAGCCATAAGAGAGTTTACCTATGTGTAAAGGGACCTTTTTTCTTCAGCTATTATTTTTAAAATAATTTGTTTTTGCATAAAATAAATACATGTACGAACACATATGCATCATCATCTCCCTGCCTTTATCCCATTTTTATTTGGGGTCCGCGTAACATGTCTTCCTCTTCCATTCATCTCTATTTGAGATCATACCTACATTCACTCTCTGTCTAAACATATCACCTTTCACACAGTCCATGCATCTTTTCTTCGGTCTTCTTCTTCCCCTATACCAGTCCACGTTCATATTCATTACCTTTCTTACAACATCCTCGTTCCTCCCTACGCATTACATACCTGTAGCAAGACAGACGCCTCCTCTTTACCTTCTCTGTCTCTGGTACCAGTTTCAAATTTCCTCTAATGTATTCATGCCTAATCCTCTCCATTCTTGTTACCCACACATCTATCTCAACATTCTCATCATTGGCACACATATATGCATGCACACGTTTATATTAGGACGTATTGAACACGTGTATCTAAAAACTGGTGTGTAGTGCTGGATTTTTATCCAAATAACAGATCATTCTAATGACACTATTTTTGTTAGGCTCGGTTGCATATTATTCATTCATAAACTCTCGCAATACAAAATGAGAACAATTTCTCACCGTCAATATTTAAGGAACCGAACACCAAAACAGATAGGATTATGAGGAATACGGCTCGTTCAATCGCAACGAACGCTGCGATCTGGATCGATGTAGTTAATTCGATCGCGTACTTCCCGGACGTTATAACCCATATTAAAGCCAAAGGCAAACTTAGGTGATAGAGAAGTACTGCCAACTGAGAAAGAAGAAAATTATTTAAACACGCATAATTCACAATTATGATAAAAGTCGTCACTTTTTCGTAAAATTAAGCGCATTTAACAGCTTTACCAGAATTCCTTGTAACATTTACTGGATTATATTTCATGCTTATATATAAACGAACATGATCAGAATATAGCTTCAAAAGTCACGTGTTTTTACATAACACAATAAAATGCGCATGTTTCATTTTTATTGGCACCATCGCTAATTAAGAGCCTCAAATCCGTAGATTAAGGTGTCCATTATTCCAATATTTATCTCGATTGTAATTGATCGAATCTTGTAGAGATAAGACTAAAAGTAGATCCTTTGTCTCTGACGTTCGGGTCACAGCCCTCCCAATACTCCTAATACGATGTCTTCGTTTCAAACAAAATTAGCACTAGTAAATAGATCTAATATTTATAGATAGAATTACCATACACGACTTATTGTACTCTAAAACAGTGTTCCGCAAAGTGAGTGTCGCGGCACACTGGTGTACCGTAGTCATCAGTTGGCGTGCCTCAGAAAAATAACATTATCTCATAAATTTCAATAGAACAACGGAACGGAAAAAAATACCTAAACAGCTGCAAAACATGCGGGTGGATTATTGCATTAATAATAAATATTGTTATGTTGCTAACGAATAAAGGTTAATTGATATTATTCAAGAATTGTTCTTTCATTTATGGTGTTCCTTCAAAATTTTTTGGCTTTATAAATGTCCCTTGAGCCGAAAAAATTTCCCGACTACTGTTCTAAAAAATTACTATAGCTTTAGATTCTTATCTATATATATATATATATATATATATATTTGTAATGTCATTTTTTTTATTAAATAGAATGTATATATACGATACTTATACCAAAAACACGAATTTTAAAATTTTTGTTTGTCCCCCTGCTTATTTCTGGTAATCTCCGGAACGGCTGGACGGATTACTCCGCGTAACTTAGACTAATTTAACTTTTCGAAAATAATATGGGTTCCGCGGTAATAAATTAAAACTCATAAAAATTTGAATAAAATACGATTCAATGCACGTCTTACGGGCAAGTGCTTGATTTTTATTAGAAATATTTTACTTTATCTTAGCACCAAAAAATTTTAACAAAAAAGTAATTAGAATTCCGTGTAAAAATATTAAAAAACAGTGAAGAATATATGAAGCGAGGGCGCAGCACACAGTTAATTCTAGAATAAACTTAGTAATTTATCGCATTGTGTGCTTTTCCGACATCTGAAGAAGCAAGAATGCTTTACAAGCAACAGCTCGTAGCTGTTCTTTAGTAGCAATTAGAAAACGTTAAAACTTATGGTGTTGAAAATATTCGCTCGGCTGACATGATCAATGTTCGATTAGTCTCCACAAATTACAGCAAAAGTTCTATGATTTTACAATTAATGTGTCGAGTACCCATTAAAATAAGACAATAGGAAAACAATGGAAAGCTGGCGTAAACGCCAGGTAAGTGCTCAAGGGGTTAATCTACTTAGCGCTAGAGTGATGGTGAAAAGGGAGGCGTATAGATCAAATAGATTAGGGTAAGGATTTATGCATATTAAAGAAGGAAACTATATACATGACAACAATTGGCTTTAACAATATTTTTTTTTTATCAAAATCATGAAATTGTACTCTACCTTGTAATCGTTACAATTGATTTTATTCTTCTGTAATTCGAACTGTACATGCGCCATGAACATTCCTATGAAGCAGGCGGCTAGAGCGCCCCACGTCGACGTGTAGAAATGTGAGAACGACTCGACACCCTCGAAGACTGTACGTAGGTTCCTTTTAAATAGTAACTTCGATTTATATTATTGTATAAAGTTAGTTTCTTCTGCAGTAGAACGGTTTAAAATATAATTAAATTCATTTCTGAAGTCATGCTAAGGTCAAATAGATAAGTGACGATGCTCCAGCACAGCGTGGTGTTTAACTAATGCCCGCCTGAGTAATTACCTCCCTTAAATATGTAGCATGTGGTCAGACAAAGTAATTCATAAAAAAAAACTAATGATATTTTTTATATTCCAGGTTTTCTACTACTGTAAAACCATCGCCAAAACTATTTCTGCCTTAAACCAACATAATTATTATTATGATTACAATAGGTAAAACGACTGAATAAAAATTTTAGTGTGAGTATAAAAAAAAATATTACTATTAAGTACTTACTCAGGTGTTGAAAAAAAAAACTAAAGTTTTCCAATTATTGATGTAACACAAGACGGCATTGAGGACGCACGAACCAAAGAACAGCACGGCATACATGACTAGCGCCAGCCGCCTCTGTCTCCACATAATCATAGTTAGAAAGCAAACTAACGTGTACAGTTGCAAATCGACTGCGAGGTACCTGCACGAATATAACTTATTAATTAATAAATAAATAAAACTGAAGTGTCAGTTTGTTATATCAAAATAACATTTTTTTACTAAACACATATAAATGTACTATATACGGTACCTACATCAAAAATGCATTTTTTTTAAATTTAGTTTGTCTGTCTATCTGTTTGTTTGTTCCGGCTAATCTCCGGAACTGCTTAACCGATATGGACGAGATTTTTTTGGTAGATAGCTGAAGCTACTCCGCGTAACTTAGGCTACTTTAATTTTTCGAAAATAATTAAGGATAAGCGTAATAAAATACTCACAAATTTTTGAATAAAATCCGATTCAAGGTACAGTTTTACTGGCAAGTGTTTAAACTTGTGAGAAATATCTTTGTTTTCTCTTGACACCAGAAAATTTTGAGGAACATAATTAGGGTTCCGGGTGAAGCGGGCGAAGGCGCGAGCACACAGTTAGTTACGAGATAAAATTCTAATATTTCAAGTATGTCCAAAATTTTGCTTCTATGATACTTGAATGGCCTCTGATTAGAAAATAGGAACACTTTAAAACAATCTCAGCCAACTGATAGACGTACACTGTTGAACATATGTAGGTCTCATCCACTAAGGAGTAAATTTCCATATCGCCACGCTTGGCAGGCGGATTGGCGATCGCAGTAGGTATTTGTGGTGCTCAGAGGATGCTGCTGCTCAACCCCTATTCCTTAAGTCGGCTTTTACGACACCCACGGGAAAGATATGGGCACCTAAATGACTTAAAACAATATAAATTCTTTAAAATTAAAGGTAACATTCACATCAGCATCGGCCTGCTCCCAGTTTGTTATTTGGGGTCGACGCAGTATCCCTTCCTTCTTTCATGCATCACTATCAGCCACCATATCGTCATTCAATCCTTTTGACTTCATATATTCCCTCACAAACTCTTTTCTTTGGGCGTTCTCTCTCCCTCCATCCCTCAACTTTCATAGTCACTTTCTTCGCCACATGCATGAACTTGAAACGTAAAATTCACATCTTTTACAATCATTTCACATATTAAAAAGCACATACCATGTAGGCGGTACACAAAAATATTCTCTATCCACAATATTGTTGATGTAAAACGCGTGCGTCCAAAACTTTCTGACACATATCTGACTGTTCTTTCCTATAGTTGTCGACACGAGAGGTCCGTCCCGAGCGTACGGCCACCATGTCGCAGCGTATCAATAACCAACATGTATAGTGGAGACACCCTTGTTAAAGAAAATTAAATAATATGAATTTAGGGGGTATTAGTAGCAGATACTGTCTTTATTCCATTAACTTGCATATTTGGTGACGTTTTGTAAGATATAGTTTTGTTATTGTCCATAGGTGAATTGTATTGGACATAATGACGCGAAACTTTTATTCTGAAGTGCCACAAAAGCTTCATGTTCTGGCAAGATGCGCCATCCGTTTTACTGGAGCTTAGAAACGTTGATACAAGATTGAAAATACAGCTTATCACGTGAATCTGGCAGTTTTGTGTATTTAAATCGCAGAAGAAAAAAAATGAATTTAAAATAACAACTCTTAGTAGTTCCAATTCCATATTTTAGATTAAGATTTAATAATTTTGCATGGATTTAGTAGGTAAAGTATTTTGCTATAAATCTCTAGGTAGGCATATCATCATTATCGTTATATCAACCAAAAGACATCCACTGCTGGACATAAGTCTCTCTTCCAAAGATATCCACAACGACCGGTCTTACTGCATCCGGAACAAGCGGATGCCCCCAACTTTCTTCAGGTCGTGGATCTAACTTGCTGGGGTCCGGTAAATGTGTGTTAGTGTGTACATATATGCGATTTAATATTACCTGGAAACTCTTTTGATGATGCACATAGGTAGCATATACATTCGTAAAGGCTGTTTCTCAGAGTACAATAACAGATTGTATGCTGTTATAAACGCTGTTAGCGCAATAAACATGTGAACTATTAGGGCACCATTGGTTAAAAACAAACCATCAAGCCGATAGAGTAACTGTAAAAAAAAGAACAAATGCGGGTGACAGGGATACCATATCGATATGCAGATTCGTTGCCAACTAACGAACTTTATTCTGTAATATTTTCATATTAAATTTTACAGTTATTATAGGAAATATACGCGTAGTATACAGACGCAGTCGTGCTTGTGTGCGTCGTAGATATAGAACATGGAGGAGAAACAAAGCTTTCTATTCAATCATTTCGATCCAATGATAAATTATTATTAGCTAAAATTTTTCTGTTTTTTATTTTACACGATATAGGCTCAGTGTTTTGACCACAATCTCACCTGATATTAAGTGGAGATTTGGTCCAAGATGGTAAATACACTAAGCCTTGGTACTGGTTCTCAAGCAATGTTGCCGGAACACACCTATCGGTATTTGACGAGAAGCGCTTGGGTAAACAGCCACGAGAAACGCAGTATAACAACCCTGACGCGAGATAGTTTTCTATACAATGTCATTTCTTAGTTTATTCATTACAAGCGACTAGACTATGTTTCGCACGTGAATATAAAGAAACTCTTAATTTAAAGAAAATTGAATATATCCTATGTTTCTCACAGATAATGTAACGTTCTACAGGTGGATGAATTTTTAAAATCGAATAAGTATAATAGTATTGATGAGTTTTTGCCAGGAATCTCGGTGGCGTTTCGTGTGACATAGTTTGGTTATTGTGTACGAGTTAAGTTTATTAAGGAAAATAACGCGTAGTTTATTCTGATGTGCCGAAAAAGCTTCATGGAAAGTTCTAGCGGGATGAGCCAGTTTTGCTGGAGCTTGGTAACGCTCATACAAGATTCAAAATACATCTTACCTACATGACACTGGAACATATTGACCTTATCTAAGAAGAAGAAGTAGTCCTGAGTTAATTCATAAGAAACAAAAAATATTATTATTTTTTCAACTAGCTAAAGCTGTTGACCGGAAGGGCCTTAACAGCTTCATTGTAACTTTAGGGCCGAGTGCTGATGGTTCTCGCCGCAATAATGTAACTAGCACAAAGGCACCAAAGTGGAACGATCCTCGGCTTGCCCGTTATCTGTGTGTAAAAATTCCCACGGAATCTTATTTCCAGCACAAGCAAAAAATCTATTTTACTTCTTTATGTCCGCAGAATCCAATATATTGTCCGCGCATGATTTCAAATAACGGCGCGGTTGGTTTAAGTACATGTTGACTGGTGGAGTAGCTTTGAGAAATAATGTTCCATAATAACTCGTAAAAAATATGCAAGCAAGCAACAATGAGTTCCTTTAAAAAAACTCGTTGAAAAACTCGTTGGGCAGCAAAAAGTAACGTTACATGTTGGTGGACGATCCGGTAGATAAGTGGACTGTAGCTGGTTTAAATACGAGGGCAACGGTATAACGGATCTGCTCAACCGCGGGAAGAAAATATATTGAATCAGTTGAGGTGTAAGGAAAGAAAAACATGCACACTTACTTGGCGGCGAGTGATGCGCGGGCGCTCAAGTGGCTCCGGTGGCAGCGCTGCTGTGGTGGCGATTTCTTCTATATTAATTTATAGGAGAAACACTTTTGTGGATTGGATAATTAGCGGGTAGCGGTTTATATTTTATAGTCCGAAGGACACGGCAATCACGGCGGCGAGATCTGGCCGATTCCAGACGTGGACTGACCACGAATCAACTTCGCGGCGTTGCGGTTTCAATGCACATGTTTAGGGGCGGAAGTTAGGCACAAGAGGAAAAGGAGTTGCCCTCGCGGATACTACTTAAACTAACATAAAATAACTACCACATGTAAAAGAAACATAGACAATGCCAAATGCTTCTACGAAGCCAAGAACAGGAAAATGATGTAATAAAACCGTTTTCGAATATATGAAATTAAAGTAAACCTTACCTTTTCCAAAAAATCTGTGTCGGTGACATAGTATGCATAGTGATAGGCGCAATTGTGCGTGTACAGTATGAGAAATGTTACGATGACCCTTAAAATAGGAAATTGTACATAAGACTTTCATCAGAGTCGACTTTACTTATAGTGTTGGGTTTGCAGCGCACACAGGCGCAGTGTTTTAGGGAGTGCCGAACGGCGCTTGCGACACCTACTAAGATGCGTCGCTCGGGACGCCAACTCTCTCAAATGGCGCCAGGATACAAGAGCTAGGGCCGCCGCTGACATTCAAACATTGCTTAGTAACTTAGTGCTGACTTTGACCACCTTACAATTGTACAAAACTCTTCCATCGTGACACGTAACAGGATATGTCAGCGGAGTTTATTCCATACAAACTGTTGTGTAATAAATATACCGGACAAACATCTTTATATATAGCGATAATTAATAGACGTAAAAATGTAGGTATATCGCGAATTATGTGCGGCGCTTACCTACAACTAAACTCAGTTGGTATTTTAATAAAGAATGGATACAACTCGATCCAGTGTTTCTTTAAATATAAACCACAAACGTGTTCTCCCGTTTCCTCTCTAGATAATAGCATTATCTATACTAATAAATAAAATTGAAGTGTCTGTGTGTAATGTCAAATTATTTGTTTTACTAAATAGATATGAATTTATATACAATACCTAAACCAAAAATACCTTTTTTTTTTATTTAGACTGTCTGTCCGTCTGTCTGTTTGTAATGGGTAATCTCCGGAACAGCTGAACTAATTTTGACGAGACTTTTTGTAAATAATAGCTGAAATTACTCCGGGTAACTTGGGGTATTTTTAATTTTCAAAAGTAATTAGGGTTCCGCGTAAAAAAAACTCAAACATTCAAATAAAATCCGATTCAATATACAGTTTTACGGGGAAGAGCTATAATTTATGAGAAATATTATTACTTTATCTTTGTACTAAATTATTTGGCAGAAAATAATAAGGGTTGTGTATAAAAAAATTAAACCGCATTGAATAATATATGTAAGGCGGGCGCAGCCGTTCGCACACAGCTAGTGATAAATATATTAAACTACCGCCATGCCCGTAAATTTTGGTTTGATTTTTTTTCCATAAATTAGTTATTGTATAAACTAGGAGCCTTTGAAAATAAAAATAAAAAAAATCAATTTTTACCATCATTTTCAGACGTTCGTCAAACAAATTTGATTAATAAAATTAAAAAAAACAATAGGCATGGCTCAAGTCTTTCTTATTCTATAACTGAAAGAAAATTAAAAATCGGTTTAGTTTGTAGGAGGAAAACAGGGGTACTACGAAGTGATGTTTTCGTCTATTTTGTATAGGTAAAATTAGCCCGAGCTGCAGTTGTCCCTTGCGTGTTTTATAATTCTTTCATTGGGGGCAACACGACAGCAATATATTTCTGAGATACCTAATTGTCGCCGGCCGTATATCCTCTCAAGGCACATCGTTTTCCGAGATTAACAAATGTCATTTCTGACCTTCGTGATGCTTTAGCCATGATATATTTAGGCCAGCATTATATCCTACTATGGCGGCCCAAGACATGCTTCCATTCCCAAAAGGGGTGGCATTTGCAGCCACCGTCAGCACGATACTGTGAAACTGCATGCACTTTAGCGCATCACACGCAGGTGCACAGGTTCTGTAAGGGACCCCTTTTTTTCTTTTGAAAAACCGCGGAATTTTTAATATAGGTAGCAGGTCATCCCCAGGTCCGTGCCGCTTTGGTGCCCTCGTTCTAGTTACCATTTACGGCTGAGTGCCAAAGCGCTCGCCCCCAATGTTTGCTAAAGCTGTCAAGGCTCTTCTGGTCAACAGTCAGATCGAAAAAAAAAATAGCCCAGCATTATGGTAGCGATTATTCACAAATTATCATCTATTGAAACTCGTCATCGTTTATGGACGTTTATAATATAACAACAGATAAAAAGTATAAACTTTACCGAAGTCGATTAAAAACAAAAATAACAATATTTCTAAATACAAGGAACGAAATGAAATTAGCAACATAATATCCATTAAAAAATATTACCTATTCAATATAAAAACTTACTCAATTTTTTGATGTAATTATCGAGTTGTCTTATTCTGAAGGTCTTGAATATTAATTATATCATTTTAATAAAATATTATTTACAATTCTTTGATACATACTTCACTCCATGAAAAGGTAATAACGCCGCGAGGCGAGGATCAGCGCCTTCATAAATAATAGTCAATTTATACCAATTAGCAGGTATAGACCAGGCCATAAGGAGTCTGTTTTCTGGAAAAAAAAATTATCTATTAACGTAAAAACTTTTCGCTGTATAAAATGATACATATTCTGTATTCAAAATCCGCTGAGTTTAACGGCCAGTTTCAATATCGATTCTTAGATTGGGATCAAACCAAAAATAAATCGGTTTTTCTGTGTGATCACTCACACTGGTCGAGCTCTTTAGAGAAGAAAGTATTGAAATTTTAGATTTCATTAGGTAAAAACAGATTGAGATCGCATATTGAAAACGATCGAATATAATACGAAAAATACCTCCTTGAAAACCTGGACAGATTGCAATGGTTGGCCATACGAATTATAAATTACGCAGGTGTCACTAAGAACTTAAAATCTCGTCAGCTAAGTGTCTTTTTATCGTCTGTGACATAATTATGAGTATTCTGAAGAGTTAGACAACATTATCCTTCCGTCTCCCTTCCATAACAGAACCCTGTGAGCTAATTTACGGTGCCCCAGATATCCGGTACATTCCATCTCGCCAGGAATAAAGAAGTTCGTAAACTTTTTAAATACATATATGTTGCCTTAAAGTATAAACATCGAAAGTTCAGTAGTTTTTGTACGATTGGCGAATAAATTAATAATCTGATAGACGATTTTTTTAACCTTTTATCATTCAAGTACTATTTAAATGTAAATTATTAAAAAGAAGTATAGCGCCATCTAATACGTATAATTTTTTTAAATGAAATGTAAATAAATTATATTGATTTCATTTGGTTTTATTTCTGCTCACTTCCCTATTCATTTACTATTTATTATTCATATACTATTTAGCAAACACATATTTATTAGGATATTTTTACATAAATATGGATAAATACTATTTACTCATAATATATATAAAAATGAATTCTAACTGTTAGTACGAAATATATACTACAATCATACCAGCTTTCATCCAATTCGGTTCTGTAGTTTTTGCGTGATTGGCGAACAAATTAATAAACAGACAGAAAAACCGACAGACAGACAAAAATTTTGAAAACCATCAAAATGTGTTCTTTTGTCGATTCTGAAGCCCCCAGAATTCATTCATGTTCATGATATTTTTTCTGAAATATCTTCAATGTACAGATTTCGTCCCTCAGCCTTTTATTATCAGTATAGATTTCTGGCAAGGGGCAAGAGAGAGTCAAACATGTTTTAAGTATTGCTTAAGTGACTCTTAAACGCTCCCTTCATATGATATCGTCTTCTATACAAGGGTTCTTAAAAAAAAGTTGTGAAAAGGGATCTTAACAGACCAGTAAAATGGTGGAATTTCTCATTGACGGTCACCCTTGTTTTTGGACTGTACAGCAATTACCATCAGGTGCTTTGTCCAGGCTACATAAAGAAAACCTCTGTATGCGCGATATGTCCTTAATTTACACCTTTATGAATATAATTACTATGTAAGACACAAGGTTCTTTATGCATATTAACTCAAGTAAAAAAAAATTAAAATGTTACCTTGATTTTTTTTTTAAATTTGTTTTAGATACAAAACACGTTACGGTACGTTAATTTGAGTATATAGATGTAATTATATATGCATTTTTATTGGAAATATATTAATAACAAGTGCTTATTAGATTTTTAGTGGTTTACCTTAATCAATACCAGAGTTTCTTAATATTATTATGCTCACCTGGCATGTTTTTTAGACTCCCACATATTAATTTTTTGCCTTTTAAGACTGTATATTTTATCTGCCTACGCCCCTGCGCAATCTCAATGGCCTAATTTCATCTCGGTCTTTTGGGTTGGGTATGGACCTCTCAGCTTGGCCGTTACCTAAGTGAACCACTCTACCTGACACAGTGTATGCCCTCACCACCCTTTGTCACACAAAAAGGTTGATCATAATTTCAAAGCCCTCCCATAAGAAGAAAATAACGTACAAAACACAATCGTCACATCTAGTAGCCTGTCTGTATCTTTACAAAACTAAAATAGTACAACTCACTGTTCGGTTTAGATCCGGTCATCAAATCGTACACAGTCCCAACTATATTCAAGAATACGATCGTGTAAAGAATTTGTATGAATAACTCCTGCTCCTTGCTGGGTGTGATTGTAGCTCGGAAATCCTTTGACGTTCGGCAGTAGTGCAATTTGCGAAGGTTCGCACGCATCGCTTGAGTATTTGCCCATACGTTAGCGCATTGTTCGAAATGCAAAGTTGTATTAGACTCTTTAGACGGGCATCGCTTATTGAGACAGAAACCTCGGTGTATCAACGTTCGGTTGAAATTAAACATGCCTTCCGTATGTTTCTGAATAATTTATAGAATTATTTTAAAGTCACGTGAAAATAGTACGAATAGATATATAGGGTATGTATATTAGCAGTGGTGTTTAAATTATTAAAAACAACAGACTCAACGAATAATTCAATAAAATAATACAGTAAAACTGTGCAATGAATCCGATTTTATTAAAAACTAGCTGTGCCCGCGAAAATGTTGAATGTACAGATTTCGTGTCATTACCCTTTTATCAAAAGGAAAGATGAGAGATTTTTGGAATAACGTGAAAACAAAATGAAATGAGTTTTAATTTTTTTCAGGGAAACTCTTATTATTTACGAACAATAAAAGTAATGTACGCGGTGTGACTTTAGATATCTACCAAAAAAAAAATCTCAAATGGCTACCACGCTCCGGAAGAGGTAGCGTGGATGGAGTCCCCTCCCCCCCCACAAAGTTGACCGACGACCTGGTGAAGGTCCTGGGAATCCGCTGAATGCGGGTATCGCAAGACCGGTCGTTCTGAACATTTTTGGGAGAGACCTTTGTTTAGCCTCTCAATTGATGATGGTGAAATAGATATCTTCTTCAATGAATATGGTTGTTAAGACATATATCAATAAAATTATAGTAAATAATTATTATTTTACCTTCATTAAATCATAAACAGCATGGGGTCTGTGAATTGGCATAAGCTCAAACACACCCAAACAATAAATCCCATTTCGATTCGATAGACATTTATCATAATCATCCAAATGAAAGAGTCTCGGGAGATGAGAATAATCCTCGTCTAAAAGTACAAAAAAAATTAATTATGTGTTTACAATTGTTTGCATTCTTACCCAAAGTCCTTTTTAGTTTTCTCTAAATGTTTTCGTATATAAGTAACTAAAGAAACAGTTACACGATTCAATTTTAAAATGTGATCTTAATTCAGGCCAATATCTATGCTCTTTAAAAATTTACCGTAACTTTAAAATGACTTTATGTGATCATTGAATATAATTTTTTTTTATTGAATTGTATATAATAATATATTAGTCGAAGGTTCAATTTGGTAGATTGACGTATCATTTTACATTTCATATAATATTCTTTCAATGTCCTATCGTTTGAAAACTACTATGAAAATTAGAATAATAATTGGAGGCAATACCGGTCAAATCCATAGCGGCAACCGACGTCACAAACAATAAAACAAGAAACCAAAACATTTCATAATACAGACAACCGAAAGGTGCTAACACCACGTTATGACTGAAAAAGTAATAAATTTTTTTATATTATAATATAGCTGTGCCCGCGTCTTCGTCCTCGTGGAATAGTACGTATAAATACTTTATTATTAAAGTGCATTAGTACATAAGGTATAATATGAGTTTATTCAAGTTGATTTTTACAACTACGTTTTTTGTTTTCCCATTTATTGCCATCAGTATTCCCATACGTGGGACGTAGTCGTCTGCCCTCACGTATCTGCCAGTTCTAAGCACACTTAGGGTGAAATCTATAGAGCAAACTCAGACTTATCTCAGACTTAAATCCAGTAATAAAATTTATAGTCAAAAACTTAGCTTAAGCTTAGCAAAGTCAAAGTCATGAGATTCGACGACTTACGGAAATCTTAGCTATTTTTATTCGAGCTCAGCAAAACGACTGCACTTCAGCTGATGAGCTGAAACGTGTCACAATAGTGGCATTTCACCATGTGGATGGTAGTCGCGACCCAATCGAGATTATTCTCTTACCACCACACAAATTATCGAATCTATATTGGCTGATAGCGGAACGTGACACGTCGAAATATTTCACAATAACGGCATTTCACCACGTGTATGGTAGTAGCGAGCCCAATCGGGATTATTTTCTTATCACCACACAAATTGTCGAACCTTTATTGGCTGATTGCGGAACATGACGCGTGCGCAGTATCACAAAACTTTTACAAACATTGAATGTCATTTTTATTTATATCGAATCAACAGTCTTAAAAAATAAGTTTCAAGCTTCTTACCTCTAAAAATGACGAAACTTCCATACAACTTTTCATCCCCCCTTTCAACCCCTTACAAACCTTTTTTCGCATTTAAGCCTATGTCTTTTCGCAGGCTAGACTATCTGTGTACCAAATTCATTTAATTCGGTTCAGTAGTTTTGACGTGAGAGCGCGACAGTTAAACAGAGTTACTTTCGCATTTATATTATTAATATAGATAGATGTACAACATATTATACTGACGAGAATGCTAGACGGGTGAAATAATAATTAATATTACGTCAAATTGGGCAAGTTTGATATGGGGTGTAAATGTCAGACCGCCTCCACGTGGCACATCCTGGGCAACGACAGTCAGTCAGGCCGACGCCTGAGTGTGGCCGGCTTCTATGTCGTTAAAACTGGCTGGAGAGCTGTTAAAAAATACTACTGAGTGTGGCTAGTGAGCAGCGCTCTCAGAACTGTGGAGTTGGCAAGTCAGCGTTGGAGAATCCCTCCCCGTACCTTCGGATCGGGGAGCCCCGCGTTTGCTATGGTGTCTGTGGAATCTTCCGGGCGAAACTGCGGCCCCTGTTGGCGAAAGAGGAAGAGTCATACATTTATCCCTAATCCGTCGCTGGAAATGTCCACGGGCAGTCCGACTCGGCGGTGGCGTGGAAACGTTCCCCGCTTACCTCTAAGAGAGTTAGGGAGCGTCCTCCGACAACCGGAGAATACGTCGGTCTGGCTACACATAAGGCCGATTACCTCAAAAAGAGAAAGGAGGACGAACCAGAAAACTGCCTACCATAAACTATGATACGATGCTGATGCTGAACTGACCCATATCGTGCAGTGTCAAAGTTATATTCGACGTCTCTAGACGGTCGGAAAATCTTAAGGGCAACGTTCCAACATGCCCTAAAGATAGCGGCTGCGTCAATCGTGGTTGCAACCGTTGAATATAGTAGGAGTACCTCCTCTGAGGAGTTGAAGAGGATGAGAAATGTCTACTCCAAGCCGGAGCAGACACACAACAAGCAGGCGACGAATTTCTCTCAGCTCGGTAATGCGCATCGTAACAGAGACTGAGAATGCGAGATAATGTGAGACCCTGCTTCCCGGCAACCTACTACCAAGAAAAGAGGCCAGAAGGCCAAACCGGCTGTCTCTATTCCCAAGGCGAGGCCACCTAAAAACCCTACGTCTAAGCATACTGCCAGAAAAAGTGTGAGAAGGGTGGTCAGAAGGCCAAATAGGGATCTGCCAAGGCGACCAAGTCCGCTCCCCTCACGTACAGTGAGACACTAGCGGCCACGACACCCCCTACCAGGGTAAATGAACGTTGGTGGGGAAAGGAGCAAACCCGTTAAGCCTAATTCGGCGGTCAAACCGAAGAGGGCAATAAAGGCGACGTCTGCTAAAAAGACGGTCCCTAAACTCCGAGCGGCCAAGTTGACTGCGGTCGTATTGACACTGTAGTCGGAGTTGGTGGAGAAAGGGTTCAGCTACAAGAATGTGATAATCAAAACGTGCGTGTGTGTGGACCTCGACTCCCTCGGCATCGAAGGTCTGACATATCATAAGGCGGCGACGAGTGCAGTCCTCGTGGAGGTACCAGGTGCGGAGACTGGACCCAAGGCAAAGAACTTAGCCCTAAAAATTGGGGAAGCAATTTCAGTCGAAGTCGTGCGGGTCACCAGGCCTAAGAGGTATTCAAATGTGGGCATCTCAGTTGGTTATTGTGCATAGGTAAAATGTATTACAAATAATGACGCGAAACATTTATTATGAGATACCACGAGAACTCCAAAAAACAACAGAATGAGCCATTTGTTTTGTTGGAAATTTGAAATTTGAGATAAAATTGAAAACATAACATATGAAGCTGGCAGATTTGTGTATGTAAATCGCAGATTGCCATTTACGAAGAAAAGAACAAAAAAAATTAATGCGAAATGAACTTCAAAAGTTGGCAACATTTTAGCAGCCATTTTAAAATCACCTCGCCCAGAAGCTGCCTGTAAAGAATAATTTTAATTATTCTAAAATTCGATTGAGTACTTAATATTTTGTTCATGAAGTGACTAGTGCAATTACCAATATGGCACGATACGGTCAAAGACCGGAAAATGCCCTCAAAAGGGCTAATGGTTAGTATCAACTTGGCATAATCCACGTTGCATGTTATTCGGTAACTGTAAGATATTCAGAGAAGTATAAATAGAAATTGGGCTATTTACTAAATTTATTCGACTATTATTTCTCGTTATCTTAATTTAAATTTCAAATAAGAATATACGTGATCATCATTACTCAAAACCTAACCTTTTCATTTGACCTGATAGTGTTACACAATGGTATCACATATTACAATGAGACAAGGCATACTGATTGCAACTGTGTATAATGTATAACTGTGAGTTCAACTCTAGACGTCTTACTGTCTTCATTCTAGAGTTTATGGATCTGGAAAAACCTGCCAGAGCTCTAGACACTTTGCAAGAGGTGTTCCGTAACAAAAAATGGGCCTACAATTGGTCAGAGTCAGTACTGGAGCCCATCATGTTCAAATACTTAGAGTTGTGTGTGGACTTGCGTAAATCCCACATAGCCAAGGAGGGCTTATTCCAATATAGAAACATGTTCCAATCAGTAAATGTTGGGTCACTGGAGCAGGTTATAAGGTAATTGAAATAATAAATGACTTATTTATTATTATCTTATTGAAGTGCACATAATTCTCTTATGTTCATGTTTTTATAGGTATTTCAAAATAATTTGGAATAATTAAATTATATTGTCAGTTGTAACTTTTAAACTTACTTTATATAATCATCTTTGAAAGATTACAAGTTTTTTTATTAAAATGTCATCATGTTCATTACCAATAATTTTTTATTGCTAAAATAACATTCAACCCTTTCACAACATTTTTATTGATTATGTCGATATAATTATAACTTTATTTCAATTCTGAATTAAGAAATATTATAAAATATTTCCCAGAAAATTCTAAAAACGTTACTTTAACTAAAAACTTTACATAAAAAAAGTCTAAAATAAAAATCTACTCTCCACGACTTAAAGGTCCTGATAAGGTTAATAGACATCAAAGTATATATATTGTCATAATATATAATTATATTTGTTTCTAAAATTATGTTAATAGATGTACATATAGTCCCAAATGCTTTATGAGTTTTGGGTCAAAGTTTATTCATAACCTTTTCAGTACATAATTATGATTTGTACCACTTTTTGCTTGTAAAATACTAATCACTATACATAATTAATATATATGCTTAGTTGGTTTGGGCATGTAGAGAGGATGGATGAGAGAAGATTAACGAAATTAATTTATAAGGCGAGGGTGAATGGGCAAGTCGGTAAGGGTCGACCTAGGCGAATGTATCTAGACCAAATCAATCATGTCTTAAATAAAGGCCAGGTAAAAAGTACCCATAACCGACGAGCATGTATGAAAGCGCTCATGAAAGTAGAGGAAGCGAAAGAGGTATGCCAAGATCGTAGCAAGTGGAAGGACGTAATCTCTGCCTACCCCTACGGGAGAAAGGCGTGATGATATGTATGTATGTATGTATAATTAATATATATTTTTGGGATATAATTATTTTCTCCACAAAATGCAAATTACAAATATTACAAAAAAAAATTACAATACAGAGGTTACTTGCGTATGGCTGAAGAACGTACTGAAGCTGCAAGAGCCCAGTCAACTCAAGCCGTCATCGACACAGATGATTTGGATAACCTTGCCACACCTGAGAGCATTCTACTTAGTGCAGTCTCCGGAGAAGATGCACAAGATCGTTCTGATAGGACTATACTAACTCCATGGGTATGTGTATATTTATAATTATCTTAACTATAATAGATTTTTTATAACCATGTTCTTCAAAACTGGTCTTTATGTAATCATTTGTTTTTTTAATTGTGTTCCATGCATATTCATTGTAATAAGTATAAAAATTAAGATAAAGTGGTCCTTACATACTTTCATCTCAAGTGTTCAGAGTTGTTTTTTTTCAATTATCAGTCATCCCTAATAATGTGTGATGACACTAGTCTCAATACTTTTCTAATGTCATCCTGCAACCTTATAACAAGCAACATGACACAGAAATAATAAATTAGTGTTTTACCTGGTCAGGAATATTTCTTCTTGCATCACCATAACTCAAAGAACACATACATACATATGCTCACGCCTGTTGTCCCCAAAGGGTTAGGCAGAGGTGAAGTAGCGAACTACACCACCCACATTTCGCCGAGTTAGTTCCGTCCCAGATGTGACAGGGGGCGAGCCTGTCGCCATATCGGGCACAAATTCCAAACTCCGGGATGATACTGAGTAGAAAAAAACCCTATATCACCTGACCCGACCCAGGGATCGAACCCGAGACCTCAGAACGGCAGTCGTATGTAATACAACTGCGCCACCGAGGCAAAGAACACATATAAATCTATAATTATAAAACAAGAAAAATTATATATATGAAACTCATGAAGGGCTGGGCGGATTTTTATGATTTTTTTTATTTGTCTCCTCTCCAAATGGTATAAAATACAAATCATATTAAAAAAATACTGTTTGTAACATTTCTTTTATCAAACTTATTGTTCATTATATACTTAGAAATTTCCTAGTGCAGTAGTATAGAAACTAAATTTAATTCAGCTAATAACAAACATTTATTAATTCTGAAGCAGTACAAAGTTCTCAGAGACTGCTAGTATAACATAATATGGACACTTTTCAAACTTCAGTTCAGCTACCAATTAACAAAGAAATTAGTTAACAAAGTTATTAACCCCATGTCTACCACCTGGATAAAGTGGATTACCTGGCATAAACATTTAATGACCAAATGCAAACAATTAAACAATTAGGGTTACAAATGAAGAAACTCTATTGTTTAATCGGGTGCCGATCTCAACTGTCATCAAAATCAAAATTTATTTATTCAATTTAGGCCCTAAGAAGGCGCTTATGAAAGTCTAAAACACTACCACCGGTTCGGAAAACAATCCAGTCGAGAAGAACGCAGGCAAGAAACTCGATCTGGTTCTTTTTTTTTATATATATAATATATATCATTTTTTTTGTCATATAAAAAAACTATACAAATCGTAGTTTTAATAATGTTAGTGGAAGCACAGAGATGTGGGTTATTTCCAGACATCACTATCGTTCACGTAATGCTCCACCCTGTAATAACCTTTTGAGATTAAAACTTGCTTGACATAATACTTGAACTTATTGTCAGGTAAATCGGTAATGTTACTTGGGATCTTATTGTAAAACCGAATACTATTACCTATAAAGCTTTTATTACACTTACTTAACCTAAAGCGTGGGACGGCCAACTTGTCTTTACTTCTAGTATTAAAATTATGACGATCATTCACTAGATCTATAGTATCACTAGGTCATAGTAGTAAAGTCCTAATATAGAAGGCAATAATAAAGCAAATCTGGGCTTATGTGATTCAATTGTGGGATACAGCCTCTCACTCCAATCTTGAAATGGTTCAAAGATTACAAAATATTTTTTTTAAGATAATAACAAATGCTCCTTTGTTAGTTACAAATGATCTACTGCATGATGATGCGATGATGGCGCAGCAGGTAGTGCGGCCGGATTCCGCGTCAATCGACGCGGGTTCGATGGCCACCTATCCGACTGTAAAAACGGTCTGACCTTTCGGTG
This sequence comes from Samia ricini, assembly GCA_014132275.2. Taxonomy (NCBI): domain Eukaryota; kingdom Metazoa; phylum Arthropoda; class Insecta; order Lepidoptera; family Saturniidae; genus Samia; species Samia ricini. The sequence continues at coordinate 27,001,640 of AP028168.1, forward strand.
AAGGAAAACATTGTGAGGAAAACCATAGCATGGTGGTAGGGGATTTTCTAAGGATGCCTGCCTGGGTAGCTCTCACCCTCAAGTTTAAAAACCTGACGCCATATACCAATATGTATGTTCCGGCAGCATCACTTGAAAACCAGTACCTCTAAGCTTAGTGTGTTTATCATCCTGGACCACATCGTCACTTAACATCAGGTTAGAAAAAAAATCATGATCTACAAAAGAAAACAATTAAACAGGAAATCCTGCAAAATATAAGAGCTTACAAGGAAAGGAAATCAAACCATACAAATAGCTTGGCAAGAAACTTAATGAAAGAAAAACGGACCACTCACAGACTAAAACGGAGAGTACTGCAGGACATACTTAAATCCCACTATATTAATATAGGTCGCATACCGAGCAAGCCAATAAAGCCCCGACCAACCTACTATTTATTGTAGACGGATGATTGTAGGGCAATGTATAAACGAAACAAAATACAGTAATACCCCGCTTAGCGCGACCACGTTACGCGCAGTTTCACTATAACGCGAATTTCAAATTTCGCGCTCAAATGCATCGCATTACGAGAAAGAGTGCGTATAAACATATTGTAAAGACAATAGGTGTATTTTTCCGTAAAAAATAAGAGTATGTATTGCATAAAGTGTTCTTAGAATTAAAGTGATTGATTAAAATGATTTGTATTTTTTTGTATTAAATGTTGACTATGTTTAATCACAAATCTCGATATACGCGAATTTCAGTTAACGCGATTTTTTTCGGAACGTATCGTTCGCGTTAAGCGGGGTATTACTGTATATAAAAAAAAAAACAAAGATATCTTTAGAAGAATAATGATTTGAAACTTCATATTTTCAGGTAAAATTCTTGTGGGAGTCCTACTGTCAATGCTTAGAGCTGTTGCGTACCAACGCACACGTGGAAACCCTGTACCATGATATAGCGAGAATGGCTTTCCAGTTCTGTTTGAAGTATGCTCGTAAGACCGAGTTTAGAAAGCTGTGCGATAAACTGCGGAAGCACCTGGAGGACATATGTAAACCTACTGTGAGTATTAAGTTTTTTTTTATTAACCACAAATATTGAGTAACCCTCCGAAAAATATCCCATTTACAAATTATTCATAGTTGTAATATGGTAGGCCTCGGAGGTAGAACAACATAGATTGACGCGGCAAACTGCATATTATAGAGTTTGCAGTTTGTGTTAATTTAAATTTATAACAGGCAACATTGAATCGTTTCTAGTTGATTTTAAATGCACGAAAGAGATATTTTATCAGCAGTTTTATGTGTAAGTCAGGTGTATGCGAGTTCACGACGTCAGTTACTGCACACTGCCTGATCAGAAGGAATGTCCACTAGATTTAGAGGCAAATAAATAACAAGTTCAGCATATAGTAATTTATTTATTGAGGTCTTTATAGATATTATAAGTAAAGAATGTACAACCTATCTAAAAAGAATCGAAGTGGCAAATGAGGGGAGTCAAAAATAAATATATATATATTTTTTAATTGATGGTATGAGCCGTGTGTTGCCAGCCAAGAATAGTACCACCCCATATCATTCCCTTGGGTGTCGTTAAAGGCGACTAAGGGATGAAAACTAGAGGATGGGTAGCAGCGTCCTCTGAGTTTCACAAGCATCTACAGCGATCACCAACCCGCCTGACAAACGTGGCGATTATGGTAAACCCCCCCCCCCCCTTAATTGGGAAGACCTATGTCCAATAGTGGACGTCTTATGGATGGATGATATAAAGAAATACGACAATATAAAGATTCGAGGTGTGTAATAATTATTGATTGTAATACAATTTGTTTTTGTTTTATATATCTTCATTATATTTATTAATTAAATTCATTAAAAAAACCCCGAATGTTTTCTATTGGTTTATTTATGTCAACTGTCAGTTTTATAGTATATATTACGCGTGCGCTCTGTTGATGTAACGTGAATTTTTAATGTATTCATTGTGGAGGTCGTTTAACAAGGAAAAGTTTAAAATTAACAAAAAGTATCTATATATCGAAGTAATATAACTATAGTAATATCTTGTATCGTATTTCAGACAGACGATTTTTTTTTTACGTCCTCTGTCTCTCGACTCCTTTTTCGTATTGACATCAAAATTCTATTCACTCTGGACTGTTGTAATTTCAAATTTTAAAATATTCTGTCTTAAACGGCCTCCTCAATGAATCCATTAAAAACTCATGTTAGATCAGCAGAGCGCATGCGTAAATTATACTATAAAACTGACAGTTAACATATATAAATTACTGGAAAACCTTCGGGTTTTCTTAATGAATTTATACTTATAAATAAAAACTGAAGTGATGTATTATTTTTTACTAAGTAGAAATATTCACGATACGTATACGAAAGGCAATTTTTAAAATTTTTGTCTGTCTGTTTGTACCGGGTAGTCTCCGGAACGGCTGGATCGATTTTGACGAGACTTTTTCGGTACATAGCTGAAGTTACTCCGGGTAACTTACGGTACTTTCAATTTACGAAAATAATTCTGCTTAAAAAGAAAAAAAAGTTAAAATGCAATGAAGAATATATGTAACGAGGGCGGATCCGCAGGCACCAGCTAGTTTAATTAATAAATGTAATGAAGATATATAAATAGTAATAATATTACAAAAACAAATTGTTATAAAAAACCAATCATTACAGGTGGTTGAGCTATTTTACCCCCATTGGGTTGCAACCACTAGGCACTTGGTGAGAAACCCATCACAGTTATAAGGCGCATAGAAAGTCATGTTTCATTAACATCAAATAAAGTGCAGTAATTTTGCCTAGTTCGAATAAAAATTATTTTTTTTATGTATAACAGGTACAAACAGGCAATGTAAGCATCTCAAAGCCGGAAACTCAACAGCTGAATTTGGAGACGAGACTCTTCCAGCTTGATTGCGCTATACAAATGGAACTGTGGCAGGTATTTATATGTTAACTTGTTTGGATTTTTTTTAATAGAATCTTTTTAACAGATGTTGGATAACAAATGACAAATAGAAGGGTACGATTCTCAACAAATTAGATATACTTATGAACGTCAAAATACTACCACCGGTTCGGAAAACAATCCAGTCATCGAGAGGAACCGGCAAGAAACTCGATATGGTTTTTTCTTTTCAGCAAGTTTTTTTTTTTTTTACAACTTACAGTTACAAAGTTTATAAGTTAGATGCACAGAGAAAGCTGTCACTTCCAGACGTCACCATCGTTCACATAATATATTGAATCTTAATGCATTTCTGATTTCCTCCAACAGGAAGCCTACAAAGCCATAGAAGATATCCATAATTTAATGAACATGTCCAAAAAGACGCCCGTAGCCAAGACTATGGCTAATTACTATGGGAAGCTGGCGCTTGTCTTCTGGAAGGCGGGGCATTGCCTGTTCCATGCGGCGGCACTTCTGAAACTCTTCCAACTCTCTAGGGAGATGAAGAAGAATATCACACAGGAGGAGTTGCAAAAGTGAGTTATAGATTTATAATCACGCTCTCCTATCGTGGGGGTAGGCAGGGTCCACTACTACGATCTAGACTCGCTTCTTCTAATTCATGACCGCTTTCATACATGCTCGGCGATTATGTGTACATTTCACCTGCGCTTTAGGTGTGATAAAACCCAGATAAAAAAATTGTTCAAGCAATTCACTTATTTCTTATAGAAACGTAATCTGTTTTTAATTGATAATTAAAGTCCTAACTAGTGTCGTAGGGGTCGTTCAAGTATCACGTAATCATAATAATGGGGCCGGATGCTACCGAAAAACAAAGTTTTCCTTCACCGAAAGCTCAAGCCGAGTTTAGAATCGGATTGATGGGGATCGAACTCGCTGCTCCTTCATCATTTCAAATTACTCTATCGCTTGCAAAAATGGAAGGGAGACAAAAACTTTTTATAATTATTATTATTCATTTTGTTCAATTACGAATGAGACAATTTTTTTAAATTATTATTATTCATTTTGTTTAATTAAGAATAAGTCAATTTTTTTTATTATTATTATTCATTTTGTTTAATTACGAATGAGTCATTTTTTTTTTAAATTATTATTATTCATTTTGTTTAATTAAGAATAAGACAATTTTTTTTAAAATTATTATTATTCATTTTGTTTAATTACGAATGAGACATTTTTTTTTATTAATATTATTCATTTTATTTAATTTAGAATGAGACAATTTTTTTTAAAATTAATATTATTAATTTTGTTTAATTAAGAATGGCATGCCGAGTGCTGGTCGCCGTGCTGTCTGTACCGCTGCCGTCGCTCCATCCCGAGTTCGACCGGTTCGTGGAGACGGACAAGAGTCCAGTGGAGAAGGCCCAACGTCTCGCCGTCCTTTTGGGCCTCGCCCAGCCACCGACACGCGCTAGTCTGCTTAAAGGTGACCATTGAATCTTGGGCCTATACGATCATTTTGATTTTAATTATCGAATTGATTAAACATCGTTGACCGTAAACCACTTAATTGTATAATCTAAGTCATTAAATAAATTAAATTAAATTTGAATATGCGAAATAAATAAATAATAATCCAATTGTCTCTATAATATTATAAACAGGAAAGATTCGTATACGAGTAAACTTAAAAACTACTTGACCGATTTGGATGAAATTACGTATGGTGGTAGTTTTGAATCCCACGGGAGCGGGAACAGTGCGGGTGGAGCCGCGGTGAGTAGCTAGTTAATTTATAAGATGTGTAAATGTAAGTGTGTAAGTGCATATAAATTTAAGGGGAACCCAACTAATTCAGTATGTACAGTTGTATGCAAAAGTTTCCGGCCAAACAAAATTTTGCGATTTGGTTAAGATAAAGGATGCGAAATGGAAACACAAATATATCATCATAAAGTATCTTTATTATAGAACCAAAATGTGTATCTAAATATTTTCAAGTAACAGTTAATACATATTTACAAGGAAAATAAAAAAAATCACTATTTCATAAGATGTTCGTCGACCTAAAGGTACTAGAAATATCTAATATCATATCTTCTCCCATCATTTTCAAACAAATTGATTTTAGTTTCGTCTGAATATAGCACTTTTTTCCATTCTTCAGTAGTCCAGTACTGGTGGTGCTTTTGCAAATTCCAATCTGGCCTTCTTTTTTTTTATACTAATTAGTGGTTTTTTAGTTCCAACGCGTCCAAAAAGTCCCACTTTATTTAATCTACGTGAAACAGTACTCTGACCAATGTCAGCTAAATTTTCCTCACGTAATTCACGTGCGATGATCGTAGCATACTTTTTTACGTCTACGACAGCCTTTCTTTCAATAATCTTATCGACACGATTCGTTGTTTTTCTGGGCCTTCCAGAACAAGGTTTATCTTTTAGATCACCTGTAGTCTTCCACTTATTTATAATATCGTTAACAGTGGATTTTCCTAATGACAAAAGATTGACTATTACACGTGAAACGTTCCCTTCATTATGTAACTTAATTACTACTTCGCGTATGTCTAAAGACGTGCGTTTAGGCATTTTAACCAATTAATAATAAAGGTAGGATATGAAAGAAATATTGTTCTCGATGTTTACATACCTTTGTAACCGATAACATACTCGAAACAGAGCCAATTGTAGCTTCTTGGAATTTGGCCGGACACTTATGAAATAGTGAAATTTTTTATTTTTCTTGTAAATATGTATTAACTGTTACTTGAAAATATTTAGATACACATTTTGGTTCTATAATAAAGATACTTTGTGATGATATATTTGTGTTTCCACTTCGCATCCTTTTACCTTAACCTAATCGCAAAATTTTGTTTGGCCGGAAACTTTTGCATACAACTGTATGTGATGTGTGTCAGGGTGTACGAGCGTGTATATATATATATATATATATGTATCTACAGTCAGTTGCACTATTAGATTACATTCATATATTATTGTTGAGCGTTTTTTTTTTAAAATGAGTCTCAAAAGAAATAATTTACGAATTTTTTTCACTGTATCTTAAGTGACGATGTGGTCCAGGATGGTAAACACACTAACTAACTAACTAAGTGATGCCGCCGGAACACATCTATTGGTATTCGGCGACAGGTTTTCAAACTTGAGGGTGGTAGCTACCCAGATGGGCGTTATTAGAAAATGCCCTACCACTGTTCTATGTGTTCCTTTACCGAAAGCTCAGGTTCATTTAAGAGTTGGACAGGTGGGTTTGAACTCGCGTCCACTGACGCACTATCCACTGCGCCATAATCGCTTCAATATAGTATTATAGTGGTGTGTTAAGTACAAAACTTTAATGTGTAATTTATAATAGATGTTGTCCGTTTGAACGTCGTTGGGCTGGCTTCCTCGCAACTCCAACAGTTGTACTCATGGCTGGAGGTGGAGTTCGATCCGCTCACGATCTGCCACAACGTGAAGACCGTTGTCAACTCTCTACAAGAAGAACCCAGTAAGTACCACCATTCATAATATAATTAGTATGTTATTGCAAAGGCCGTGAAATAGGCCATTGCAGGTCAAGTATCAGTTTCCTGGTGGGTTCGCTGCAGGGGGCGACGCGGTGCTTGCGAAAGCCACCCCGTGTCGCCCCCATCCCAAATCCTCCCTCCGTGCCCCCTTACCTATTGCATTGGGGGACTCCAGTCTCACTAATGCAATAGGTAAGGGTAGTGCGTAAATGCATTTACCCTCGACAAAAAAAAAAGAAAAAAAAGGTCAAGTATCAGTTTGACTTCACTATAATACGAGACAGGCAATTATCATTTCCGCCGACGCGTATATAGTGGTTTTCTCAAAATAATTGAATTAATATTAAAATGTGTATTTATTAAGTATGTAAATGACAAGACGAATTTTCAGCTTTGCCGCTAATTTTCAATTTGTCATCTGTGCCGAAAGGCAAACGCATTTATGGCTATACAGCCACGTGAACGCAATTTGAACTAAGCAAAGAGACTTACTTTGGTATGCCAAGAATGATAAAAAAGAGACCCAATCAAAGAGTATTTAAGCTCTTGAACACTTACATGGCGTTTACGCCAGCTTTCCATTGTTACTCAACACATTAATAACCCCCAGCAAACCGTTTCATACAACATTGCTGGAGCGTTGTAATGTTCCAAATTCAAAAAACGCTCCGACTATGTATTTGATTTTCTTTGTCCGTGAATTCGATACTTCGCGTGTTATTTTTTTTTCGAAAATAATAGTATAATTTCCATGCATGTTTAACCCCTTGAGCACCTTCCCGGCGTTTACGCCAGCTTTCCATTGTTTTCCTATTGTCTTTCTATTGTTTCATTTTTATGGAGAGAAGAATATTTATTTATAACAAACATCATTTACCGTTAAGTTGCCTCTGAAATAAATCCCATTATTAACCGTTATGGTTATTAAATGGTAGGCCTCAGAGGGAGATCATGTTGTCGGTTTGACGCGACAGATTATACTAATAGTGTATAGTCTGTGTTAATTAATGCCTGCACAGTTTTATTATGATACACTAGCTGTGTGCCTGCGGCTCTGCCCGCGTTTATTAAATTGTTCACTGCGTAATATAGTTTTTAAATAATAATTGGAAAAATAATGTTTTGATGTTGCTTCCCATTGAATCGAATTTTGTTTACAATTCTATGAGTAATAATTTTTCATAAAATTAAATTGTACATTTTGTAATGTCAAAATAACATTTTTTTTTTTTTACTAAATACATATGAATGTATATACGATACCTACCTATACCAAATATACAATTTTTAAAATTTCTTGTCCATTTATCTGTTCCGGGTAATCCCCGGAACGGCTGGGCCGATTTTCATGGGTGTTTTTTTTTGTTAGAAGGCTGAAGTTACTCAGTGTAACTTAGTAATTAAATTAGTTATTAAAACTCATGAAATTCGCATAAAATCCGACTCATCGCACAGTTTCACTGGCAGGTATTGTTGGAATCTGTGAGAAGTATCTTTACTTTTTGTTTATGTTAAAAAAAAATTTTGAAGAACAGACAAAGAAAAATTATTAACTCGTAGAGGTTTTTATGTTATCGAAGTTCTAATGTATCTTTAGTCTATTGATTTTAAATCAGTCAACTAGCTACATTATTGTTGAAGGTAAATGAAAACAAAAACAATGGTATATTCGGTTCGACTTTAAAAAAGGTGTTTTTTCTGCGACCTAGTGAATGATCGTCATAATTTTAATATTAGAAGTAAAGACAAGTTGTCCGGAACCACGCTTTAGGTTAAGTAAGTGTAATAAAAGCTTTATAGGTAATAGTATTCGGTTTTACAATAAGATCCCAAGTAACATTACCGATTTACCTGACAATAAGTTCAAGTATTATGTCGAGCAAGTTTTAATCTCAAAAGGTTATTACAGGGTGGATCATTACGTGAACGATAGTGATGTCTGGAATTAACCCACATCTCTGTGCTTCCACTAACATTATTAAGACTGATTTGTATAGTTTTTTTATATGACAAAAAAAAAAAAGAAAAAGAACCAGATCGAGTTTCTTGCCTGCGCTCTTCTCGACTGGGTTGTTTTCCGAACCGGTGGTAGTGTTTTTTTAGACGTTCATAAGCGCCTTCTTAGGGCCTAAATTGAATAAATAAATTTTGGTTTTTTGATTAGACTCGCCGTTGGCGCAGTACTGTTCCGCGCTGTGTGACGTCGCTCTGGTCAGGCTGGTGCGGCAGGTGGCCCAGTGCTACAACTGTGTACAGTTCTCGAGGCTGCTGACCCTGGCGGCCACCGATGACCTGTTCCACCTGGAACGCTTGCTGGTGGACTGCGTCCGCCACAACGACATGCAGATACGCATCGATCACGCCAACAAGTCAGTCTATATCATCTGCACTTAATTACAAGACTACAAAAAAAAAAAAAAAAAAAAACGTTCTTCGCCCTAAAGTTAATTTTTTTATGATTTTTCAGTTAATTACGCACAAAAAACGAAAAGAAAATAACTTTTATTTTTTATTTTCGATTGATGAACTTACTTACTTATTGCTTATTACTTTGCGTAAATTCATCATATATACACATATAATTCTATTTATGTTATAGACTTGGAAAATTTTTAAATATAACAATTTAATTTTATTAAATTATATGTAACTTAACATCAGGTGAGATTGTGGTCAAAGCATGGAGCCTATACCGTGTAAAAAAAATACATCAAGGAATTTTTAAGAATAACCTTTTGCATATTCTTGTACATTGAACTGAATACAATTAAGGTTTTTTTTTTTTTTTTTGGATTGTCTAAAAAAATAGTTTTGATAACGTAATACCATTTTTTAATCACGGCAACACCAACATAGGACTTCATCTCGTTACACAAAACAAGTTTTATTATACATATTAACAATTTTTATAAGATTAATAATTTCAGTCTAGATATTTTTTCGTTGTACAAAAAAGTGTTTCTGCCCAATAATAATACAGTAATACCCCGCTTTACGCGAGGGATACGTTCCGAAAAAAATCGCGTTAACTGAAATTCGCGTATATCGAATCGAGGTTTATGATTAAACATAGTCAAAATTTAATACAAAAAAATACAAATCATTTTAATCAATCACTTTAATTCTAAGAACACTTTATGCAATACATACTCTTATTTTTTTACGGAAAAATACATCTATTGTCTTCACATTATGTTTATACGCACTCTTTCGCGTAATGCGAGGCGTTTGAGCGCGAAATTCGAAATTCGCGTTATAGTGAAACCGAGCGTAACGGGGTCGCGCTAAGCGGGGTATTACTGTACATCAAGGGATTTCATCCTTAAAAAGAGATTCATGATAAATTTCTAACGATAAATATACTTTATAATAAACTAGCTGATTCGATAGACGTTTATCTTGTTTTAACTATAAATTTTGATATTTGGCTACAGGTTTTTCAAACTTGAGGGTGGTAGCTACCCAGACGGGGATTATTATAAAAAGCCCTACCACCATGCCTATGGTTTCCTCCTTTACCGAAATCTCAGACAGGTTTTAGAGTTCCCACACCGGTGCGGAGTCGTCCCTCCGCACCCCCTTACCCATTGCATTGGGGGACTTCGGTCTCACTAATGCAATGGGTAAGGGTATTGCGTTAATGCATTCCCCTCGTCAAAAAAAAGAAAAAGGCAGGTTTTAGAGTTGGGTAGGTGGATTTGAACCGAAATCAGACTGCACTACCCACTAAGCTGTCATCGCTTTAAAATAAAGTATGTGTTTTTTTTTTTTTTTTGTTTAGATGTGTTCATTTTGGAGTGGAGGCAGGTGGTGGCGAATGGTGTTCCACTGCTGATGAAGCCTGTGGTGGTGCTATCCTCCAAGCGACGCCGGCCGAGCAGGTATTTAATAGAAAAAACATCAGAACTAAAAAGTATCTATTTATACCAATAAATACAGAGTATATTTATTTATATAATTCTTATACATAAACTAATACTACTGTTTATTTATTTTTGATGTGAAACATCTGTAACCGCACGTAAAAAAAACGAATTCTGGCGTGGCGACGCATGCCGTGGCGACGCGTCGCGGCAACATCGAATATAACTATTACCGAAGTCACTGATTAAACGAATTAAGTAGTCACGATTTGAAATAAATTCGTAAATTTTTGTATTGAATGAAAATAAATGTTTATTCAATAAATAGTCATCGTTATCTGGTGAAAAAAAAATCGTAATATTTTATTTTTATCACTATGACATATTTAGTTTCTATCAGAATCTGTTCTTTTCTGCATATTACTTTTACAGAATAATGTCGTTAAGTTGCCTCTGAAATAAATCCCATTATTAACCGTTATGGTTATTAAATGGTAGGCCTCAGAGGGAGATCATGTTGTCCGGTTTGACGCGACAGATTATACTAATAGTGTATAGTCTGTGTTAATTAATGCCTGCACAGTTTTATTATAACATACTAGCTGTGTGCCTGCGGCTCTGCCCGCGTTTATTAAATCGTTCACTGCGCAATTCAGTTGTCAAATAATATTCGGAAAATAATATTTTGATGTTGCTGCCCATTGAATCGAATTTTATGAGTATGTATTAGTTTTTCAAAAAATAAAATTGTAATGTCAAGATACCGATTTTTTTTTACTAAATACATATATATGAATGTATATACGATACCTATACCAAAAATGCAATTTTTAAAATTTGTCCCGTGACGGCTCACATTTTTTTATTTACTATCTGTATTCTTTATAAATTTATTCAATTTAATTACAGAGTAAAAAATAAGTGTACAATATTATACGGTTTGAATAATGTAATGTTTATAATATTTTAAAGTATAATGAAATCTTTTTAAATTAGTACGATGTGTCTGAGGAGTTAAATTAAATAAAATGTGTATTCAAATACGTTAAGGGCAGTTTTTGGTCTGAATCGTGTAAAACTTAGAACTATATAATCTATACTAATAAATAAAATTGAGCTGTCTGTCTGTTAGTAATATTAAAGTTAAAACTTTTTGCTAAATACGTACCTATACTAAAAATACAATTTTTTTTGTTGTTTGTTTCGGCAAATCTCTGGAACGGCTGGGCCGATTATGACGGGGCTTTTTTGGATGGGAGATAACTAAAGTTACTCCGCCTAACTAAGGCTACTTTTATTTGTCGAAAATAATTAGGATTCCTCATAAAAAAAGTTTAAGTTCATGAAATTTCTAAATAAAATTGAATTGTCTGTATGTAATGTCTAAATTTTGATGTGAAACACGTAAAACCGATTTCTGGTGTGGCGACGCGTCGCCACGCTATATGATGGTATATATATACACACTATATTTATTATTATATTAAATAAATTCGTAAATTTTTGTATTGAATGAAAATAAATGTTTATTCAATAAATAGTCATCGTTATCTGAAAAAAAAACTCGTAATATTTGATTTTTATCACTATGACATATTTAGTTCCTATCACAATCTGTTCTTTTCTGCATATTACTTTTACAAAATAATGTCGATGTTTCACATCTGCCAGGCGTCCCGTGACGGCTCACATTTTATTTTTTTACTATATAGATATGAATACGACACCTAGACCTAAAATACGATTTTTAACATTCTTGTCTGTTTGTCTGTCACCGTACTCGACATGCACTGTTTATGTGACTCCAGTGAAGTCTAGTATGATGAAGGCGGTTAACACTAACTTGGCAGAGTCGCGGACAAACAGCCGGTTTCGAAATAGAATTGTAAACACACCAGGTCCGGGAGCAACTGGTACGCGCCGCGGAAGTGCTGAGCGGGGCGGTCGCCGCGCTGTTCCCGCAGCGGCGCAAGGCGGAGAGGGAGCGCGCCCGCACCCACATGGTGCACCACTACCACGAGAACAAGCACACCGACCACCACCGGGTGCTGCAGCGGCACAAGATCATCGAGGAACGCAAGGAGTACATCGAACGGCTGAACACCGTACGCGAGGAGGAGGAACTCAGGTATGTCGGTTCAAAATTATTAAACCTTCATTTGATAATGACATATAAAGTGCAAAAGGAATAGTGTGATAAGAAAGAGAGAAAGACATTATTACCGTATTTTAGAACAGATTTACAAAAAAAAACTACAATTAAGCATATAAGAAAAAAAACATGGTAATAAGGACTGGCGTCAGCATTTGCCGCTTTATAACTGTTGCCATAAAAACGGTGCTGTTTTTCAGCCAGCCCTTTTCCGGCCGTAACATAAGATATATAAATATAACACTTCGTGCCTTTTATAATTACACAATAACAGATTTTTTTTTAATAAGTAAAAATTAAAATTTATTTTGAAACAAATTTAAAAACTCAATAGTGAAGTAGTTATAATTTAACTCAAAAAACTAAAAAAATATAATAAATAAAAAGTAAATGCAGACATCAGATTAACGAATTGATAAAAAAAAAAAAATAGGGACATTTATGATAAGGGATCACGTGGAACGGATGGATGGAAGGAAATTGACGAAACGAATTTACAAGGCGAGGGTGACTGGGCAAGTCCATAAGGGTTTTCTTTTTTTTTACATGGTATAGTCTCAGTGCTTTGACCACAATCTCACTTGATGTTAGGTGACGATGTGGTCCAGGATGCTATTGCTATTTAGTGACAGGTTTTCAAATTTGAGGGTTTTAGGTACCCAGGCGCTGCCACCATGTGCTATGGTTTCCTCACGATTATTTCCTTCACCGAAAGCTCAGGCTGATTTTAGTGATAGTCTTTCGAACCTACGGCTACTTTCTCAACATCCGACATATTCAACTATAAGAGTAAATATGAATTAAGTCATTAATTTATTTATATAATACTAACTATTGAGCGTTACGTTTGTCTGCGACAAACCTCAGGTTGAGCCATTCGCGACAACTTCATGCAATGGCTAGTTATATAATTATTGACTGCTGAACATCTCACTTTGATCACACGCTCCAATATAATTAATAAGTTTATTTATTACCTTTTTTTATTTATTTTAAATCAATAAACGTTTTTTGTTTAACTATAAACGCTTCCATGAACTTGACTTTCCATAGAGCGACAAACTTATCCGACCCGGTGGATAAAATTATTAACTGACTTGTGACGGCTTAGATCCCAGCCAGCTGGGTTCTGGTAGTTAGAGTAAAAGCCCACTACAGTTCTATCGGTGTAGTATGAGGAAGAACACTGGCCTGCAAAAGATTTCCTTCCACCCTCGGTGTTCGGTTGTTGGTAGCAGGGGTAGGTGATCCTGGAAGCCGTAGGCAAGCATTACAACTGGTTAGGTACCCTCAACAAGCCCAGTGCCTACGCACTACCCACAGGGAGGCATGACCTACGGTCAACATTCCGGGAGGCAGGATATATTTCCTGCCTCCACCGGCATGGATACCATCAACGTCCTAACCCCCCTCTCAGTCTTCCGCATCAATCCCGCTCTCAAATCCCCCACAGAAACACCCCCTCCTGTGATACCCTCAAAAAGGCCTCCTCCCTAGACACAGAGTCCTCCAGGCCCACTAGGCGGACATCTAAAGGTTACTCACCCTAGCGGGATATAGATATTCTAATTATTTTTTTTATTTAGTTATACTATTATAATAGGAGGTAGTAGGTAATTTTAAATTATACAATAATAACGCGACCGTCTCGTTTTAGTGTTCCGATGCGTCTGCCGCGAGGGGCTGAACCAATAACGTTATGCGCGCGAAGTTACAAACTAACAAACTAATTAATTATGTCCGCTGCGTCATCATAGTTTCAATTATATGGTGTAGGCGTCAAGAGGAACAGCTCCGAGCCGCTGCAGCCGCCGAGGCGAGGCGCCAGGAGCAGGAGCGCGAGGAACGGGAGAAGAAAAGAAAACGCCACGCGTCCGAGCTGGCCGCCATGAGGGAGCGCCACCTCAAGGAGAGGATGGCTCACATCTCGCAGACAGCACACGGCCAGAAGATGCTCGGGAAACTCAACGAGGAGGTGACCGTATACTCACATCACTTTCACTTTAAGGGGCTGGGGGGGAGGGGGCATCCGATGTGACGGCATTTTTTTCACAGCCATTAAAAAGACAGAACTTTTGAATTTATTTATCACTAGTCGGTGCCCGCGGCTCCGCCCACGTTTCAAATGTTGTATGCATATGACGTTTCATTTATAGCTAATTTAAAAAAGTAAGAGTATTTTGTTTTTATTAGCGGAAAGAAATGTATATAAGCGTAAATTGAAGTGGAAAATGTACAAAAGAGTAAATCGAAAAAAAAATGAGAGAGGATCGGTGGAATCCAAAAAATACCTATGTAGGAAAAATACTGCGTTGAAAAGTATTAGTCCTATCCCGATATGTCCAGTAGTTTTGAGGCGATGGTGCGTCAAAGGAATAATAAACAAACAAATTGAGAGACCGACCGACAAAATTCTCTCAATTTGACATAGAAAGTAAAACATTATCTGAAATTTAGGATTAGGTAAAAACAGATTAAACAAATAACCATTTAATTGGCAAATCTGATCGGCAACTACTTAGATAAGTGTATGATTTTTTTAATAAAAATTTTGTTAATTCGCAGGATTTAAAGAAAATGGACGCGGAAGCCATAGCTTTACGCGAAGCGGAGGAACTGATGAAGGAACGTAAAGAACTCCAGACCAGACTTAAATCCCAGGAGAAGAAGGTTGAAATCTTATTCGAAATTGTCTAAAATCTAGACTTTACAAATCTTGATTGGTTATTTGTTGTCGTTTTAAAGGTGGATTTACTTTGAGAGGGCGAAACGTCTGGAAGAGATCCCTCTGCTGCAGAAGAGTTTAGAAGAGAAGCAGGTGCAGGACAAAGCGTTCTGGGAGCAGCAGGAGAAAGAACGCATTCAACAGCTCATTGGTATGTTTTGATTTTCAGTCAGTCTTAGGGCCCCCGCAGACTGCAGACTTTTTATCGGTGCGATAGTTTAGTCGGGTTGGGCTGCAAGCGTGTACACTGAGCCAACAGCCGGCCGACTATATTCCACTCATCATATTCCGGAGGAGAAAAATTAGATTTCTAAACTATTGGGAGTATTTCCATTCTTTTTTGGTTTTATAGTTTTTTTTTTTTTTTTTTTTTTTACACCCCCAGGGTTTCAAAGTAATAACCCTTTTAAACTCTATATATATATATAGTCTTTTCTCGACTTCTCTTCCATCGATGGAACTTTCCACAATTAACATTTGTGATTCGGACGATGCCGTATTCAAAAAATACGCGCACGACTGTCTGAAGTCGAAGTACAGAGCGAAATGAACTATCGGCCGACTAAAGAATCGTCATGTATGCGCAAGTGATAGTTAGTTAGCCAATTAAACAGTCGGCCGATAGTTGCCCTACAGATTCGTTTGAATGCAACCGGAAAGTCCATCAAACGTTTTCTATCGGTCGATACTGAATCGCTTTTTTTTTCTATTTTTTTTAAATTAAACAATCTGCGGACTCTGGGTCCACACCTTTTTTTTATATTGGAGGTTTAATTCGACTTGCGTCGGAAAATATTGCCTATAATATTTCAAGCGGCTATGAAGTTATTAATCTTCTTTCACAATTAATTTATGTGAGCTTAAATCTACTTCTATTTTACATCTAAATTTTCTATATCTATATGTTAAATTATTTTGTAGACACTTATTTTGTTATTATTAATTAATTACTTACTTAATTATTTCTTCAATATTTTTTTTTTTTTTTTTAAGGTCATAACAAGCCAAGCAGAACTAGGTCCGTGTCCGCATACTGAATCGCTTTAGTGTGCGCATACGCATCACTCTCCATACTGATTGCGAGAAGCCGATCAAACTGTCGGCCGATAAAAAGTCTGCAGTCTGTGCCCTTAAACTGTTGACAGTTTAAAAAATTGCCAAATGGAACATATTAATTTATTTTTTCAATTACCGATCGATTTATTATTCAAAAATTTCAAGAAAAGTTCTACGGTCTACGAATTTCCTTTGTTATTTTTTTTTAGTTGGTTTTTCTTTGCTATCTGAATTCTCAATAAAAGAGTTTACTTTCCACAATTATCCACTTCAAATTTATTAATGTGTCGAGTAGTACCCATAAAAATAAGACAGTAGGAAATCAATGGAAAGCTGGCATGAAAGACAGATAAGTGCTCAAGGGGTTAAAAAAAAAAAAAAAATTTTCCTTCTCTTCCATAGTTAAATTACCATACTACCATACACATTACCTTTAAACAATTGTTTTTTTTTTTTTATTGATACGAATTCAAAGTAATACATATGTATGTAATGTGATACAGAGGCGCGGGCGCGTGACGTGGCGACGTCTGCGCGTATGGTGCGCATGGCGACGCACCGCGACCAGTTCATAGCGCGCGTCCGGTCGGAGCGCGGCGCGGCGCACGCGCACCACCTCGCCGCGTTCAACGACAAACTGCTAGCCGAGAAGGAGAAACGACTCGCCGACCGGCGAGCGCAACGCATTGAAAAGAGACGACAAGAGGTCCGTTCGTATATCACTTGTAACGCGAATGCTAATGTAGGTACGTGTAGATCTCGACTGACGGACGGGGGGGGGGGGGGGTTTGGGGGTTAAGTTGCGCCAACGCGCGTTCGTGTACCGTTACTTATGCCCGATGAGTGAGGGATGCGACATAGCAACAGAATGTCGACTCGATATTTATATATTCTAAATAAATAAATATGTGATTTCTAACATACATATACAGTAATACCCCGCTTAACGCGAACGATACGTTCCGAAAAAAATCGCGTTAACTGATATTCGCGTATATCGAGGTTTATGATTGAACATAGTCAAAATTTAATACAAAAAAATACAAATCATTTTAATCAATCACTTTAATTCTAAGAACACTTTATGCAATACATACTCTTATTTTTTACGGAAAAATACATCTATTGTCTTCACATTATGTTTATACGCACCCTTTCGCGTAATGCGAGGCATTTGAGCGCGAAATTTGACTTCGCGTTATAGTGAAACCGCGCGTAACGGGGTCGCGCTAAGCGGGGTATTACTGTATTAAAATAGAAAATAGCCTACACCAACAACGTACCGGAGCGATGAGTAAACGCGTCAATCGATGAAAAAACGCATCCTCGACATTTACCAGCTTGTTCCCGCCATCTGCCCAAAATTACAAACACCTATTACTCGAAAATGGCAGTAATAGACTCTAAAGAGGACTGAGTTGCCAAGTTAAAAAAAAAGAAGAAAGAAGAAGATGCGTTTTCGATTTCCCACCTATCCGACTCTGGAATTAACCTGAGCTTTCGGTGAAGGTAAACATCGTGAGGAAACCGTAGCGCATGGTGGTAGGGCATTTTTTTAATAATGCCTCCCCTCCCACTCCTGATAAGTGATATCACCTTCAAGTTTGTAATAGAGGTATTTATTATACACTATATTTTTTTTCTTTTTTGTGTGTCTTTGTTTGTTTCTTCAAAGTTAGTATACAAGTTCATTTTTTTTTTTCGATAGCGTTCGATAGTGACCAAGAAAGTAATTTAAATTATAAATATATTGTGATTTTATTTTTTTTTTGTATTAGTGGCTGGCAGAGAAGAAACGCGCAGAGGAACGCGCCGCCGAAGAGATACTTCGGCTTAAAGAGGAAGAGGAACGTAAGGAGCGAGAAGAACGCGAGAGGAAGCACCAGGAGGAACTTGCAGCGCTTCGAGAACGGAAACTTAAAGAAGAGAAGTAAGAGATCTTCTTGTATTACCTTGTTTAAATCCAGTCTAAACCCCTTCATAGTTTACGATACTCAGTGAGGAAGACTAGTCCCCTCCCAGTATTGTATATGGGGGGTTATTCCACGCTAAATTGACCACATTTGAACCTGGCATTTTTCGATTTAGCTGAAACATTTTTTTTTAAGTGAAAACTGCTTAGCAATCCTCGGTAGGGGACGAATCTTATAGATTCGCGTTACTAATGGAATGTGACATTAGCTGTCAACCTGGCGTTAACGCCATTTTTTCCATTGTATACCTATTTTCACATTTTTGTATCTAATCGACATATTAAGTATGATTTATTTATTTATTAACCCCTCGATCACTAACCTGGCGTTTACGCCAGCTTTCCACTGTTTTTCTATTGTCTCATTTTTATGCGTAATCGATATATTAACTTTTTTCTCTTACAAGCAACATACAATATTAACAGCATTAGAAAAGCCAAAACATATTATATGTATTAACTGATATTAATTCAAAATTTAAGTAGAAAATAATATTTCCCCAATTTCTTTGGGTTTCGTTAGGTCATTACTAAAAATGTCAGTTTCACATTTGCAACGAAGCAAGAATATCCGGGTGAATGATATACACAACCATAGCAATGTTCCATCTTGTCTCATAGTTTCATAGATAGTATGAATTATACTTTTTTTTTGAGATAATCATTTAAGATAGTATGAAGAATTATACTATGTATTTTTTTTTTTTTTTTGAGAAAATTATTTAAGATAAATAGTATGAATTTTACTTTGTTTTTTTTTTTGAGAAAATCATTTAAGATAAATAGTATGAAGAATTATACTTTTTCTTTTTTTTTTTTTTTTTTTTTGAAAAAATCATTTAAGATAAATATAGTATAGAGCATTATACTTTGTTTTTTTTTTTTTTTTTGAGAAAATCATTTAATGTTGTATGAGCTTAATCAAAACTTCCATGAACCTTCCGGTTATTCTGTTTGTTAGTCGATAATTAATAGCCTTCTAAACGGTTGGTGGTAAAAAAAAATGTAAATCGTTCTAGAAAGTGTGAAATGTAACTTCTTTAAAGCCAATAAGGCGAAATGAATTTTAAAAAAATTAACTCACACACTCACTTCATTAATTATTGGAATGAAAATTCAATTCGTAACGATCATATTTGTTCATTTAAAAAAATCAAATTTTTTTTTTTGCTTTAAAATTCACTTTGGGCTAAGAAAAAAAAATCATTTCCGCTCCACCCTAATATAAATTTATATGGTAAACGTTTATTAATATATCAATATTTTGTCTGTCAGGGAACATCAAGAGATGCTGGCGCGCGTGGAGGCGAAGGCCCGTGCTAAGGAAGCCGATGTCCAGCGGATGCTCGAAGAACAGAAGGCAGCATCAGCCAAGAGCTGGCGCCGCGGCGGAGCCCCCGGCGAGAAAGACAAAGAGGAATCCGCCTGGAGAACCAAAGGGGAATACAAGGACCCCGAAAAGAAATCAGAGCCGTGGCGTCCTAGTCAGTACCTGTTTAATTTTTTTTTTTTAATGAAAGCTACCGTAGCGTCGTTGAGCGATTCTCGTCACCAATGCAATGACGTCGTCAGCCGTCAGAATGCTACAGTACGTCTAGTTTATGATGGCGTTTAAGTGCCGGCGCTCAGAGATAAATGTAAAAATGTTAATAATCTTAATTAAATTTAACCATATAAAACATTTTATTTGTTTTCAATATTTCGAGATTTCTATCGGCAGTCTCCATTGCTGCCTAATTTTTTTTTTAGCTAAATATCCTTTCCCTTTTTTAACTCTACTAAACAAGTGTTTACTCGCAAACATTTGATGACCCTTGAAATATTTTTTTTTTTGTTGTTGTTAATAAGAGTTTGTATGTTCGTGTGTGTGTGTGCAGGTCGTGCGAAGGAAGAGAAACGCGACGCACCGCCCAGAGAGGAGCGTGCATTGGCCAAGGACGACAGGTAAGAAGGACTCTTATACGTTGAAATCAATGGCGATAATTAAATAATAGGGGCTTATAATGATGATTCTTAATTGGTACGAAGCAGAAAATAATATAGCAATATATTTAAAAAAAAAAAAATATTACAAACCGTGTGATGCGTAGTAGGCGGACGATGACCCCCTCCCCTCACCAACCCACCCCGCCCCTCCCGTGCCCTCCCAAGTCCTTCCCCACCCCATCCCCCCCCCCCCCCACCCGCCCCTCCCCCCTCCCAAAGCCCTCCCCGCCCCTACCCCCTCCCAAACCCCTCCCCAACCCTCCCCTCCCAAACCCCTTCCCTACCCTCCCCTTCCCTCCCAACCTCTCTCCTCCTTCCCCATCCCCTCTCTCCCCATCCCCTCCCTCCCCAACCCCTCCCCACTCCCCCCTTATGTTACCAGCACGGGTGCCGGGTCATCGACCTCTGCAATACGGCTCTAAGCGTTTTTTTATACTTTAATTACATTTATAATGCACGTTTTATATGTTTGTTTTCCTATTATTCCAGTAAACATTATCAAAAATATTTCTGAATATAATTACAAGCCCCCATTTAATTGTTGCCATTTCATTCCTGTGATAGATGTGTGCCCGCGGCTCCGCCCGCGTTTCACATGGTCTTTAGGTGTGAGTGAAAAAACAAATGAACGAAGAGAAATGACAGTCTTTTGTTTTTATTAGCGTACAAAAATGTACATAAGAGTAAATCGAAAAAAAAAAAAATGAGATAGGTCGATGGAATTAAAAAAATCTAGGAAAGGGTCTGCTGTGAATGGTAGTAGTAGTGCGTCAAAGGACCCCCATTCTCCTTTTTGTATATAGCAAGAGAAAAAAAGAATACTATATATATATAGTTCCATCCATCCATCCAACCGTAAAGGTGTCCACTGCTGGACATAGATCTCCCCCAAAGATAAGGGGGGAATTGCCATAATCGCCACGATTGGCAGGCGGGTTGTGCGATAGCAGTAGGTGTTTGTCATCCTCAGAGGATACTGCTGCACATCCCCTGGTTTATCCCTTAGTTGCCTTTTACGACACCTAGGGGTAGATATGGGGTGGTACTAGTCTTAAGCCGACAAGACATGCGACGGTTTTTTTTCTGTTATTTCAATACCATTGTGTGAATGGTACGGTTATATATATATATAAGAACACACACAGTTCTTAATCCCTAGACTTCCTTACTTTTTTATGACATTATATATGTAGAATAAAATATAGTACAGGTGGGTTCAAATTCTATACATCGATAAAGGTCTAGTCTATAAACAGTCCTGTATCACAGCGATCTAGTTAAATCATTTGTGATTGATCCCCCTATATTACTAAAGCTCACCGCCTAGACCTACAACTTGGATATACTGTAGGATCTTTTTGGTCAGAGAGCGTCTGTACCTCCTCGTTAGAGCAAGTTTGAAAGTGGTACCAGTGACAGAGAAGGTATGGAGCCGGTGTCTGTCTTGGTATGGGCATGTAATGCTCAGAGAGGAACGAGGATGTTGTAAGAAAGGTATTGGATATGAATTGGGGAAGAAGACCAAGGAAAAGATGGATGGACTGTGTGAGAGATGATATATTTAGAAAGAGATTGAATGCCGGTTTGACCTCGAATAGAGATAAATGGAAGATGCAGACATGTTGTTCTGACCCCTAATAATAATAGAATAAGGGCAGGGAGATGATGAGTGTCTGTACCTCCTCCGGGAGCAACACGTGGCTTACCCAGAATTTATTATGTATCGGTATTAATTGATCACATTCACACAAGACGTGCTTTCGGTATTCGTCTGCAGTTTCACAGAACCTGCACTCTTTTGTGTTCCGGACACCGATGTTGTGCATATGTTTGCCCAAACAACAGTGACCTGTTAGAGGTGCCCACTAATACTCGTAGCTGATTCCTACTGAGCATCAGGGCTTCTTCAGCTTAGAGCTAAGTGAATGCCCTGATGAGCTCTTTGGAATGAATTTGTCCTGGCAAAAATTTTCACATTTTTGATCCTTCTTGCCAGCAATTACCTTCCTCTCCCTTCCATAATTTCGCAAGCATTGGAATAACTTTGAACAAAAAAACGAAGATTATTAGGTCAATATTGATTACGTAATCACCCTTCAGATCCCGCTCCGATGTCATCAAAAATAAACATTCCACTTCCACCCTCCATTGATGCTTACCTATTTTTAAACGGCCACTATATTGTCATTCAATTTTTCAAAATAGAGATGACCGTGGACCTAAAGATAAAGATGACCGCGGACCAAGAGCAGAAAGAGACGATCGCGGACCAAGAGGAGACAGAGATGACCGTGGACCGAGAGACAGAGATGACCGCGGACCGAGAGATAGAGATGACCGCGGACCAAGAGATAGAGATGACCGCGGACCAAGAGATAGAGATGACCGCGGACCAAGAGATAGAGACGATCGCGGAACAAGAGATGTTCGTGGAACGAGAGACGACCGCGGAGGTAGAGAAAGAGATCTCCGCGGGCTTAGAGATGAGCGTCCACCAAGAGAAGAAGGCGCTTGGAGTTCAAACCGCGAAACAGACAGAGATAGGTAAGTTCAGCAAATTATACCACTAAAATCCCCGTGAGTGACCGTCTGTAACCCCCTACCTCCCTTGGCTGTAAGCTAATAACACCGCAATCATACATACATGCGTAACGACACGCCTCTCTCCCATGAGGGGTACGCAGAGACCATATCGTCACTTAACATCAAATGAGATTACTAGAACTCTATTACTAGAAGACGTATTAATTATAAGTGTAATAATTAAATTTGCGTGTTGATTATGATTTTATTATTAGGCCACGTTACGGCGGCCGTTCGAGTGGACCTGAGAGTGGAAGCTGGCGTCGAGGACCCTCCGATCCACCACCTGCAGCGTCCGTAAGTTCTTTTTCTTATATAACGGCAACCTAGGTGTGTTTAAACACCATTTGTGCCAGTGTCATGTGGGTAAGATGTGTTCACAATCTTGTATCAACGACACCAAACTCTAGCAAAACGATGGCACATCCTGCTTGAACTTTCCGTTAAGTTTTCTCGGCACCTCAAAATAAAAGTTATGTATTTATTATAAAAAATTAATCTGTACACAAGTCAACACAAATGTCAAGTGAAAATAATGTCACGAAGCGTGAATTCTGAAGTGTCCCAGTCATTTCCGTTGTGGTCGTGACAGAAGGCCACCATTTCGTTACGTCCATTCATTTATTGATAGTGTTGCTAACGTCTGACTTGGCTGGAAGGTCTACAAGTACCTTTGCCTTTCCCTTACGAAGGAATAAATTGAACCGAAACAAAACAAAAAAGAAAATAACTGCTACTTGACAGACTGAGATCCCGACAAAAACATTTCTGTAAAGTATTTCAGAGTATTAATAAAAAATAACTCATATATGTTGGATGTATTAAAGAATGACCTTTGCCTAAAATGAGTTGTGTAACACATACATTTTTATAAAATTTGTACTGGCAACATTTATCTGTTATTATTTATCCTGTTCCAAATGTGCTATGCAATAAAGATGAAGAAAACCTATGAAAGGTATCAAATAAACTAAATAATAAATTAACCAGCTCTAAAGGGATTGTTCGGACAAAGTTTATATCATCTATGGTGTATTTTGTCATCGGTATAGATTTAATAATGATGAGTGAAAAAGTTGACTTTATATAAACAAAATCAAAATTTATTTATTCAATTTAGGCCCTAAGAAGTCGCTTATGAACGTCTAAAACTCTACCACCGGTTCGGAAAAACACAACCCAGTCGAGAAGAGCGCAGGCAAGAAACTCGATCTGGTTCTTTTTTTTATAAATATAATATATATCATTTTTTTTTGTCATATAAAAAAACTATACAAATCGTAGCTTTAATAATGTTAGTGGAAGCACAGAGATGTGGGTCAATTCCAGACATCACTATCGTTCACTTAATGATCCACCCTGTAATAACCTTTTGAGATTAAAACTTGCTTGACATAATACTTGAACTTATTGTCAGGTAAATCGGTAATGTTACTTGGGATCTTATTGTAAAACCGAATACTATTACCTATAAAGCTTTTATTACACTTACTTAACCTAAAGCGCGGTTCCGGACAACTTGTCTTTACTTCTAATATTAAAATTATGACGATCATTCACTAGATCTACGAGCCAAGAGTGTGAGTGAAAGAGGTGATATAAAGTAGGAGAGATGTGATGACGATATGATGATCGGTTTACACATGCTTTATTGTAAGAATTTGAAATTAATTTCTCTGTTGGTACAACTTATATTTGTTTTTTTTATAATTTTAAATAATCATACTTACTTTTATGCGTATATTAATGGTTGAATGAATATATATGGATATTTTTGTATGCGTGTATGTATATTTATTTATACTGAATATCACACTACACTACTGTCCTTGATATATTATTTCCACATTCTCGCTGGTTAGTTGGACGAAAATGCCTTGTGGCATTAAGTTCGCCAATGTACAGATTGATTATTGGTGCAATAAAGAATACATTCATAAGTTCATTCATACATTTAATAGTTTTAACTACAAGATACTTTTAATATATATATATATATACTAGCTCTGTGCCCGCGGCTCCGCCCGCGTTTCATATATTCTTCACTGCGTACCTAAAAAAACAAATAAATGAGAAAGGGTCGATGGAATCCAAAAAATATATAGCCTATAACCATCTACGATTAATTCTGCGTCGAATGGTTGTGGTTTCATGCTGATCGGTCCAGTAGTTTTCGAGTTTACCTCGGACAAAGAAAACAAACTTTGTTTATATATATATATATAGTTAATATGTATGTCGTTTTAGGATCGCTCATCAACATGGCGAACTAAGGAACCGGCGGGTCGTGACGATCGTTACCGCGACCGCTACGGACCGAGACGTGACGATCGTAACTTTTTACTTTTATACATTTAGATAGAATATTCATGTGTTCTGCCTACTTGATTAATTCATTTTATCTGTTTCTAGTTTTGTCTTTTGTATAGAACTAGCCGGTGTCTGCGGCTTCGCCCGCGTTTCATGTGCATATAACTTTTAATTTATACTTAACCTAAAATTAAAAGTTAAGGAAGAAAAATGAGTTTTGTTTTTATTAGCGGAATAAATGTACATAAGAATAATTAATAAAGAAATGGGAAAGGGTCGAAGGAATCCAAAAAATTTAACCTATAAGCATCTCTGAAAAAATCCGCGTCGAATGGTAGTAGTCCCATCCCAATATGTTCAGTAGTTTTGAAGTGATGATGCGTCAAAGCGACTCCATTGTCTTTTATATAATGTAGTGCATAGTAAGGCATCATAACTATGAATAATGGTTTTGTATCCCTCTGAAATCTTAATGCTCATTAATACTTCTTCTTAGGCCATTGTCATTGCAATAGGGATGAAGACTAAACATTTTTTAATATATATATATATATAATTACTAATTCGTTTTTCGGAAAAGCCATAGAGTATCCCCTCTCGAACTCCACATTACCCAAAGATTTATATGTTTATATATCTCAATCCTTTGAGCCAAATGATTTATCTTTTTCAGTATAAGTCCGATATTAAATTAAATTAAACACCATTCAAATACTATATGAAGTTAATTGATGTTTTTAAGTAGCTAAACTATATTTAACGTTTAGATATCATGAATCGATCCTTTTTATTTTTATACACAGTGACGGACCGAGGCGTGACGATCGCGACGGACCGAGACGTGACGATCGCGACGGACCGAGGCGTGACGATCGTGATGGACCGAGGCGTGACGATCGCGACGGACCGAGGCGTGACGATCGTGATGGTCCGAGGCGTGACGATCGGGACCGTCGACCTCCACCACGTCGTAAGTTTTGAGTTTTAATACAACACTTTTGAAATAAAAACAACAAAGTATTATTGATGTTTATAACCTATTTACCAACTCGCTACCTGAGCTATTTGAGCTTAAAACCAGATCAAAGGGTTTGGAAAAAAAACGGTTCCGCGTAAAAAAATTATAACTCACGCATGCAGTTGTGAATAAAATCCGATTAATTCACAATTTATTTGCTGGTGTTTGAATTTGGTAGTAGTATCTGTGCTTTCTGTTAGTACCAAATACAATTTCAGGAAAATTATTAGGGTTTAGGCAAAAAAAAAAACAAATAAATTTGATAAAAAAAAAAACGATTCCATGATCATGTTTTAAGTGGTTTCGTGTAGTCATATTCAAAGTCATGAAATTGAGAACAAAATACAATGAAATCGAGAAAACATATACCGAAGTTTATTTAAAAAACTCGGGAACATATGAAACGCGGGCGGAGCCGTGTGCATACGGCTAGTTTAACGAATATAGTGCAACAGTTACGTTTCAAAATTCAATACATTTAAAAACTAAACAATAACATATAATTATCCGCCGCAATATCCGCATCGGTGTTTGATAGTACTAGACATAATTATCCTCCGAAATAAATCCCATGTGTGATGTCTCTAAGACCGCACTATGGTAGGCCTCGGAGGTAAAGCAATCATACTAAAATGACGCGACAGCTCTGCATATCACCGTCTGCGGTCTGTGTCAATTATAATTTAGTACAGTAAACAATATTTTACATGAAACATTTCCTTTAATTCGACTAATAAATAAATAAAAAAAAACCCCTTGTTTATAACACGCCATTTTGTACAAAAAGGAAAATAGATCTCCAAAAAAAATAAACGACGTATAAATCACAATATCGTAATGTAATAAAAAATCAAAAATAGAATTAATTTATTTTTAATAAATATAGCGTGAACCTCTCCCAACAACCCCCCCCCCCTCCATGAATTCCTCTTATAACTATATAACTCTCCTCTCATATTTCGAATTCAGGTTATATAATGTAATTCGAATAACCGGTCTTAAATTTGTAAAAAAAATGTATTAAGTACTTGGAATCTTTTTAAAATCCTATAGATAGTCTTCTTTAAAGTTGTATTTTTTTTTTTCTTTTACAGCCCGTGAAGCCGACGAAGACGCTTGGCAACAACAGCGCCGTTAAATATTCGCCAAATAATTACACTAACTTTGACACCCCGAAACTGCTTGACATAGACATGAAATACCAAAAAGCTTAGCTCCCTTTTTTATATTAACACCTAAATCTCCCAAATACTCTCAAAAAATCTCATACTCCCTTTTAAACTTTAACAGTTGAAACTCCTTGATGTATTTTAACATTCTTAACTTCTTGATAGTAAATCCCAAACTGCCTGATACACTTTAACATTTCAAACTCTTAAAAAAAAAACTTTGAAATCCCAAACTATCTCTTAGATAAACAAAAATGTACTGAATTATTTCATGATATCCGTCTGTCTATGTCACAAATAATCACCGTGTAGACCATGGTGGAGTTGCTATGGCAACTATGTTTTTTATGTTACACATATTAAAATGCACGGTTTTAATAATAATAAATGGTGTTAATTTCTAATAATACCAGACTGGGTTAACTCCCCACCCCACCACCACCCAGTCACCAATAAATGTATTCCGACAGCATCACTTAAAATCAGGTGAAACTGTTGTCAAACGCCATTTGATTTATCTGATAATAATTGGACCGTTTGTGTTTTTTTTTTGTCTTTTTGTACACGAACGAGTTTCGTTTTTATTTCACAACCCTAAAAATGTGGCCATAGCGTTTGTGCCACAAAAACCTTATATGAATTGCCAATAAATACTATAAGGCAATAATATAAGGCACAGTCAGTGAAGATAAACATAGATTTATATTTCATAAATTCTTTTTTTATTCATTAAAAAAAAATGTAGCTATTTAGTCTTACTCTGGATTTTCTAATCTTTGACTATTTGCTATTTTCAGTTCATTCATATTTTATTTTGAACGTTTCATGTAACATTTATAATATGTAACCTTTATATAATAAATATATGTGGGATAAGGGCTTTTTTTTTTTGTTTTATCATCATATTATATTTTTTGCGAATATTCATTAATAAAGGAAATCATATTTTATCGTGTTTTGTTTTTTGTTTTTTAATATTATTTCTATTAGCGGGCTTTTACAAATATCCTCTTACACGTTGACCAAAACATTTTATACAGAACTTCCTGTTTGATGTTTAATTTTTGTGATAATTAAGAACAAAGATTCCTTAAAACAACATATAATGCAAGCCACTAAGTTGATGACGTCACTAGACACTCGACAAGTGTCAAATTTGAACAACTTGGTTCTAACAATCCGTCTACTACAATGCTGTAGAGAAACTTGTAACTATTTTGCTAGAACTATCTAGGTAGTTTTTGTGATACACATGATTCATATTCAGCGTTATTATTTCCAAGAGGTGCACAAAAATCAAACTACGTAAAATATCACACAATCGTGGGTGTTGTAATTAATGGGAAAAAAATTAAATGGAGCGTGAGATCCAGTGACTAGAGATGTAATTAACGTTTACTATAATAATGACGTCACTTAGGCGTAATGGATGGAGGCTACGATTTTATGTATCGCTATAAAAAGAAATAATTTTGCAACGTTATCCTTTTTAATATGTAATTCATTATTATAATATATCGATGTTTGCACGTATTTCTCTATACAGTAATACCCCGCTTTACGCGAGGGATACGTTCCGAAAAAAATCGCGTTAACTGAAATTCGCGTTTATCGAGGTTTATGATTAAACATAGTCAAAATTTAATACAAAAAAAAATACAAATCATTTTAATCAATCACTTTAATTCTAAGAACACTTTATGCAATACATACTCTTATTTTTTACGGAAAAATACATCTATTATCTTTACATTATGTTTATACGCACTCTTTCGCGTAATGCGAGGCATTTGAGCGCGAAATTTGACATTCGCATTATAGTGAAACCGCGCGTAACGGGGTCACACTAAGCGAGGTATTACTGTATATTCTTTATATAGAGTTTTATTCTTTCTTTCTTTTTATATTCTCTCACACAATAATATATAGTGCAAAACAATGTATATACTTTGAGATTTAGTATATAAAAATAAATACATAGATCAAGACTAGCCCTTTTTTTCAACTATTGTTGTAAATTATTCCTAATGTACGAAAATTAATTAATTAAATAATTATACTAGTATAAGTGAATTCCTTTTTATTACAATACACAGAAGATTACTCCACTAGGGACGCACCTTGTGTGCCTCACCCAGTAGACTTGTCCATAGGAGAGGCCACCGTCGAAGGGAATAGCCCTAATGCGGTTTCCCCGTATCCTCTATTAGTTTGTAGCTTGTAGTTTTTTTTTTTTTTTTTTTTTCCTACCTAGCTAATGCTGTTGACCGGAAGGGCCTTTACAGCTTCACCGAACTTTGTGGGCGAGTGCTGAAGGCACTCAGCCGCATAAGGTAGCTAGCTCAAGGGTTCGAACCTCGGCTTGGCCGCTACCTGAGTATGAAAACTCACGCGGATTTTTTAACCTAGCTAAACCCTACATTTTTTATTCGTTATTTACATAATAAAAAATAAAAAAAAGGTTCCTTACAGGACCTATGTACCTGTAGTTCCCAACTTTGTTTATTTTATAAGACTAATTGTAATTTTTGCTATTTAATAAAGAATGGTTAGGAAGCACACGCAGCACTGTTGCTAAACTGCTTGAGCTAAAAGAGAGAGCACGACAAGGTTGCTCATCGATACACTGAATATCATCCAATAAGGAACGTGAAACTCCATTTGGTATCACATACGTATCTGAAATGGCTAATGAAATTTAAAACTGTTCTTATAATTACACATTGTGTTCATACCCCGCTACGCTGACAATGTGCATTCTATAAACAGTTGGAATAATTTAGTATATTGTACTCGTATATAATTATTGCAAAAATTACATTCATTAACCCCTTGAACACTAACCGGGCGTTTACGCCAGCTTTCCATTGTTATCCTATTGTCTCATTTTTATGGGTAATCGACATATTAAGAGGAAATACGAGCGATGTTTATTCCATACAAACTCATTCCCCTATTTCATCCCTAGATAATGAAAGTAAATTATTTTTATTCTATATAAAACGTATTTATCTACAACGGTCATGCCCCTATGATTTGAGTCTATAAATTAATTATTATAGAAAGCCTGAGCTCTTTTATTGAGTTGAAACGCGATAGCAATTGATTTCTGAAATATCTACCTATTCATTAAATTTGTTGCCGACCGTGTTTCCTCTAAATGCAGCCGATACATACATAGGTATATTTAATAATATGGTAATATTTTCACATTGATTTTTTTTTCTTCAATATATGCGCAGTTACCACAACTAATAGTTAGAAATGTATATTTTGTTACTTCAATATATTGTTTTATTCTATACTAATCAATAAATGTTTTGAATATCTAATAGGTGTGTTTTATTTTTTCTTATTACAATAATTTAAATATAAATATATGTAAGTACGAACTATAAAATAAGTAGAAAGTACCTTGAAATGATATACCAGTTACCACTGGTGTCTTAATTGTCGTGAAGGTCTGTCCAGACGTGATTTGGCATGATTTACATTGATTACAATCTTCTGTATGTTGACAAAGGACATAAGTGTTGTACATTACACGAATATTAATTATTCTATGATGGTCAATCATATTCAATAATTGATAAACCCTATAACTCAATAACCTTTGCAAATTAAGACTTGCTTGACATAGTGCCTTATTGTAAAACCTAACCTGCGAATTAGTCGACTACACGGAACTGTTCATTTATATTTATTCCTTGCGTCAAAATTGTGCTGGTCGTTTTTTTTACACTGTATAGCCTCAATGCTTTGATCACAATTTCACCTGGTTGTAAGTGATGATGTGGTCCAGGATGGTAAACACACTAGAGATTGTTCTCAAGTAATGCTGCCGGAACACACCTATTGGTATTTGACGACAGGTTTTCAAGCTTATGGCATTATTAAAAAATGCCCTACCCACCATGCTATGGTTTCCTCACGATGAATTTTCTTCGCCGGAAGCTCAGGCTGATTTTAGAGTTGGATAGGTGGATTAACGCGGTATGCGATCGCACAACCAACTGTGTTATCATTGCTTTATACAAAATTGAGTAGATTAAAAAAAGAAATAAATCTTTTATCTCGCAGAAAATCTATACATTCATTAGAGCGGAATAGGGTGTGGCTGAGCTGGTACATTGAATCAACAAATGTATGTTTCGGCTTCGGGCAACTTCCGTATAACATTATTTTACTATAAACTTCCCTTTTTACGCTAAACACTGTTGACCTCAAGGGCTTTGACAACTCACAGGACTTATCTTATGAGCTTTTTTATATTATTAAGTACTCTGTAGGGTGAGCATTTAAGGTGCTCAGCCTGGAGAGTGGCAGTTTTTTAATATATACAACAAAGGTGACAAACAGGCATACGATCCGCCTGATGTTGAGCGGTCACCATAGCCGTCGGAGGCCTGTGACCCTAGAGACACCACAGGCGTTTTGTTGAGTCTTTAAAAAATATTTATTTAATATGTCGATTACCCATAAAAATGGAACAATAGGAAAACAATGGAAAGCTGGCCATGTAAACGCCAGGTTAGTGCTCAAGGGGTTAACTAATATAGCCTAAGTAATTCTACGTCTTAACGTAGAATTAAAAAATACTCAGAACGGCAGTAACCGCACGCGAAGTTTAGCCATTTTAAGTTGAAAGACTACGTACGTGTTTCATCACGTGCCGGTGATTACGTAATTACGTCTCGCTTACAACATTGGATACTTTTTTGGATTTCATTTTAAGCGTGTTTTTGCATGAAACTCTCACACTAAGCGTTATTACTCTATGATTTGAAGAGCTAACGCAAGGGTACAGCGTGGTACTTTACGGACGTCGACTTGGGCTGCTAGCTGTAAAGAACATATTTCAACGTAATAGACTGTAGAAGCGGTGGAGTTTCATTTAGTTCACTTAACTTCTCTGCTCTGAAGATCTTCTCCCCGTTTCGGTATACAGGAGAAATCAGCTTCACTTTTTTTATATTTTTGAGTTTGCTTTGTACTATCCATGTATGCACATAAGTATTACACTTATTCGTGTACTTTACAATAACTGCATTATAATACTAAATAATTAATGTTATGTATTAGGTAATCTTCGCTGTTTTTTTAGGATTTAATTTTTTTTTTTTTTGTTATATTGGATGCGCTTTGACCACAATCTTATATTAAGTGACGATGCGGCACTCAAATTATGCTACCTGATCACACCTTCTGCTTGGAGACAATAGTAGCTAATCAGACTAACATTAACAAAAGCAGTGGATACATCACGATATTCACAGAAATCTCAGGGTTATTTTGACTGAGATATGTAGATTTTAAGCTAAATCCGTCGACGCAATATTCGATCAGCCATCATTTTTAATATCTTATTAGCTTGTTTCGAGCGATGATGATGCAGTGAGTAGCGCGGCCGGATTCCGCGTCAATCCAACTGAAAAATCAGCCTTAGCTTTCGGTGAAGGAAAACATCGTGAGGAAACCATAGTACGATGGTAAGACATTTTTCTAATAATGCGCGTTTAGGTAACTCAAGTTTTAAAATCTGTCTCCAAAAGCCAATAGGTGTGTTACGGCAGCATCACCTGAGAAACAGTACCTCGGCACATCGTCACTTAACCTTTTTTTTTTTTTTTTTTTTTTGACGGGGGGAAATGCATTTACGCACTACCCTTATCTATTGTACTTAGGGGATCTCAGTCCCCCAGTACACTAGATAAGGGGCACGGAGTGACGAGCTCCGTGCAGTGTGGGACTCACCCGGGCGTGAAGCGCCCGGAAATACCCACTAAAACCCCCCGGGGCCGTCCGCTGCATTTGGGATGGGGGCGACACGGGGTGGCTTTCGCAAGCACCGCGTCGCATCGTCACTTAACCTTAACATACTACAGCATGTTGACGGCTGACGTCATAGCATTGGTAACGCGAATTTGTAAGTTTTTCCCCTACCGAGAGACTCACTCAACGCCGCCAAGAAGTTTTCACTTTAAACAAAAGGTAAAACTCATCGTACATTTTCAACATGCGTTTACGCCAGGGTATCGGGACACTTTCGCATTCTTGCAGACAGAATTTTAACCCTTGAGCAAACACTAGTTATATGGAATAAAATAATATAATCAAGGGGGGAAAGGATTGCGCATTGTTCGCAACCAGAACGTATTTTTTTTTTTTTTTTAACCTAGCTAATGCTGTTGACCGGAAGGGCCTTTACAGCTTCACCGAACTTTGGGGGCGAGTGCTGAGGGCACTCAGCCGCAATAAGGTGACTAGCTCAAGGGCTACCAAAGTGGTACGAACCTCGGCTTGGCCGTCACCTGAGTATTCAAAACTCTCTCGCGAGTTGTGTCCTAGCTGTTCCCTACATTTTTATTTATTTAAATAAAAAAAGGTTCCTTACAGGACCTATGTACCTGCGTGTTATGTGCAGGAGTGTGAGTGCGGTGTTGTGCGTGTAATGCTCAATGCATGGTCACCCTCAATGCATGGTCACCAGAACGTACAAACCTGCAGAGCCAATAAACTCTTGGTAACGCGGTCGCTCGAGAAAGTTATATTTTTTTCCCAAACAATTCTATAACTGACAGTCGCTAATGTACCGGCATTGAGTAGGCACGCGTGTTCAAAACGTAGTAACAACGTTATCAATAGTTTCAAAACCTGTTCCGTTTGACTCTTTAACGTATTAGTTAGTAGACAGTAACACGAAATTCCACAGAAGAAAGTTTGTGTTTGTGTGTATTTTAATGACAGCTGATTTAAGAACCGCGAAAGGAATTGTTACTGAAAAATGAACGTAAGTATAATTATCCTTACAAATACTTAACATGTTTTTAAATTATTTTCAGCCCGATACAAAAATACGTGAACGTTTTAATTAAATTTTAATTAATTTATATATGTAATTAAATTATAATAATAAATACCTAAAAGAAGTCGAATATAATCCATTTTCACAAATATTTTTTTTAGATAGCTCTAAGTTAATCGACACCTAGGTACTAAAATAAGTAAAAAAAATAGATTTATGAATAGAGGAGAAAAATATCTTTAATTGTTTTATCTTGATAAGAGTTTTGTTAAGATATTTAACGTTCTGTGGCAATTTTAAAATAATTTACGTAAATAAGGATAGAGATTTTAGTTTGTATAGAACTTTCACATAACTTGCGACAAACGGTCCAAGGCAATGCAAGGTTTGCTTTATTTCCTTTGTTTAGTAGTCGCGCGTGATATATTTTTAATATTATTATAAAATAAATAAAAAAATATAATTAAATTGTTGCGGCATGGCTTCTTGTTAATGTGGTTAGAAGGTTTGAATACTCATCTGGTTATCTAAAGGTAATAAACTGAAATAAGATAAGTTAACATCAGGTGAAATTGTGGTCTAAGGCTCAACCTAAAAAAATAAACTGATATAATTATACTAGTTGTGCCCGCGGCTTTATCCGCTTGGAATTCAGATAATTTGTAGCCTATGTTCTCTCTATAAAGTTCCGCGTAGTATTTTTTTTTAAATATTTACATTGTACAGATTCTCCCTTGTTAGTTTTATTATATGTATAGGTTACCTACATAAAAAAATCATTTTTATTCCCCTGAAGGAATTGTAATGTAA
Organism: Samia ricini; assembly: GCA_014132275.2. Lineage (NCBI taxonomy): Eukaryota > Metazoa > Arthropoda > Insecta > Lepidoptera > Saturniidae > Samia > Samia ricini. The sequence continues at coordinate 27,036,571 of AP028168.1, forward strand.
ACAGTATTTAATGTTTCTGAGGATTGAGAGAATTTTTCTTCCATCGTTCTGCTTACACTAGTAAAATGATAAGTATGTGTAAATAAATAAATAAATTTAATTTGTATTAATTAGTTAATAAAATAACCAAAAAAATCCCAAAACCCCCGCAAGATCTAATCACATCCCTAACACCCGGAAATAAATTAATAAATTTAATTTTTATTTAGTAACATTAATTCATAAAATAATTAAAAAAATCACAAAACCCCCGCAAGATGCAAACAGATGCCTTATACCAACTAAGCATTCTAGGTAATAACAACTAGTCAATTAATGAGCGAGAGACTTGACAATGAATCATGATTTAATTTTTAGTGGATCTTTAGTATCTTTCTTTCTCTCTCGAAATCTCCACACTAGGATGAGGTTGTTAATTAAATATAAAACAAAAACCTAATAACCTTTTGCGATGGCCGGAGCTTCCAATAGGTTTTAAAAGGTCCCGGGTGCAAGACGTAATTTGTGAACATTCCTCAAATTAGAAATAGAAATAGAAATAACTGAAACAGTTGTATAGGAATAAAGAATTTTTTTTCATAAACTTGTTTAACAGACCTGGTTTCAAGCCCTTTTGAGCCTAAATAACTAATATTAATGTCAGTATTGCCGAGTAGCTCAGATTTAGGTGAAAATCAGGAAATATTTTATACTGGGTGTAATAGGAAAAAAGACGATATCTGATGTATTTTACAATGACTTTATTGAACGAATATATGCAATCAATTTTACATTAACATTTACTAAAAAATAAAAACGAAAATGATTGAAAAAGTTACAAATAAAATGGAAGAACGATGTTTCGATTTTTCAAAATGACAAATATATAATTACTAATCCTGTATTTATATTTGATTTAGTTTAATAATATCTTCTCTGAGACTATATAATTAGGTATTTAATGTTTTTTTTCATATCTTTTGAAAACAGCGCAAACTAAGGACCGATATCTAAATAAAACCTTAAAATATTTCGTAAATGTTTGCAATGAAATTTCGTAAAAGAAATAATAGATTGTACCTCAAAACGGTTGTACTACAAATTTTCGTTGACATTTCATGATATCATAAATAAAACATTATTATTTATTAAAAAAAATAAAATGATAGCAATAAATACTGCAGTAAATTTAATTTGTAAGATTGAAACCTCTTCAAAACCAATTATTGTAAATACGTTTTATAGTATTTGATAATATTTCTGTACCAAAACAAATCTAAACTAATAAATAAAATTGAAGTACCCGTTGAGCACTAACCTGGCGTTTACGCCAGCTTTACATTGTTTTCCTATTGTCTCATTTTTATGGGTAATCGACATATTAAATAGATACGAATGTATATACGGATACCCATAGCAAAAATACAATTATTAAATTTTTTGTCTGTCGGTTTGTAAATGAGTAATCACCGGACTCGGGGTAACTTAGGGTACTTTTAATTTTCGGAAATAATTAGAGTTCCGCGTAAAAAAAAAAAAAAAAACAAACTCATAAAAATTTGAATAAAATCCGATCGAATGCACAGTTTTAAGGGCGAGGGCTATAATTTATGAGAAATATTTTTACTTTATCCTATTACTAAAATCTTTTTAGCAGCCGCGGTAACACAGTTAGTATATAATATAGCAAGGAAAGAAAATATATAATGTTGAAACATATTTAAAAGAAAATAAAGCACTATTTAAAATAATTTGTAACATCCCACTATCTTTACTAATGAATTCTAGTTAAATACTTAGGTACTAAAATATTCACAGAGTCATTTAGTAAAATACTAATGATATCCATTAGTTACTATTTATAAATCTTAAGGCTTTGTCTGTCTGTACATTTCAATATTTTTATTTAATTCTGTGACAGATGTCTGTTTTAGTCGTCTGTGTCTGTCTGTCTATATTCATTTCGAAATTTACCTCTAGAACGGTTTAACCGATTTTAATGATACTTTGTAAAACGGACGTGTACATGTCAAAAAGTAACTGGTGAAGATTTGTAAATTTATTTCTTGAATTCGTAAAATGACATAATAAGAAAACAAATTATTCCGTTCTAAAATTAAAAAAAAACGGATTGACTGATTTTTACAAAAGTCAGTTTGTCTGAAGTGTATTAAGTTAATAATCGATTTATAGGCTATAAAAATTAACAATATCATTTTTAAAAATTATTAAAAAAAAATCAAAATCGATTTGGTAATGGTAATTTGGTTTACGGAAAGCATGTAGCGTTCGGTAACAGATAAGCCCTCAAAACAAAACCAAATCAGGATATTTAATCATGATAGACAACGTCGCACGCATCCGCTAGTGTACAATAAAATAGAACAATAAAAACTGTATTTCAAAAAGGGAACTGTGAGTAATTTTATGTTTTGCCGTAATCTTAGAATGTCAGGTATTTCTTGCTTTATTTGTATTATGTAATTTTGGTCACATCATATTTTATCATCATCATATATAGTTTAATTTTTTTACACAAGTGAAGTGTATCGGAAATAAAAAACACGAATTCTGAAATGTCAAAAAAACTACGCGGGCAGTTCTAGAAAAAATAACTGTCCATTTCCTAAAAGGTATGATAAAAAAATGTAATTAATTATATTCACGTGACATTGGCAGAAAAGCCATTAAATATCAAAATAAAAAAATATTTATTCCATTTAGACCCAAAGAAGGCGCTTATGAATATCTAAAATAAGATCATATATCTGACTAATATATCAATATAGTCTATAGAGGAATAAAACCTTTTTAAAAACTGAGAACAAGAAATCTTCTTTAAAAATGAATCAAAATCAAATTTAAAAAAACTTTATTCAATTTAGTCCCTAAGAAGGCGCTTGCGAACGTCAAAAACACTACCACCGGTTCGGAAAGTAACCCAGTCGAGAAGAGCGCAGGCAAGAAACTCGATCTGGTTCGATCAAATCTTAATCATAACCAATGTTAGCGGAAGCACAGAGATGTGAGTTAATTACAGACATCACTATTGTTCACGTAATGATTCATTAGTTATGAAGTAATAAGACCCAAAAAATGCTAGATTAAGTTCTACCGCTGACTCTTATTGATTCCACTACTATAAAGGTCAGTGCATTCTATTGATTGAATAACAATCATGATTATCAAGTAATTCACGGCTTAAACCGTTGATTTGATTCAACTGTAAAAGAGAACCCAATGCACTCTTCCGGTTTAGTGAATATTTGTTAAAGGCGAATGAGTCACGAATGACTCGATCAACGAATCCTTCGAGGTTTGGAATCATACGTATTCATGTTATTAAACAAATATCTACGTTATAATACGAAGAAAGTAAATTAACTAATATGGTACCTGTATGTAAAAAAAAATCTGAAAAAGTATATCAATATTAACTAAAAATTTAAAATTCAAATTATTCCATAATTTTTAAATTATAAACTCGACTTCACTACGACCTAAATAGATAGCGTCTATTAAAATGAACTTACTAATTTAAAATAATAAAAAATAACCTTAAAGGATATAACTTTGTAATATTGTAAGAGATACACCGTGTATTCAAATATTTCCCCGCATAAAAAAACAGAATTGATATGAATATTGCTTGCCCTAATTAACTGATTTATTAACGCAGAGCCTAAACCGCTGGATCCTACATAATTGAAATTTATGCAATTGCTACTTTTTATGATATATGCATCCGCTAAGAAAGGATTTTAGATATTGTCACCCCTAATGATATGATCTAAAGTAAGGAGTGAACTGTTGTATGAAAGTTCATTATTTTCAAACTAACAAGCACGTAATTGTATTTACATTAGAAATAAATATACGCCTACATATCATCAACATTTTCAAAATTTACCCCTTTTGGATACTTAAATATTAACCTTTTAACATATTAATTATGATAAAGAAGATTGGTCACAAATGGTCTGAATCCCACGCGGGCGAAGCCGCAGACACAGCAAGTATATCTATATTATAGTAAAATTACTACAGGCCATCTGACGGCGACCAATTACTATATATATATATAAATATATTATATCTATGTGTCCCACCATATTTGTGGTCCGTATTGTTATTGGGATAATAACAAAAAAATCAGTCAAAATTCCTATTGAGAAAGAGCTTGTTGTTAAACATTGTTATATTAATATTTCAGTTTGAATTAATAAGTCATATGATATAAGTTATATTATAATTCTTTAATAAATAAATAAAATATTTGTCTCAAGGAAAGCTATTTATATTCTGTTTGGAGTTCTCAAAAATAATGCGTAGTTAGGATCGTGAAAACAAGTGACTACAGCCTGCCGCCTGATCCGGATCTAATTTTCTTGACACGTGTAATTTATTGCCGAAGATAGTTAAAATACAAAATTATAAGCCAGTCGTATAAAAATGCTAATATCTTGCTGTGATAAAACAAGTTTTGAGATCTCTTCCATATTTTATTTAATTCAAGAACAAGTAATATAATTGACCTTAATCTATACTTTAAATTAAATGCTAACGAAAAGAAATCTGTATATTGGAGATATTTAAGAAAAAAATACTATGCAAGGCTTTAAAATCGACTACAGAACATGATTCGATAGTTTTGAATTGTTTTGTCTGTCTGTCTGTTTATTAATTTGTTCGTCAATCACGCAAAAACTACATAACCGATTTCAATGAGAGTTGGTAATGACATATATTGCATCCAGGGGAAGAACATAGGCTGCAAAATGTCTGAATTCCAAGCGGATAAAAGCTGCTGGCACAGCTAGTTTTACATAAAACCATCACATTTAATACAAACTTAATTTTAGAATAATGTATTGATTATTCTAAAATCTTATTTTTTTTGTCTTCTATACGTTCTTGAATCGGAATTTGAATATTTGTTCTGCATACGTTCGAGAAGGTTTCTGGCATTTAAACAAAATTGTAACATTACACTGCATGCTGGACACAGCTAGTACAAAATAAACACCTGTAATAGGAATGTGGTCCTTGGCAAAAATTTACTTGCATAAGCATCTTTCATGGAATAGCAAAATGTGGTAGAGTGGTTTTTTTATCCGATTGAATATTCAGGGCACGTCAAGTTTCCAGTTCAATTATTTAGTTATCTATTCGTTTTAACATTGCTGTTCTTAGGTCTGAATGAAAGAAATATCTTTTTATTCCGCAACCAGTGGTCACTGTAGATGTATGTCTCTATTAACGGATTGTATATAACGCGAGATGCTCTTGTTGTACACCAGATGCCAGCGTGATTCAGTGATTATAGTGATGTATTTGATAATCACGCTTCACGCTGGTTAAATATATAGGTGCGTAAGGGATCTCTTTTCGCTTTTAATATAAAATTAGCTGTGCACCCGTGGCTGCGCCCGCGTTTCATATATTCTTCAATGCGTTTTAATTTTTTTTTTTTTACGGAACCCTAATTTAAAAGTCTAAAGTAAAAATATTTCTCATAAAGTCAAGCAGATTTCAGATAATCAGATTTTATTCAATTTTTTACCCCGTATCATTATTATTTTCGACAATTAAAACTACCGTAAGTTACGCGGAGTACCTTCAGCTATCTAGTGAAAATATCTCCCGTTCCGGAAATTAGCCTGAACAAACAGACTTACAATTTTTTATTGTGCTAAAGTGGCAAACACTGCCATACGATTCGCCTGATGGTAAGCGGTCATCGTAGCCTATTGGCTACTGGCCGAGTTGGCAACTCTAAAAAAAATTTAAAGAAAAAAATTACATTACAAACAGACACTTCAATTATATTTATTAGCCCAGACTATTCGATTTAGCTATGTAGGATACATTTCACAAAATTTAATGCACAGCAAAAGCCCAATCTGAGGTTCGTACAACAGTCGTGCCCTTGTGCTAGTTGCTATTTGCCATTTTCAGCTAAGTACTGCCACATAAACTTGGTGCAGCTGTAAAGGTCTCTTATATTAAACAATTCAGTAGTTATTTGGAAAGAAAATCAAGTAGGATAAAAACCTAGGGTACATAGAAATTATAGATGATCCATTATTATAGCAAATAACTTAAATGGTATGAAAGTATGAAATAATAATAATTAATCTAATGTAAAATTTTCTACGTTTTGCATGACAGTGTTATGTAACTGCATTGTTATGCAAGCGTTGATAAATAACACTAAATCACAATGGGCGATAACGTTCTTCGTGCTCGTTCAGTTCGAACGAACTCATTCTGTAAACAGTTTTATAGTCGGAAATTGAAATCGGAATTCACGCCCAAACCGAGATCTGTAAGACTTTGATGCCTTTATAATTTATGATATTATGAAAATTTAACATTAGTGAAAAAGCTTGTTTATATTTCCTCTTCGATTATGGCAATTTGTGTTCAAACAATTAGTGCCAATGTCATGTAGGTAAGATGTATTTTCAGTCTTGTATCAGCGTTACCAAACTCCAGCAAAACTGTGGTTAATCCTGCTAGAACTTTCCATGGAGCTTTGTGCGGCACCTCAGAATAAATGCTACGCATTATTTTTATAATAAACTCAACCTGTAGACAATAACCAAACTATATCACACAAAACGCCACCAAAATTATATGATACAGAGTCAAATACACAAATTTAATGAATTAAAGAAAACAACCGCTAAATATGACAGACTGAGATCCCGCCAAAAACTCCTTGTGTATATTTGCACGGGAAATAAGTCAGTTTTAAAGTTGCTATTCATGAAACTTATCATGTAAGATATTAGTTATAAAGGAAAGTAGGGAATGTCAATAAATATTTGTACGGATATTAAGTCTTAGAGAGATAAAATATATACGTCTCGGATTAATACAGGCTGCATATTTATATGAAAATAAGTCATGTATAAATGTTTAGTTTCATATCGAAGTTGTTATTGAAATAAACGTTTTACAAGCACAGAATTCCACATGATCGGAGTCGCGGGCATAGCTAGTTTTAAATTAATTAAACACCTACCAGTGAAATACTCTTCATTAACCCATTTAAACCGAAATTATATTCAATACTAGTCTTCATCCGCGTGGCATTCAGACAAATTGGATGCAATCTGTCTCATTAGGTTTATCTGTGAAAAGATAACAGATAGACAGGGTCAGTTGGTGCCAGCAATTTTGCATGTGTAGAAAGAATTAGTTTATTCTTTTTCAAATTTAATCGAATTCGGTTCAGTAGTTTTTGTGTGATAAGCGAACAAATTAATAAACAGACGTACAACAATTTTTAAAATCATCGAAAAGCGATATGTAGTCGATTCCGAAGCCCTGTAGTATCAATATATTATTCTCAAATATCTTCAATGTACAAATTTCGTCCCGTTAGCCTTTTATTATATGTATAATACCAGATGTGTGCCCGCGCCTGCCCGCGTTTTATATTTAATGCCTGCGTTTTAATTCATTTTATACGAAACCCTAATTATTTTCAAAATATAAAAGTCTCCCGGAGTAACTTCAGCTATCTAAAATATCTAACAAAAGTCCCTTTCAAATTGATTCAGCCGTTCCGCAGATTAGCCGGAACAGACAGACAACAATTTTAAAAATTGTATTTTTGGTATAGGTATCTTATATACATTCATCTCTATTTAGTTAAAAAAAATATTTTATCTTTACAAACAGCTAAACAATTACATTTATTATCATAGTTAAGTATGGATTATTTTTTAAATAACGTAAAAAATAAAATGTTGCTTTAAATGTATTATATTTCTGCTTACTGTTCATGATAATTCGCTGTTGATACATTACTATCTATATAAATACATATTTATTATGTGTAAAAAATTAAACATTTGCAATGTACAGATTTCATCGCGTTATCACTTTTATTATAAGTATAGATTTTGTAAGAATTCTAATTTTAAATGTATTCAAATTGAAATCACAAAGAAAACGATCACGATCGAATAATATGTCTTTTCCTAACATCGAAAAATTTTACTACACGATTTCTAAATCCATTTTATGCTGTAACAACAATAAAAACGTGATCGTCTCGTTTGCGTGTTCGTTGTTCACATATACTACGTGATCAGTCTTAACGCTGTTTAATATTACAACAAAAAATAACCTCTCGGCCTATGAATGAAAAGAATTTAGTTTCTGTTGTTACGCTTACTGTGCAAAATTTCAGAACTATGCAGTCCTTAAGCCGGAAACACACTTTCAGCACGCCACATCACGCAACGCAACGTCACACCTGTGGAATCAGAATTGTACTATCTTCTATTTTATTACTAATTTATACTATATAGGTTCAGTAATTTGCCCACATACCTGATGTTAAGTGATGATGTTTTCCAGGTAAACACACTAAGCCTAACTAATACTGTTTCCCAAGTGATTCCACCGGAACACACCTGTAGAGCTATAGCTAATCAAGTGATCATTAATATAAAATGGTTTCTTTATTATGTTTTTCCTCCACCAAAAGCTCAGGTGGTTTTTAGAGTTGTCTAGGTAGGCTCGAACGCGCGTCCATTGAAGCGGAATCCGTCCGCACTACCAACTGAGCCATCATCGCTTGATTACCAGAAACACACTATTATCATCAGAGGCGACTTTGAATAATACGTGAAGTCATGACCTCACTTTGCTTCTGGAATAGACCCAATAAAGAGAAAAAAATACAAAGATTGATAATATTATAATTCATTCTCATGTCCTGTTCCCAACTCACTTGGGGTCGGCGCAGTATGTTTTTTCTTCTTCCATACGTCCCTATCAGCTGTCTTCTCTTCATTTACTCCTTTGTAATTCATATAATTTCTTACACACTCCATCCACACTTTCTTTGGCCTTCCTCTACTTTTTCATCCATCCACATTCATATTCATTACTATTTTACCCACATGCACTTCCTCTCTTCCCATAACATGTTCATACCACGACAAACGAGAACCTTTCAGCTTTTTTACAACTGGCGCAATTTTCAAACTCCCAATATACTCATTCCTTACTTTATCTTTTTTTGTGACACCATACATCCATCTCCACATTCGTATCTCAACTACATGCAACCGTTTCTAATCCATCTTCTTACTAGCCCAGTATTCTGATCCATACAATATGACAGGTCTTATGATGGGCTGGCAGGGGGCGACGCGGTGCTTGCAAAAGCCACCCCGTGTCGCCCCCATCCCAAATGCAGCGGACGGCCCCGGGGGGTTTTAGTGGGTATTTCCGGGCGCTTCACGCCCGGGCGAGACCCACACTGGCACGGAGTTCGTCCCTCCGTGTCCCCTTACCTATTGTATTGGGGGACTTCGGTCTCACTAATACAATAGGTAAGGGTAGTCCGTAAATGCATTTTCCCCCGTCAAAAAAAAAAAAAAGGTCTTATGATGGGCTTATATATCCCCCCCTTCAATTTAAGGGGCATTCTGGAGTCACAAATTAGATCATAGACCTGTCATCCAGCCTGAGTATTATATTATAATTCCGTCTTAAATTTCTTGTCATATGCCTTCCGCTACCTTTTTGATGTTTTGTGTATCTATTTTAAGGTTTTTTCAATGCGTTGTAGAACAATGAGACCTTAAGCACGATCGTTAAGGTCACCTACTACTCCTTTATCGCTTCCTATAGAAGTGTGCGTGAGTCGAATCCTATATCCGATACGATTTCTACAAACCATTGTTTCGTTGATTTGCATTGTTTGCTTGTAAACGCTTGCTTCTTTTCGCGAATTCAGTATAACTTCTAACGAGAGTTATAAATATAGTAGTTTTTGATTTATTAATAAACTAGCTGTGTGCCCGCGGCTCCGCTCGCGTTTCATATATTCTTCACTGCGTAATTAAGTTTTCCAAATAATCATTAACAATGTCATGAGTTATAAATTTTTTACACATAACCCTAATAATTATTTTCATTAAATGATTTTGATACTAATAGAAAACAAGATATTTCTTACAAATTCAAACACCTACCAGTAAAAATGTGTATTGAATAGAATTTCATTCATAATGATTATGCAATTTGTGCGATAACAAATTTAATCCGTGGGAATGTAACCATGGCGACGTTGAGCCGCGCCGGTCATTTGAATGAAAAATAATACAATCTTTCCGCTCTACAAAATTAAATGAGTGAAAACACTATTGCATAATTTAATTTTAACGATAATCTGTGTGTGATTTAGTTAGCTATTCCTTGTTAGAATAATTATTGTTCTATGTTTTTAATTGTATATAGATTATATCCTACTTCCTACTAATCTATATCTATCTATTTAATAAATAAAATTGAAGTGTCAGTTTGTAATATCAAGATATCATTTTTTTACTAAATACATATGAATGTATATACGATACCTATACAAAGAATTTTTAATTTTTTTGTCTGTCTGTCTGTTTGTTTCTAGTAATCTCCGGAACTCATTTTGTCGGGTCTTTTTTGGTAGTTAGCTGAAATTACTCCGCGTAACTTAGGGTGCTTTTAGTTTTCGAAAAGAATTAGGGTTCCGAGTAATAAATTTGAAACTCATAAAAATTTGGAATAAAATCCAATTCAATGCACAGTTTTGAATTTATGAGAAATATTTTAACTTTATCTTAGCACTAAAAATGTATTAGGAAAATAATTAGGGTTTCGTATAAAAATCATATTACGCAGTGAAGAATATATGAAACGCGGGCGTAGCTTCGACAACACAGTTAGTATATAATATTATAAAGGCGAAAGTTTGTGCGTTTATATGTTTGTTACTTCTTCACACACAAACGGCTGGACATAGTTTAATGAAATTTGCTATGGAGGTAGTTGACACGCTGGATTAACACATAGACCAGTTTATTATAACCTTTTAATTTTTATCAAGAGTTAGGTAATAATACTTTGTAGTCGTAATGATTCTTTGTTCAAGTATAAACCAAAATGAAACAAATGGTAAATAGACACTTACATTTAATTTTTAGAAATATTTATGTTATCTTATAAACAAAAATTTTGATAACATCTATACTGCACGACAGTAATTTGATAACATTGGGCAGTTTTTAAATATGATAAAAGGGCAAAGGCATTTAAATATGAATAGATTATGTAGTATTTTTTTGTTGTACATAACCGAACACCATAAAAAGAAAAAAATATTAAGCCTCATAGAACGTTCGTCTGAACTAACAAATCGGTATCAGTTTACAAGTGGGGTTAACTTTTAGAATTACAAAAATACGCGCCATTCTGAAATTCTTTTTTTTGTCGAACTGGCCTGATATTCATTTACAGATTCCGCCGGGCTTGTACATACAGCTCAAAACGCTCAACCGATAATAGCAATTGGCTCAAGGACAGAAGAGTTCGTACGGCAATCAGTCCATGCAATTTCACGTAGAAATCCCAGTTATACCTATCCGTTCGATCTGACTAAAATGGGTTCGCTTAAGTTTTACAGAAGGTTTTTTTTTTCTAACCTAGCTAATGCTATTGACCGGAAGGACCTTTACAGCTTCGGGTTCGAACCTCGGCTTGGCTGCTACCTATACAAAAAATTCCCGCGGAATTTAAACCTAGCTAATCCATACATTTTTTATTCTTAAATAATAATTAAAAAAAGGTTCCTTACAGGATTTATGTACCTGCGTGTTATGTGCAGGAGTGTGTATGCAGTGTTGTACGTGTAATCCTCAATGCATGGGCAGTGACACTGTATCGCGCTGGCGGCGACGGCAAGAGCCTCCCCAGTTGGAGAACGAGGCACGTCTTGGGTCGCCGCCTGAGGTGGTTTACAGGTTTACGCATTGCTTATTTTTGATGACTTTGGGAGTCTGTATGGTGATTCCTTTAAAACTATTTACTTATACACTCGAAGCCTCAGGCTACAGAAAAATCCCCTCATCAACCGCATAATAGAGGTAATGCGAAAAAAGTTTCTACTCCACGGCTAAATAGATGAACGGAAGAACAAGGCAGGAATACGATACTATCGTGTTTGCAAATTGCAAAATCTGCAATCAGTAACTGAGAACAAAACTATACTAAATGCAATTATTAAAACGGGTTTTCACGCGTTACCTTTCCTTTTTCCTATCCCGACGTTTCGGCTGGGTTTCACCAACCGTTTTAATAACTGCGTGTAAATATGGAACGCGAAAATTTAAAAAATTACAAATCTATACTAATAACAATTTATCTGAGAATTGTTCCAAGTTATACTAGCTGTGTGGATGAAGAAATAGGTACCTCACAATACCTATATGCTCTTGATTGTAGGTGTACGATGCGGGTGACAGGGCAATTAAACCCGACCTGATCGTAAACTCTGTACACTTGTGAAGACCCATCGAAGAGACACGTTATGGCCTCGCATTTTTTTTAAACTGACCAAACATGTTGACCAGAAAGGGCCTTAACAGCATCAACAGAATTTGAGACAAGCTAGCAAGGCGCCTCGCGTTCCTGCATCAGCAAATAGTGTATATCCAAATCTATGCTTCCGAGCTTCCGCTAAAACCGTTTATTGTTATTGTGGGTTATATAATTATAATAACTTAAAAAAAATGTTAAAAAAACCAGATCGAGTTTCTTGCCGGCGCTTCTCGACTGGAATTTTTTCCGAGCCGGTGGTACCTAGTTTTTTTGAAGTTCATAAGCGCCTTTCCAGGGCCCAAATTGAATGCAGAATTTTTCGATTTGACTTGACTTCATACCTAGAAACTATAGCTATGCTAGATAGTTATGACTGTTGATAAATTCTCATCGTAGATTCTTGGATTATAATATTTTTAATAACAGATTAAGTGCATCCATTTAGTTGATCTCGAATTTTAAAGAAAAATATCGTGTTGTGTCCAAATATTTCTATTTAAACATAATTATTGCATTAATTCGGAATAGGCTTATCAAATAATTATTACGTCATAATATACCTATTACTTGCGCGTTTATTTTATTTTGTAAGCGTGATTTAATATTGCCTACATGTGTAAGATATTTGAAATTACAAATTTATCAAGGTAAATAATATGTAATATTCATTAAATTGATAACAACGTACGTGCGTTTTTATGTTTTAACTTGCAACACTCCACTCACTTGAATTTAGTGTCATTGACGTATTAATGGCCGTACTCGTACATGGTTGATTACAACAAGTCGACATGCAGAATGAATGTCATTAAAAATAACGTATTAATAAAAAAAAACTTGTCTGTTAATATAAAAAAAAACAGCATGAAATTGAAACTCTGAGAAATTAAAGTTATACAACATTTGAATGAATGAATACTTTCTTTCTAAGTATTTAACTCGTCAAGAAAGTTGTTTACGAGTGTACCCATGAATATTTTAAGAGTAAAAAAATTTGTTTATTTTTTATCTCATATCAAGTTATGACGGGAATTATAGCTATATATATAATTATAGGATATTAGTATATTATGTTGTGTGTTTCTTATTTCGCGTTTTGTAATTTTGGCGGTATTTTGCGTGATATAGTTTGTTTATCGTGCACAGATGTATTGGACATTTTAAAATGGAATCTGGAACGTGGTAAAAACTCCTTACAAAGTTTTAGCAATATCTTTTTTTACACGGTATAGGCTCAGTGATTTGATCACAATCTCATTCCACCGAGTCCCAAATACCCCTCTGGCATCCCTAATCCGGGAGACTCTTACTTCTGGATTAGGGATGGCAGACGGGATGCATAAATGCATTTCCCCACGTTAAAAAGATTTCTTGCGATTTCGCTAGCGGATATCCGTTATTCATGTGGGGGAAAATTTCGTTCGTTCTTTCACAGCGACAATTGGCGATAAGCTGTCGATATTTCTGTGGTTTTTAGTGCATTGCACAAGCAGATGCAGTAGCGTCACAAAAAAAAGTTAGTTACTTTTAAATGTAAATTGTCAAATAAACCTTTGCCATATCTGCCTTTACTTACTAATCGTCGAATAGTGAGAGATCAAATTTATTTATTTAAACTTCTTAGAAGTTTTATTGATTCCCCGTTTCTCGTTAGTGAAATTACTTTTAGGGTTACTCGACCAAATGCCAGAAACCACTTACTTTTTAAAATCCCTGTTGCGCGAACGAGGTATGTGAAGAACACATATTTATTTCGTTCGTGCGATATGTATAATAAGATGTTTACTAAAATTGATATATTTGCATGCCCCATCAGTTCCTTTAAAAAATTGCTGAAAATAGTTTTAAATTTATAGTGTTTGCCATAATATTTTTTATAGCTTGTAATGATGGAGGTATTAGTGTTGTTATATTTACTTTCATTAATTATAATTTTAGTGGAAACTTGACTGGTTTATGTATTATTGTTATGTAATTTCATATGTGTATATAACTAACTAGGTGTTTCCCAATTAAATAAATAAAACAAAAGTAAGTGAAAACGGTTCTCGATCGATTCATTATTGTGGCGATATTTGGTATTACTACTTGATGCTATGATCTTCGAGTTATATCACATTATTAAATTAATACAGAAGATAAATTACTTTATTCAATGTCGTTCATTTTACATAGGTAAGGTAGTTATTGTAGGGTTATAAAATTGATGTAATTTATTTCCGATTATAGTTTTTGGAAAATGTGTCTCGATCTACTTTGAACATTTAATTATAATTATCTACCTCTTCCCTTCTACGTGCAGACTTAACGGAAAATCGATACAAATTTGTTTAACGATTCATTTTTGAACCGTTTACCATATTAGTGTTTCTTCTAGACTTCTACAAGATATGCAATTTTTTTTTCCAACCTAGCTAGCGCTGTTGACACCGGCACGGCTTTTACAGCTTCACCGTGATTTTGGGGGCGAGCGCTGAAGGCACTCAGCCACAAAAGGTAACTAGCACAAGGGTCACCAAAATGGTCCGAACTTCGGCTTGGCCGTTACCTGAATTTAAAAACTCTCTCGCGAATTTGATCCTAGCTAAACCCTACATTTTTTATTTACCATAAAAAAAGGTTAAAAAAAGGTTCCTTACAGGACATGTAATTATGAAAAAAAAAAACATATGATAATACCACGAACATAATTTAAACAGTTTATATTATACACAGCAATGATCACTGGTCCATAAACACGGAAGTCATTCATAGCTGACCCTCTGGTAACAATGCTTTATGAATGAATAAAACGTTATAAATAATGACGTCATTCATTTAATCCAGAATTAAAAACGTAACTTTAAATAACCGTGTTTATTAACTACGTACATATTTTTGTGTAAATCAAAATCGCACAAAGTACTCTCAAACTTAAAACCCTGTTGTTAATGATATAAGTAGACTATTCGATTCGACTAACCGACTTCAAAAATGAGGTTATCATAACGTCTGTATTAAAAAAAATCATAATCGAATATAATTAGCGACGTACACGTTGTACCACTTTGTGATACATAAGATGGTACCGATTTCAAAATTATTAATGATATTAAAACAAAAGACATATTGAAGTAAACAGAACCAGATTAATAAAGTAATTATTTATTGACTTTTTAGTGCATTTTTATAGTTTATTCTTTTAAAGTTAAGTTTGTTTTTAATTTAAAAAGTTTTTCGTAAATGTAAATTGGTTACTGATGTGCCGTTTTTACGCATTTTAGTAATTTGGCTTGCCTCCTTAAGCTCGCAATACTGCTGTTATTCTTTTAAAGTCGGTTTTGTTATTAATTAAGAAATATTTTTTGCACACAATAAAGAAACTTTGCAGTGAAAAAATTGCAAAGTATTTATGTTTCAAATTCATCGATCCATCGTTTAATGAGCGCTTAAGAAATAATTGTAGGTAAAAAAAAAAAAAACAAAACATTCCTGTAATTTTGTTAAAAGTCGTTTAGTTAGATAAGAAATGATCGACGGTCGTTACGAACTCACCCATCCACAAACGAGTACAGAACACCAGTAATACCTTTCCTAGTTTCCACGGCGAGAGTGGCACAAGGAAACAAACGCATGCAACGTAACGACTACCGCAACTGATCACCGCTTCGTATGTACAAAAGTATTAATTACGCAGGAAATAAAGTCGATTTTACATTGTAGCGTGTTGCCTGTATAAAATTGTAGTACCACCGATCATGCGGTCGTGCGAATATATATATATTTTTTTTTTTCGCACGGATCGCCGTTTCTCTTTCTTAGAACAGCACGACTGGCATTCGTTTTTAGTATCTTGTGAAGTATAGGACAAATGTGGGCATCGAGTTCATTTTTTTTGAGTAAAATCTTCTTTAGCAGCGATTATTGATTCTCGGCAGGGAAAACTTATAGATACGCGTTACCAGTGCTATGAAGTTAGCCGTCAACATGCAACAGTATATCGAGAATAAGATGGCGTTTAAATCCTGCCCCGTAAAATGTATATTTACGCATTCACGCTGGTAACAGTTCTTCATTAAGAATTTCCTGGCGTCATGGTCCTGTCCGGTATTTTGTACATGTGAATAATTAAACATTTCTGACCCCCTATAGGCATAATCGAAGACCTTTTCAAGTTCACATGAATATTAACACTAGCTGGTGGCTGCGGCTCCGCCTGCGTTTCATATGTTCTTTAGGTGTGAGTGAAAAAACGAAAAACCTAATAACCCGAACGTGCCCCTAAAAATGCGAAGAATGAATATGATCTTTCCGCATCAACCGCGTATTCTTGTGTGTAAGCGCCCACGCCCGCGTAACCGCCGTTCCCTCCGTCGGGAACGCGTGGCTAACTTTGCTCCCGCGCACACCTCGGGTGCCCCACCGGTGGCGGCCCAAGACCTGCTTCGTTCCCCATCTGGGGAGGCTCTCGACGCCGCTGCCAACGCTATAAAGTAACACTGAACACTGCACATAACACGCAGATACTGGTACATAGGTTAGGAACGTTCTTTTTCAGTATTAAACAAAAAAAAAGCTTAGCTAGGTTTAAAATTTCGCGTATTTTTTTAAACGCAGGTAATGGCCAAGCCGAGGTTCGTCACGCTATGGTAAGGGAACGTACCCAAATTACTTAAATAGTTTAAGAGGGGAGAGGGGTCTTCAAAATACTACGCTCAGTCAAGGAGCGGGGGGGTGCCTTAGGTTTTTTGTTACGTAGTCGATTTCGCTAAGAGAAATTTCGCATTTTTTCGACGTATCCGAGGGCACCGAGAGGAGGAAGGGGTCGAACTATCTTAAAGAAATAGGTCACGTAGTATGAGTAAGCCCTTTCGGTAAATAGCGTTAGCTAGTTAGAAAAAAAAATTATTATATTATATATCATAATATTAAAATTTAGGTGAGTGCAGTAGTAGTTATCAAATGATCCATGAATCTGCTTCACAAATGACATAAAATTTTGACTGTTCTTTTAATTCTGATATTCCGCTTCATTTAGGAAAAAAATTTAAATACAATATGAATTTATTTCAAATTAAATCACAATTATAAAAAATGTAATTTGTTAACTAATTTAAAATAAATTAAAATATTTTTACTCCGAAATTGTATTAATATTAAAAATTAAAGTAAATGATGGTGTACATGGGTAAACAATTATTTATTACTTTAGATTAATCCGATATGCTGTAATTAATATTTCATAATTAACTAGTAAGTTACCAACATAATTAGTTCGATTTACAGTTAT
This sequence comes from Samia ricini, assembly GCA_014132275.2. NCBI lineage: Eukaryota > Metazoa > Arthropoda > Insecta > Lepidoptera > Saturniidae > Samia > Samia ricini. Next base: position 27,054,203 of record AP028168.1, read on the forward strand.
TGTCAATAATTAATTTTATTACACTTGTAATAACCGCAAATTAACAGAAGTTTTAATAATAATAATCCGGTATTTCTTCGAGCGGAGAAACGTTCGCTTGTTCTCACCGATAGAGGAATAGAAATAGAAAATAAAACTTGTCTCGATTGATAAATATATGCATAGGACGTATACATTATACAAATGCGAATAATTTGTTAACTTTCCATTTTGATTAGCACCTTTCAAGATTCAATTTAATACGTAATTCGTTTATTGACTTTCATTGGCCAATTTGTTAGTATTTTAAGCTACTACGTAGCGTAAACATAGATTGAAACCGTTAGATGCGCGCCGTCTATGATTAAACTTAGTTCATTTTTATACTGACTTACTAATATAAAAATACGTCACATCTACCTATACTAATAAATAAAATTGAAAAGTCTGTTTGTATATATGGTACTTATACCATAAATACAATTATCAATTTTTTTTTTTTGTCTGTCTGTCTGTTTGTCCCGGGTTATCTCCGGAACGGCTCAACCGATTTTGATGGGACTTTTTTTGTTAGATAGCTAAAGTTACTCCGCGTAACTTACGCTACTTTAATTTTACGTAAGTAATTAGGGATGCGCGTAAAAAAATTAAAACTCATGAAATTGTGAATAAAATCCAATTCAATGCATAGTTGTACTGGCAGGTATTTGAATATGTGACAAATATCTTTGCTTAATGTTAGTAGCAAAAATTTGGAAAAAAAAATTTTACGCCCCTCAAAAAATATATGGCAAGCGAACGCAGCCGCGGGCACACGTCTAGTTATGAATAAAGTCCTATTACACCCGGTTTCATTATGCGAACTCAATTTCTTTTACCTACTGAAATAAATAAAAAAAAAACTCAATTCTTTTTTTCTCTAAAGTGTCAAATTAGTTTCTGTGACAGTCAGAAAAACCAATATATTTTTTGTTTCATCTCAATCTTGACTTTTAAACCTGCCGTAAATCAATTATGTCAAAATTGAGGAGATGAATCAAATGAATGAACTATAAATGTATAAAACTAACCCCCAAAGTAAATACTACTGCGTTGAAATAAATCATATTTATGTTTGACATTGAAGGTTTCAAATAATTTATCTGAATGTTATGTTATCATTCTGTTTCACAAACACAGAATTCCATGCGCGGACGGAATGGTGGGCACAGCTAGCTAAGCAAGAGTTAAAAATGGACTACAAAATTTATTTTTATTAGAAACGAAATACAAACTATATAAATAGGTAGTTCTAAAAACTAAAAAGCTACCATTTGTTTGAATAATATTTGTGTAAGTAACATATTACAAGGTATTTGCAAGAAATACAATATTTACGTAACAAGAACATAAATTAATTAGAATGAATGAATCTTCTAGAGATTTCCTGGTGATCGGATTTATTTTTCCAGTTACTATTTTTACAATGTCGTAGGACCTTGAACCGTTTATGGTCATCAAACTCGTTGATATTTAAAAACGTAGATTTTTGTCTTTAAAATTATTCGTATTTCGAATCATCTACCGATTCGACTTCTACATATCCGTCTAATACATTATAATTTTATTAATTAATTGTTGTCTTTATGATTAAAGTATTTATAATTGAATATTAAATATTCGAAAATGTATATACCGTTTGAGCACAGTTGTCAGGTGATGATGTGACCTAATACGGATCATAAGACTACAGAAACGGGCTCTCAAATGATGCTTGTTCCGGACACAATTATAAGACCTACTGATTAAATGTTTACTTAATTTTTAAATCATTCGTAGCGGAATAATATTTTAGTTTTTTTTACAGATTTTCTACCTACATGGTACTGGCTATTGCTGACAAGTCTGATAGAAACTCAAAACTTTAGAGTTTATCGTTTTTTTGTTATATATATTATATCGAGACTCCTGTAGTCAGAGGACCACATTGTAATTGATACGGTGAATATCTATATTAAAAAATCCTAATGAATTAATACTTAATACATCATCTTATAGAATAGGTATATTTATGGACCGTCCGAAGCGGATATATATCTAGTTCTTTAAAAAAAATGTTGATTATAATTGTAAATTATTCAAATATAATTAATAAACAAGACATCGTTGACGAAGTATTATATAAAACTAGATTTTGGATAAGTAATATATAATAGGTATACTCTTCGATTAGAATCTTAACTTTTAGACTGAGATCAAACCAAAACAAATTAGTTTTTCTAACTGATCACTGACACTAATCTCAGACACTTTAGAGAGAAAGGGATTGAAATTTCGGATTTCAGTAGGTAAAAACAGATCGAATTACTAAGTAATAGTTAAAATGAGATATAAAAGCAAAAAAAAAAATGTAATAAAACTATTCCATCATCACCAACGTAACGAAACACAAAAAAAAATATTCTTTCCATCGAAAACATAATTTTACCAATGAAGTCAATAAACGTTCAAACTTCACAGAGATCTCGAATTATCCATTCGTTCCATGATTCGTTCATTCGTTCCATCACTATAAACCTCGTTCATTCTAAACGCTTAAGTAACACGTCATAATAATATATATTTTAAACAACTATCAGGACACCTCTAGAAATATTTGCGTATGTATTTATTGTTCCACTTTGAGTGAAAGCAAACGATAGTAAAATCCACGATTACCGTAAATGTGTTCACTAAACTATACTTTCACTCTTTACACTTCTAGAAAATAGAAGAAACTAAGGAAAGAATTATAATGATCAGGTCGGACTAGCTATATAGTCGAGGTGGCATTTACCAACCGGGCCCTAGTCTGCGCGGGCCCTCACAGGCCTGGTTTGCGGGTCTTGCGACAACCGTAGGATAGAAACCCTGAAAAGGCTAGGTCCCAGTTCTTGCGACCTAAATGTAAAACTAGATCAGATAGTTCGTTCTTACAATTAGAGAGAAATGAAATAGAAAAATTCGAAAAATGGTTGAACCTGATCAACCCCCTGGAACTAGTTTTGAATTTTGATATTAAAAAAACTAAATTTAATTTTTAGATGTTCTGATGTGCTTTATTGTCCTTTCGTCGTACCTAATAATTAGTTGATAATTAAATTTTATATTTTGTTTCTCTTAATTTGTGTGTCTCAGCATTTTCCGATAGTATCCCATCTACCATCATCTAGTCTCGGCCCCGGGCTTCTGGTCAGCCCCTTCGGGCCCTTCCGTCCCAGTCCGACCCTGATAATGATTATAAATTATTTCTGACAGTTGCTTCATCAGCGATTCGAAGTAAATTAAACTGGAACTTGAAATTAAACATAATGAGGTTTTAGACTATCCATCCGTCCCTACACAAAGTGCCGTGTATTTTTTTAGTACAATCTTCATATTGGTACAAAAAAATTAGACAAAATACGTCAAAAGACGACAAAAGACATACGAAAATAAAATCATCAATAAAATCCACATATGCCTTGAAATTAGCACAAAAGATTAAATGGAAATGGGTAGGTCATGTAGCGAGGCAGGGGGCGACGCGATGACTGCGAAAGCCAGCCCGTGTCGCCCCCATCCCAAATGCGGCGGACGGCCCCGGGGGGTTTTAGTGGGTATTTCCGGGCGCATCACGCCCGGGCGAGTCCCACACTGGTGCGGAGACGTCCCTCCGCACCCCTTTATCCATAGCATTGGGAGACCTCGGTCTCACTAATGCAATGGGTAAGGGTAGTGCGTAAATGCATTTCCCACGTCAAAAAAAAAAAAGGGTCATGTAGGGAGGCTAACTGATCACAGATGGACCATAAAAGCAACTCTATGGAAAGGCCCACAAGAAAAAAGTATAGGAAGACCACCAAGACAATGTGAAGACGGCATAAAAGAACCGTCGGTTCAATTGGATTTTCAATTAATAGGCGATTCCTGAAATAATAATAAATGGTTTTGCCCTATTTGCGGACTTGAGAAATAATATTCTCTAATATTGTTGCCTCAATACAGTAACAATACAGACAGCCGAGGCTTGCCTGGTGCCTGGAGGTAACAAGCAGAACACAGCGCCTTATACTCAGGTCTTTAAGTTTTACATTTAGTTACACTTTAAACTAAGAGTGACGAGGTCACCGTTCAGTAATACAAAACAAAAATGTGATAAATTTAAAATAATAAATAATCATATGAATATACCGTTATACTTCTTCATAGTCTACTGCTGGACATAGGTTTCTTCTAAGTCGCACTCCCGCACTCGATCCTAGTTCTTGTGTATCCAATTGAATTGGATTGTACCCTAAATAACCATATAATATTAATTCTTCTTTAAATAATAGCAATCTGTGTGCAATATTGCACACAATTTTTGCAAGTGTCATGTGGGTAAGATTTATGTTCAATCTTGTATCAGCGTCATCAAGCTCCAGCGAAACGGGGGCCCATTCTGCTCCAACTTTCCATTGAATTTCTCGTCACCCCAGAATAAACGTTATTGTTTATAATAAACCTAACTTGTTCCCGATAACCAAACTGTGTCGCACAAAACGCCATCAAGATTACATGATATAGAGTCAAATAACACAAGTTAATGAATTAAAGAAAATAACTGTTACACGACAGACACTGAGATTCCGCCAAAAACTCCTAATATTAATTCATGACCGTAAATTACGCTTTATAGACTATACAAGGATAAGATGTCTAAGGTTTGATGTACAACCAAAAAGGTCGCCGATTTAAATCAACCAGCGCCATTCCGAATTATTGAATGTAAATACATATCAAAGTAAAATAATACTTAAAACCGTAAGTCTATGAATTGATATTTTATCTTATAATTTTTCAAATGTATTAAAATTATAAACAAGTAGTTAAACTACAAAATAATGAAAAAAATCTACTTACAAATTAATGTCAACAATGTCATTTTTCCGAAACTTCATAAATCAAATGTTTGAAATCGCATATCAATATATAAATAATCCGTAAACCAGTCTGAATGTCGAAGGATCCAGTTTACATGCTCGTATCATAAAATTTATAAGATTATTTCAATTCAACAGAATTGCGAGCGCCGGCTGGTCTTATAATAATACGATTTTCATTAAAAAAAAAAAACCCACTTAATGAGAGTACGTGAACTATTTAAACAGTTCCGTTATAGTATATTGAGTTTCGTTTTCACTTTTCAACTATAAGTCACGTCACGAACGTGGTGTGACCTCATGCATATTGATCAATGGTTCGACGCTTCGATCCTTACGCGAGACTCTTGCTTCAGGCCGTAATAATACAGATCGTCAACTTCTAACCTTACCCGCATTTTAGGCCGTTAATTTCTCATATTCTATCCATCTGTCCGTTAGCTGACTTTTAGACTTATTATTAAAAATAAAGTTCAATGAGTATCAGAGTCCATCCATACATACATTCAAGCATAAGACGTCTACTGCTGGACACAGGTCTCCCCCAAAAAGAAGAGATTGCCATAATCGCTACGCTCGGCATACGGGTTTTTTGATGTTCAGAGAATCCTGCTACCCTGGTTTATCCCTTAGTCGCCTTTTACAACACCCGCGAGGCGATATGGGGTGGTAATATTCTTGCCCGACAGTTTTTTTTTAAATTTTGTTGACCACAAGCGCCTTGGCAGCTACATCGAAGTTTTGAAGTCAAATCCGTGGACTTTCGTAAGCCTAATGTCTGGTACATGAATCAAGACAAATAAAAATGTTAAAAAAATAAAACGAATGCCTAAAAATTAACTTGCACCTACTTACTTTGACTTCGACCAATGTACTTATTATAAAGTCTCCTTCTTTGTTTGTCTATCCGTTCTAAACTCAAGTATAACTGAAGCTAGTTTAATTTTCTTTTATTAAATTGTTAACGTATTGTACGTAAAGGTTCTAATTACATTAGGTAATAAGAAAGAACTTATTATTAATTAGCTGTGTCCCAGCGGCTGCGCCTGTTTGCGTTTCATATATTCTTCCCTGTATTTTTTTTAAACGGAACCCAATTTTTTTTTGCACTAAGATAATAAAAGAATATTTGTCATAAATTCAAGCACTGCCCCGTATTGCTGTGCAATGAAACGGTTTTATTCAAATTTCATGAGTTTTTATTTCTTTACGCAAAAATGAAAGTACCCGGAGTAACTTCAGCTTTCTATCAAAAAAAGTTCCGTCAAAATCCGTCCAGCCGTTCCGGAGATTTCCCGGAACAAACAGACATACAAAAATGTTACAAATTAGATTTTTAGTATAGGTATCGTATGTACATTTATATCTATTTAGTAAAAAAAAAATTTGACATTACAAACAAACACTTCAATTTTATTTATGAGAGAAACCCCAGGCACAGGTAGTATAATACGAGAAGAAAACTAAATTGATTTTAAGTTGTAGCCCAAACAGCTCAAACGCAGGCTCATAAGTCTCCTTACTACCACACAAAAAAGGAATTTTATCCTCACATGAGTTTATAATTCATATTTTCAGTCCACTGGTTTGCCAATATAAATCTAATTGATTTTAGCCTTGCAATAACGCGTAATGTATACGAAGTGTTAATTGGTTGCTAAACATGTCTACATAAGTTATGATAGTGATCCTCAAAATCAATGCGTATATGAACTCCGTTTAAATCACAAATTATATACAAACTGGGGAAGAAAAAGAGACTTGCTGACTATAAAGTTATGACCAACGACGATAAACATGGCTACTTTTTGAGATAAAAACAAACGACTTTCTAAATTACTCCCACACATATTTCCTGTTTTAACTAGACGAAGGTAAACGTACGTTTACAATTGTATAATTGAAATATGAAATCTTGTAAATAAATAAATAATAACTAATTGTTTCAAATAGAAATTATAGTTAATTTATTATTATACCCGTGTAACTGATATTTATTTCATGACAAGGAAATAATATGTGTATATTTTTTTCAAATAAACACACAAAATATCTTAACTAATATTGTAAAAATGTGAATGTCAGTTTGTTACGTATGGTATCATTTAAGTAATTGACCAAATATACGTGATGCAAGACACGGGCTGACTATCTATAAAAAATTGTAAACATTCTCAATAATGTATTTAAAAGAAATAGACAATATCTGTCAAACCAATGTATTTCTTCTTCTTCTTAGTTAATGGCAATCTGTGTGTACACACAATTTGTGCCAATGTCATGTAGGTAAGATTTTCAATCTTGTATCAGCGTTACCAAGCTCCAACAGAACGGTGGCCTATCCTGCTCAAACTTTCCATGGAGCTTTGTCGGCACCTCAGAATGTATGCTACGCGTTGTCTTCTATAATAAACTTAACTTGAACACAATAACTAAACTATTTCACACAAAACGCCACCAAGATTACATGATATAGAGTCAAGTACACAAGTTTAATGAATTAAAGAAAACAATTGCTACATGTCAGACTGAGATCCCGCCAAAAACTCCAAACCAATGTATTTGTCTATTCTTTATAAATAAATAATATATTGTAAAGAAGTTATATTAAGATGAAGTTTGTATTAAAAGATTGGCATTTTAAAACAAAGTCATTTGCCAGGAGGAAAAACGATTGGTTTGTTTTAAACATAGATAAGAATTATTGCTTAGAATGTTTATATAGTATGGTTAGAAAAATCATTCGCTAAATCCTGCGTATCTTAATTAATTTAGGAAAATATAAGTAACAAATAACAATATAAACGAAAATATTGTATGTATATTTTTACTATTTAGGTAATATTTGTATGTAAATTGTTAATGAAAATCAAAAAATAATACATATTACCTAATCAAATATATATTGTTTTATCAATATGCGAAAAGTAAATCGTTTCGACAAACACGTACTGTAGATTGTAGCAATGACGTGATATTGTCCAAAAGCCGGTGTCAACAGGCAGCTCACGTTTTCGCTGACCAACCACTGTTGTTGCTAAACAAACACCGATTGTTCTGGATGTGGTAATGACATGGCGCGAGTGACCACTACAGTAGTAAGCGGCATCGGGTACATATTTTCTATTCGATTAAATCAACCTAACCTATGCAACCACCTGTGAAAGTTTCGTAAATTAGTTCGAGAGGACAAGGTCGCGTATTGATTTGTTACGTGATTTTATTATCTACTTATTACAATGATATAAAAATACATAATATAAAATACAATTATAGTTACCTAACTTTATTTATTTTTATTAAGTTTTGTCAATAGTAGTCAGTATACATATTTCTGCGATGAGTTCTTGGCCAGATTTTAGTTTGTCATGTACATACTGTACCTAGTCCTTGTTTTTTATTCTTGCAATATATTAAGGTAGGCACTCAATTTTATATAATTCTGGGTGCGGTTTCAGTTTCCTAAAATAATACAAAGTTGAGCCAAAACAGTTGTTTACATGGCCGTAATAAATTATTTAAAAAAACACACACCTGCTAAAATCGCTGGGATCGAATTATATTTTTCTAATTTTCATACAACTCACTAGCTAGAACTAACCAGGGATTCTTGTGGTACCTCCGAATTCATGTTCCCTGTTGTTATTTCCAATTTACTTACGCCCAATAGTCAAAATAAATCACATAAAACACCATCTAAACTATTATATATCTATAAAAAAATCCTACATAACAGACTACAATACAGATACTTTTTAGTCAATAAACAAAAATAGCCTATTTTCAATAAAGATTCATAGTACTAAATCCTTTAAATAAATTACACAGACAACATAAAGACATTGGTGAAAGTGAAAGTCTGTCGTAAGTCTGAACGATAGACGATATACAAGAGTTAAACGGTTTTTGACGATAAATATAATAATATAAAATCTATGGCACGCAAAATAATCACAAATGTATATAATTTATCTTATTTATCTACTAAATTTCCAGTAAAGTTCGCGGATAAAAATCTAAAACGTTATCCCACTATGAAGATATTAATTAGACTGTAATATTTATGTTAACGCTTCAAAGTACTTGGTAAATTGCCTTCAAATTAGTTTACATCTATTCATATAGCAACTATAATAAATCAAACGGCTAAGTAATAGGTTACTATTGACAATATGACTAAATAAACGACATTAGCCAGCGCATGAATTCACCAAAATATTTGCATCTCTTTTTCTCATGCGCTTAAACAACTTGCAATTCCGGTAACAATTATATTCAAAATATACGTGTCATTATCCTATTCTTGTGCTAATCATTTTCCGATTAAGTGTCCTAAACGCATGTTACAAATTCCGATGAAACTGTAAAATCCCTTCGTGTCAATTAGTGTCAAAGAGTATAATAATTACTATATGGAAATTAGTGTTACTCTGTCAGAAAAATCAATCTGTACTAATATTTAATATTGGAGTGTCTGTTTGTAATGTCAATTTTTTTTATTAAATAGGTATGAATATAGTATATACGGTACCTATATCAAAAATACAATTTTTTAAATTTATGTCTGACTGTCTGTCTGTCTATCTGTTTGTTCCGGGTAATCTCCGGAACGCCCGGAAGGATTATGAAGGGGCTTTTTTTGGTAGATAGCTGAAGTTACTCCAAGTAACTTAGGGTAATTTTAATTTTCTAAAATAATTAGGGAGCCGCGTAAAAAAAAAACCAAAACTCATAAAAAATTAAATAAAATCCGATTCAATCCAGTTTTACGGGCAAGTGCTTGAATTTATAACTAATATTTTTACATCATATTATTTTTAAAAAATACTAGTGTTCCGTATAAAAAAAAATTAAAACGCAGCGAAGAATTTATGAAACGCGGGCGCAGCCTCGGGAACACAGCTATTCCATCATAAGTGTCAAATAAATGACTAAGGCGACGTTCGAAGTCATCAAATTATTTCTATGATTTTAATCTGTAACATATAACGCATTAGCCGCAAATATATTAATTTACTGATTTATAGCATATATCTGTAAAAAATTAAGTAACCTGAGTAGTGAGTACAGTAATACCCCGCTTAGCGCAACCCCGTTACGCGCGGTTTCACTATAACGCGAATGTCAAATTTCGCGCTCAAATGCCTCGCATTACGCGAAAGAGTGCGTATAAACATAATGTAAAGACAATAGATGTATTTTTCCGTAAAAAATAAGAATACGTATTGCATAAAGTGTTCTTAGAATTAAAGTGATTGATTAAAATGATTTGTATTTTTTTGTATTAAATTTTGACTATGTTTAATCATAAACCTCGATATACGCGAATTTCAGTTAACGCGATTTTTTTCGGAACGTATCCCTCGCGTAAAGCGGGGTATTACTGTACATGGTTATGTAACTCTATGAAACTATATTCAATCCTGAAGAAATCAATTGCTATGTGTCGAGCGTTAAACCGAATTGCCGTTCCGTACGTGTTTCAAATACAACAATTACTACTGATGCAGTTTTTTAGTTTTGCAATCTTTTCCTTATAAATAATTCTTGTAATGTCGCATATGAAAACGTCTTAATTTGCCGTACTTAGACATAGATGTAAGGTTAAGCTCTGCGGCATTTGCAGTACGCATGATTCGCAATTCATCAGATATTTATTGTTAGCACACTTCTTTTACTTTATAACTGTATTTAGTTGTTGAATAAAGGAGCTGACACACTATATTTATTTAATATACTAATTAAAAAAAATTGAAGTGTCTAATTGTAATGTCAAAATTAATTTTTTCTTAATAGATATTAATATACAACATTCATATACAATACACGAAAAAAATATATATTTTTTTGTGATTGTGTGTATGATCCGGTTAATCTTCTGAACGACTGGACCAATTTTGACGGATATATTTTTTGCTAGATAGCTGAAGTTACTCCGCGTAATTTAGGGTATTTTTATTTTTCGAAAATAATTAGGGTTCCGCGTAAAAAAAAAATTAAAACCCACGAAATTGTGAATAAAATCCGATTCAATGCACGATTTTACTGGCAGCTATTTGAATTTGTGAGAGATATCTTTGCTTAATGTTAGTAGCAAAAACTTAGGGTTCCGTATAAAAAAAAAAGTAGATTACGCAGTGAAATCGCGGGCGCAGCCAGGGGACATAACCAGTTTATAATACAAAATGCGCAGTTTGAAAAGTTCACAATATGGGAACTCGCGAATAACACAAGAATAAATGTAAACTTTTCTTTGTCCAATACATCCATCATCATCTCCCTACCCTTTTTTCCCATTTTTATTTGGGGTCGGCGCAACATGTCTTCCTCTTCCATTCCTCTTTATTTGTTGTCATCTCCGCATTCACTCCTTTTCTAAACATATCATCTTTCACACAGTCTTTCACATCTTTTATTTGGTCTTCCCCTTCCCATGTAACCGTCCACATTCATATCCAATACCTTTCTTACAACATTCTCTTTCTCCCTGCGCATCACATGTCCAATACATCCTTGATAATTTAATACTAGTTCACAAAAATTTAGACAATCTTGACCTAGTAAGCGTCCACCATAATTGAAAACAAATTAGCCGACCTTGTTAGGCTCCATAAGACTAATAAAACTTACTTAGGTAATCGTGTTAGATTCTACAATAGGGTTCCTAAACACATTAGCGATTTACCTGACAATAAGTCCAAGCACTGTTTCGAGCAAATTTTCTCTCCCTCGCCCCGAGCAACTGCTATTGACGAATGCGAAATATATATCCAATTTTTTTTTAGGTTCAGTGCTTTGACCTCTGTCACAACTGTAAATAATGTGGCCCAGGATGGTAAACGCACTGGTTACTGTTATTCAAGTGATGCTGCCGGAATACATCTACTGGTATTTGGCGGCAGGTTTTCAAACTTGAAGTTGGTAGCTACCCAGGTGGGCATTATTACAAAAAGCCCTGCCACCATGCTATGGTTTCCTCGCGAGATTTTTCTTCACCGAACGATGATTTTTAGAATTGGATAGTTGGGCTCGAACCCGCGTCCATTGACGCAGAACCCGACTGTAATGCTAACTGGTCCGTCATCGTTTCAACGATTAGACCATTGCATTGTATAGAAAAGGTATTTAACTAAAAATAACTGTTCGCCCCTAAACTTATTATCACCTCAGAACCAGTTAAAATCAAGTTTAAACGAATTAGATACCATTTTTAAAGACAAAACATCGCGTCGATTAGCAAACACGTTTAAAATGGATATTTATGAATCTACTCAGGTTGCTAGGTATTATTTAAAATATTTTACGCAGTGACAAACTATTTTAATATATTATGTAGGTAGATAATACGATTACAGACTCTATCGTGTGAAATAGCACCTATATAGCTATTTCTTTCTAATTCGTTTGTCAACAGTTCGTATTAATTAAATATCAAATTCCTTGAATTTAAAAATACTATCAATAATTTACGATAACAAAACTCGTGTAGGTTTTTTTTTAAATTATTTTTCTGAAACATTTTAGTTTTAATAATTTATTCACAATTAATAAGGATATTCTTTATGATAACGAGGTGATTCATAAAGCTCTGTGATACACATATTATATCTTCCGTGAAATAAATCCGTCGTATGTTAATTTAAAAAGTTAAATATTCATAAAGTTTCGACGTTTATAACCTACATTTTTAACACGAATATAGTGAATTACTGGATGAGATTTTTCGATTTATGTTATTAATGAAAATAGCCTGTGATTTAGTAATTGGTATATGCTGCCTTTATTATTGTATTGTTTTGTTTAAATCTATAAATTGAAATGCCTTTTCTGTTACAAACTATAATATTGTAAATGCGAAAGCGTGTTTCTTGGTTCATCTTCACTCAATAAAAATAAAGGGAAAAAGATTAAAATTTTGCTTACGCAATACCTTTTTTTTACCTGGTAAATGCATTTACGCATCCCTGCAAATCCGGAAGAAGGGTCTTTCCGGATTTGAAATGCCAGAAGGGTATGTGGGACTCGCCCGGTATGAAGCGCTGGCAATACCCACTAAAATCCACGGTACCGTCCGCCGCCTAAGAGGGGGTGACAATGGATTAAATAACATGCTCCGCGTCACCCCAGCGGGAGGCCTAAAAACCGGGCCTCTTCCAAATTTAACGGAATTCCTTCCTAATCTTTATATATGTAATGAAAGTAAATAAATAATAAAACATAATATGTGAAATATTAAGAGACATGAGAAATGACTGTTTTGTATTATTGTTTCAGACCTTATGGTGCTGTTTAGCAGTGCTGAGTATAACATGGGGCGCGGCCAGTGGTCACGGTAGACTCGTCGAACCCCCTTCACGTGCCTCCGCATGGCGATTCGGTTTCGACACACCGCACAACTACAACGATCATGAACTCTATTGCGGAGGGTTTGCAAGACAATGGAACAAGAATGGAGGAAAATGCGGCATCTGCGGAGACGCCTGGGATTCTTCCATTCCACGTGCCCATGAGCTAGGAGGACGATTCGGTAAAGGTGTCATCGTTCGCAAATACGCAACAAAGTCCACTATCACAATCAAGGTTGAGCTTACGGCGAACCATAACGGTTATTTTGAATTCAGAGTATGCGAGGAAGCAAAAACGACCACGCAAGAATGTTTGGATAAAAACGTTCTTAAAATAGATGGAAAAGACACTACGAAATTCTATCCAAAAGAAGGAAACAGAAATTTACGAAATGAAATACCAATTACCTGAGGATATGGAGTGCTCGCATTGCGTTATGCAATGGAGATATATTGCTGGGAATAATTGGGGAACGTGTAAAGATGGCACAGAAGCGGTAGGCTGTGGGCCTCAGGAAGAATTCAGGGCGTGTGCTGATATAGCTATTGGAGATCGCTTTACAACAACTACAAAGAGACCGAGACCGACGTATGTACCTCCGAGCAGACGGCCTTCAGTGCCAACTCCATCAGAAACCAGTGGCGGCTCCGCCTGGTACGGAGTTCTGGTTGCCATTGTCACGTTGCTCGTTGCACTCGGTATACTCGCTGGAATTTATCTTTATTACTATAGAGGCGGTATGAAAATTAAAAATCTATTAAAGAGTAAAGTTCCGCCTCCAGCTCCCGTACCTCCGCCGCGTCATAAGAGAGCATCGTTGTCTAGAGAAAATCCGCCTGAACTAATTCCTCCGAAAATTTCGACTATAGATTCCGGTTTCGAAACAGTTGACCTAAGAGCTAAATGATACTACTGTAAATTATGACGTGGAGGCTCAAATCCCACTGCCTTAAAATAGTGAAGTCACGAATGTTGTCCAACACGATTGGATTTTGTTTAATATAGTATAGCTCTAACTGTGTTCGATTGTTAAGTAGTTTAGCAATAAATTAGATAATAAGATTGATTTTTGTACATTATATTTATGTTAGATTAAATGTTATGAAATCATTCCTGTTTTTAATTTTCTTCTCGCTGTCCTCTGTTTAAAAGTTTGGCATTTGATCATGAGAAAATACAAGAAAAAGATATTTACAAAACACAGGAAAAACATACATAATTTCGTGTGATAATAAAAGACAATGTTGCTTAAGATGGTAAACACGCTAAACCAAAAAGTACTGGCTAGTCAAATGATGCTCCTGGGATACACCATATAGGTGTTTGGCGATTGATTTTCAAACAAAATTGTAATAGTTTTTGATTACGATGTCTTTGATGCAGTAGAATAGGTGAATTGTAATCCAGGTCCATGGATTCTATATTTGAATACGTACCATCGTGCCATCATTGCTTCCAAAGTAGTTTTCACTGAAATTACCCTTTGTGCGGGATTTTGAGTGGTTTAAAAAAATGTTCAAATTCACTCGCCTTTACTTTTGCCTCTCTGAAATTACCGTATTACCAATTTGTGGGAGATCCCAATAAATATAGAGTAGTAAAATTTGTTACTATTACTGTGCTAAGCAGCTTACTATTACTCAGAATTTTGATTTTAAGAGGTGGAGTTGACTCTCAACATACACTAGTTTACGAGGTATTTTAATCCTGTTTTGGCTGAAGATAGTTGAGACAATTTAAAGTTACTTATGAACTGCATTTTACTACCTCATAAATGCGATGTACCTCAACTTGTTTGAGTATTATATTAAGTATTGGCCGTTGACATTTGTAATTTATTTTTTATATGTGATAATTTTGATAATTGGTTATGATTAAAATATCGATATGAAATTAAATCTTTAATGTCAGCGGTGAAGCGATTGTGAACAAATTATGACAAGCGAAAAATAAGATCATGTATAGCAATCATATGCGATGATGGATTTTAATTGGTTACCCGTTTATGTGCTTCAAAACATCTAAGCAGTTCATTAGACATATCTAGTAAATAAATGACTTCTTCTTGCAAAAACGTAATACAGTATATAAAATAATTCTTAACAATATTAAGAATAATCAGAAATAAATAAAGAATATTTATAAAAGAAAATATATCTTACTTTATATTTTCGTACGTTTTTTTCTTTAAATTATACCTTACAGATCGCAAATACGAATTTACTACATTCGACATTTTACTGAAAAAGTAATAATAATAGATGCAATATAGATAATGAGTCGTATCAGTTAAAAAAATCTTTTATTTTAGTCTTTGCATCAAGCAATTGATTTCTCATACTAGCAATCTCTCTACAAATGTCACTGTCAACTTTTCCAATCAAACCACGGACTAAAATCACAAAACAAACGTGCTGTAGAAAGCCCTAAAATTACCTGTACTGATAAAAAAGCGTTTATATTTTACGTAAAAATATTTTTAAATGAAAAATGGCGGTGCGGCCATTGCACATGCACGACGGTGGAATTGTGGAACGTCGGTTGCGGCCAATTTACGGTAAAAACTCGTGAAAATCATTTTTCGCACTTCAAAAATTCTGCTGGCTAAAAGTTTTTTTTTTACCACTATGATCTTTTCAGACTGGTTGGATAATGGAAATAATAAGAAAGCGCTACAGGAAGCAGAAAAAGTGCTCAAAAAGAGTACTACACTGCAAGCGGCGCGAGCTCTAAAAGCGCTCGCACTTTTTAGGTTAGGTAAAGCACCGGAGGCTCAAGCATTATTGGAAGCTCTTGCTGATGAGAAACCAAGCGACGATGCTACGCTACAAGCGATGACGATATCTTACAGGGAATCTCAGCAACGTAAGTTCTACAATGACTAAGAAAAATAGTTTTTTAAAATATACAAAAAAATTTTTTTTACACCGAATAGGCTCAGTGCTCTTATCACAATCTTACCTGATGTTAAGTGACGATGTGGTCCAAGATGGTAAACACACTAAGCCTAGAAGTACTGGTTCTCAAGTGTTGCTGCCAAAACACACCTATTGGTATTTGGCGATAGGTTTTCAAACTTGAGGGTGTTAGCTACCCACGCGGGCGTCATTAGAAAATGCCCTACCACCATGCTATGGTTTCCTCGCAATGTTTTCCTTATCCAAAAGCTCAGGCCGATTTTAGAGTTGGGTAGGAGGGATCGAACCTGCATCGATGCGGAATCCGGCTGCAATATCCGCTGCGCCATCATCTCTTCAAAAGATCTATTGATAATCAAACTAAGAAATTAGTTTAATCAGTCAAGAATTACAAATTTTCCTCTTAGTATATTCACTTATTTTGATTTTAATATTCATATGTATAAGTAAATTTCTTAATTTGCAAATATACATATGTAAGTTTTTGTTAAAATTATTATTACAGTACATAAAGTATGTGCCCTATATGAAGCAGCAGTGAAATCAGAGCCCCAGAGTGAAGAACTACATTCTCATTTATTCATGTCTTATGTGAGAGTGGGTGACTACAAATCCCAGCAGCGTGCAGCAATGACTCTGTATAAATTTGCACCCAAAAATCCATATTATTTTTGGGCTGTTATGAGCATTATTTTACAGGTTGGTTCCTATTTTTCAACCTTTATGTTTTGTAACTTAGACAATGTGGAGTAAATAATATAATTTCTTGCAAGAATCACATTTTAAGATTCCTAAATAAATGACTCAACAAAGCAGGGCTATTAAATCTAGTATTACTAATCCAATTCAATTACAAACAAACACCATAATAATTATTTTATTCGTTAAAAAAAAAAACAAAGCAGACAAGTCTCATCTTAAATTACGTTTTCATGTCTCCATAATATAAATTTGATAATTTAAATATCTTTTTTTTATTTATTCATAGGCTAAAACAACAGACGATCCTACAAAAAAGGGCATCTTACTGACACTCCCTCAAAGAATGGTAGAAAATTTTATAACAGAAAACAAAATGGAAGCTGAACAGGAGGCTCGACTTTATATTATGATTCTTGAGCTACAAGAGAAATGGGAGGAAATTATCAAGTTTATTGAGAGTCCATTGTATTCCCAACTAGTGCCAGGTTCAGTGGCACAAGCCTCTATACCATACTTAAAGAAACTTGGTCAATGGAGAAAATTAAACATTATTTGTAAGGAATTATTGTATGATAATCCAGATAGATGGGACTACTATATGCCTTATTTCGACTCTGTCTTCCAATTAATGAAGGAGAATTCCAGTGATGATAGCACGGCTGATGACACTGCTGAGAAGTCTCACGAATTTATCTGTCAGATTGTCGAGAGTATGTCTAACGGGAGAACTTTGAGAGGTCCGTACCTAGCTAGGTTGGAGCTTTGGAAGCGTTTATCCATCGATGGAGACCCAACGTCTCTACTTGGCAGTGGTATAGCACTCTGTATACAGTATTTGAGAGTGTTTGCAAACAAGCCATGCGCTGTGCCAGATATTAGGCCGTATTTGGCAATGATTCCCCAGAGAGAAAGAGAAGAAAAGTGTAAAGATTTCCTCACTTGTTTAGGTTTTAATGAAAATAGTGAACCTCAAGATGTGAGTATTATTTGGTTCTTATATTTATAACATTGTTGGTGTTTAGGATCTGCTCAAGTAAAAGCATCAATGAGGTGGCGTTCTGTTTTGCTTGCTTATTTTTGATGACATTATACACATTGTATAAGGAATATTTATTTTTGTGTTTTTTTTTTTTTCAAAATAATACCCATGCTTACAATATCATGGGAGAGTAAGACCTGTGTAGGGAGAGAGCAGGGAGGGGGGATGTCTTAAATTTTTCTTACGTAATACTTGAAATATCCTTACACATTTAATTATACTCTTTTTTTTTACTTTGCATAGTGTTTTTTTATAACAATCTCACCTGATGTTAAGTGCTGATGTGGTCCAGGGTGGTAAACACACTATGCCTAGAGGTACTGTTTCTCAAATGATGCTGCCGGAACATATCTATTGGTGTTTGGTGACAGGTTTTCAAACTTGAGAGTAGTAGCTAGCTACCCAGGCATCAATCATTACAAAATACCACCATGCACTTTTTTACTCTACCATATTTTTTTTAAACTTACAAGTATTTAGAATAATCTTTTTGGTATAAATATGTATTCACTCAGTTGTGGAAATGATAATAAAATGATACAAATATCTCAAAATGGTGAGTTTTTTTGAGTCAGGCCTCTGTCTTAATAAATTCAATATGCACCACTTTTAATCACTGATGTATCCATTCGGAGCTTATAAGTACTAGAATAGGATTTCAATTGTAATTCTAAAATGGATACTTATACAGTAATAATACCCCGCTTAGCGCGACCCCGTTACGCGCGGTTTCACTATAACGCGAATGTCAAATTTCGCGCTCAAATGCCTCGCATTACGCGAAAGAGTGCGTATAAACATAATGTAAAGACAATAGATGTATTTTTCCGTAAAAAATAAGAGTATGTATTGCATAAAGTGTTCTTAGAATTAAAGTGATTGATTAAGATGATTTGTATTTTTTTGTATTAAATTTTGAGTATGTTTAATCACAAACCTCGATATACGCGGTTTTCAGTTAACGCGATTTTTTTCGGAACGTATCCCTCGCGTAAAGCGGGGTATTACCGTAATAATTTCGCATAAAAAATACATTATTGTTTTCTGATATGCAATAATTACAGACAGATGATGTGCAACGTCACATATCTTGTATAACCGCATGGAGGCTCGCAGCTCCTCCGCTATCAGCACCAGAAGCCTTGGCCCTTGCGAACGTACTACGAAGACACTATCTACGTTGTCTCAAACGGGGACTCGTTGTTGCCAATATAACAGAGTTCTGCTCGGCCGATGGATATGGCATATTAGCAGCGCATCACTATTTTTATGCTGGTAAGAATTTTTAATGATATATTCACATAATAAGTTAATTTATATCAGAAACAAATTTTTACATAACTTGCAAAAGCTATAAGAAAAAAAAAGGAATTTTTTATGTATTTACTTATTTGTTTCGAATTAAAAAGTTCCTCTTTAAAAATATTATACACCTTTTTTTTTCTTTTTTTTTGTCGAGGGGAAATGCATTTACGCACTATTCGAGAGGAAATGTATTTACGCACTAGGAAATGCATTTACGCACTAGGAAATGCACTTACGTACTAAGAAGTGCATTTACGCACTAGGAAATGCATTTACGCACTAGGAAATGCATTTACGCACTAGGAAATGCATTTACGCACTAGGAAATGCATTTACGCACTAGGAAATGCATTTACGCACTAGGAAATGCATTTACGCACTAAGAAATGCATTTACGCACTAGGAAATGCATTTACGCACTAAGAAATGCATTTACGCACTAAGCTGCATTTACGCACTAAAAATATTGTACACCTGTCAAACACTCCTTGCCCATGTTATAATAAAATGTGGGAATAGGACAACGCCTATGTGTATCTCTGTCACACTTACAGAGCCAAATGGGTGGTGTAGTGACGCACCAGTGTAGTGTCGATATTAATATTATGAATAGATATGGAATAATTTTTTGATACATTTTTTTTATCAAAAATAAACTCAAATTGATTTATTATCGTTGTTATTATCGTACTTCCAGATGTCACGTGACTAAAAAAGCACATTAGCAAAAAAGTTATTTATACCATTAATGTTAATTTTTAAACAACCCTAGCCGAATAATCGTTAATTACCTGCACTTACGCCGATGCACTTAATAATGCAATCACAGTATCGCAGCCCCGTATCTAGGGGGGCAAACCGGGGCGGGGCGCCCACCCCGGGCGGTAGTTTTCTGTTGGCGCCAAAAGTCATAACATAATATCATCAAAAATAAAAAAACTTGACCGACAATGACCCTAGCATACAAAAGCCTCGTTGAAAATTTAGATGTATATTACTCTATTTTTTTTTCCGGTGCATATAATTTCATGTCACACAATTTAAAAAAATATCAGGTAATAAAGAAAATAAATTTATTAAAGCGTTTCTAATTGTCCCACTTACGTATAATACCCACTATTATATATTTAGGAGTTTTTTTTAAGTTTTTTTTTTTTTTTTTTTCTCAAACGCTGGAGAGGGGCGCCATTATCAACTTTCAACCCCGGTTGGAAGAAATGGTAGATCTAGGGTTGCACAATCGATAATCAGTTATCGATAAGTGACGTACCGCAGGTGCCTCTTAAGTTCTCTGATGGTTTATGGTACTTAAGGGACTGAGTTTTTGACACGATTATAGTACTGTACGTTACTTGATATGTTATGTTTTTGGTTTTCCAGCGGTACAAGAACAGAATTCCGCACCTGTGGTTGAAGCCCTAACGCTTTTAGAACTTGTGCTGCATCACTCGCCGGCCAACTTTCACGTCAAACTGTTACTTGTTAAATTGTACCACTTATTAGGTATGTATTACGTACGCTGTGGTGTGGTAGAGGATGTGGTGACCAAAATAGAGAAAGGTGTGCTTAGTCGGTTTGGGCATGTAGAGAGGATGGATGAGAGAATATTAACGAAATTAATTTATAAGGCGAGGGGAATGGGCAAGTCGGTAAGGGTCGACCTAGGCGGACGTATCTAGACCAAATCGATCACGGGTTAAATAAAGGCCAGGTGAAAAGTACTCATAACCGAAGAGCATGTATGAAAGCGCTCATGAAAGTAGAGGAAGCGAAAGAGGTGTGTCAAGATCGGAGGACGTAATCTCTGCCTAGCCCCACGGGAGAAAGGCGTGATGATATTTATGTATGTATGTATTAGGGTAATTATATCATTCGAAGTAATTTCTCGTCACGTTAAAAAAAGTATTGCTATCTATTATTTACCTGTCCACTTCGTTTGGCCCTTATGCAACGTTAATGTAAATCTTTGGAGCTATTTCTAGTTATAGAAGATATCCCCTATTCACTTCCCTACACAGACTGTTTGCGCATTGCATACTTTAGGCAACATAAACATAGTTCATTTATTTATATTTTCCCCCGGAAGTTTAAAGAAATGTTTATTATTAGTATTCCGTTTTGTTTATTTATACTAATTATGATACAATGAACAGATAACAATTATTTAAAAAAAAATACATAACATTAAAAATTACTGAACTATATGACATTGGAAAATAACAGGGTTGAACAAAACTTCTGCGGCTAGTCAGACCAGGAGATCGTATTCTAAACAATTATTTCACTGATAGCAAATAGATACAATATTTTTGGAACGGTAAAAGTTACTTATAGATGCGGGTAGTAACGATATATTTAAAAAAATCCATGCCGTCTATCAAATTCCCCATAGTTATTGCATTCAAATATTACAAAGAGCCCTAAAATTGACAATTCGAGTCAAATGAAATTGCATGGAAGTGTACTTCTTGTTTTATTTTTTTTTTGTTCCATTTATTCCTTTTTTAAGGAAAAGGCAAAGGTACTAGTAGACCATGCAGCCAAGTCAGACGTTAGGAACACTATCAATAAATGAATTGTGGTAACAAAATGGTGGTCTTCTGTTACGACCACAATGGGAATGATTAGGACATCTCGTACTTCTTGTTTTTTTTTTTGTTCCATTTATTCCTTTTTAAGGAAAAGGCAAAGGTACTAGTAGACCATGCAGCCAAGTCCAACGTTAGGAACACTATCAACAAATGAATGGTGGTCTTCTGTTACGACCACAACGGGAATGATTGATACATCTCAGAATTCACGCTCCGTGTCATTATTTCCTCTTAACTTCACGATATCACATAAAATGCCACCAGAATTATTTTACACAATATATAGTGAAATATCGAATTAAAAATAAGAACGACGACATGACAGACCGATATCGCGCCAAGCACTACTTCTTGTCGTTAGACGCAGGGACCAATCACGGTGACTCGTGCAATCATATCCGTTGACATCCCAGCGCTCAAGACCCGTGCCGTTAGTTATACATACGGGAGCCAATAGTGTTTCGGTGTAGGTAACGCGTGGAGTGCCGAGGGTGTACATTTAAAGTTGGAATTGAAGCACATCCAGCTGGTCTCTCTCGGGTGGATGCACACGGCGCGGGTCGCCGCGGCCTGTGTACCGACACGGGCCCTGCAACTGTTGACCGATGTACGAGGCTTCCACACGCACCACGCCAAGGATGTGAGTTGAGTTTTTTCATCATCTTATCTTCTATTCTCCTCTCTAATTTGTTATCTCAACATTCACACCTATTATACATTCTTCAAACAACCCATCCATAGCTTTATCTGTCTCCCTCTATCTCTTATATTCATCCATTTTCATACTCAACACTGATTTAGTTACGTAACTTTCATCTTCTATGTCCATACTACGTTAGCCTATTCCATCCATCCATTCAACTGAAAGACGTCCACTGCTGGACATAGGTCTCCATAGGCCTCTCCCCTCCCCCTCTCCACGATGACCGGTATTGCGTCACCCGTATCCAGCGAATTCCTACGACCTTCGCCAGGTCCTTGGTCCATCTTGCAGGGGGCGACGCGGTGCTTGCGAAAGCCACCCCGTGTCGCCCCCATCCCAAATGCAGCGGACGGCCCCGGGGGGTTTTAGTGGGTATTTCCGGGCGACTCTCGCCCGGGTGAGTCCCACACTGCACGGAGCTCGTCACTCTGTGCCCCTTATCTAGTGTACTGGGGGACTGTGATCCCCTAAGTACAATAGATAAGGGTAGTGCGTAAATGCATTTCCCCCCGTCAAAAAAAAAAAAAAAAAAAGGTCCTTGGTCCATCTTACCCACGCTACATCTTCCGGTGCGTGGTAGCCAGTCGAGAACCCGTTGGCTCCATCGGGCATCGGTTTTCCATGCAATGTGCCCAGCCCACTGCCACTTAAGTTTAGCAATCGGTTACTTTGGTTCTCCTGCGAATCTTCTCATTCCTGATTCAATCGCGCAGTGAAACTCCAAGCATAGCCCTCTCCATTGCCCTTTGAGCAACTTTGAGCTTTTTATTAGGCCCATTGTGAGTGACTAAACCATTACTCCTGATTTTCTGTCATGGGTGCTACTTTCAAGCTTCCTCTAATACTAATTTCTAATCTTATCTATTCTAGTTATATCACACATGCACCTTAACGTTCGCATCTCCTCTATATGCAATCTTCTTTAATCTATCTTTTTACTTACCCAACACTCAGATCCATACAACACGACAGGTCTTATATATATATATATATATATATATATATATATATTCCCTGAAGAGATATTTTGTGTGTCTGTGACATTGCAATTTTTTTACGAACTTACTAAATGAATGATGTCAAAGACTCGCTTCGATACCCACATGGGGAGGCTCTTACAATCGCCGCCAGCATGACACACTGACACTGCATGCATTCTAGCATTACACACATCACACTGCACACACACTCTCTTGCACATTTTACATAGGTACGTACGTACCTGGGTTCTTTTTTTTACATATCACAAGGATTAGCTAGAGCAAAGTCCGCGGATTTTTTAAAATTTTTGACATTTTAAAAACCCCTCCTTTCCGTATCATCAAAATAAATAAAGCATCGACCCCATATTGATGCTTAATTAATACTTGTACGGCCCCTAATAGAAGTGTACACTGGATATTCGATGAGTAAAACCTGGATGGTATATAAATCCAGAGCGCGGAGCACCTTACGTACGCCTACAAGTACGGAACGTTCGAGAAGCTGGTCGAGTTGTACGCGTGGCGCGCCCGTCTAGATGCGTGCGCGTGGTGTGCGCTCGCCGCACGCGACCGCGCTCTGCTCGCACTCGCCGCGGGACCGCCCGCTCCGCTGCACGCACCGCCGCTACTGCCGTCACAACCTACGTGAGTCACACACGTATATACACAGTCACTAAAACCTACGTGAGTCATACAACATATACACAGTCACTACAACCTTCGTGAGTCACACAAACATATACACATCCATTACAACCTTCGTGAATCAAGCGCACAAATACATAGTCACTACACCTACGTGAGTCTAATATTCAAATACACAGTCACTACGGATTACGTGAGTCATACACGCAAGTACACAGTCACTACAACTTTCTTGAGCCATATACACAGTCACTACAACCAACGTGAGTCATATACACATCCATTACAACCTTCGTGAATCATGCGCACAAATACAGTCACTACAAAACCTGCGTGAGTCATAAACCATATACACAGTCACTACCACTTACGTGAGTCATTCACACATGCACACAGTCACTACAACCTACGTGAGTCATACACGCAAGTACACAGGCACTACAACTTTCTTGAGCCATATACACAGTCACTACAACCAACGTGAGTCATACAGACATAGTTTGGTTATTATGTACAAACTTATGGACAATAGATATGGAACGTGAATTCAAGAGCGTTGCCAAAATTTCCTGAAAAATTGTATCGAATTGGCCACTATTTTAGTAGAGGATTGAGATTCTATGATCAAACATTATAAAAAAAAAAATTGATTTATCCACGTGATTCAATCATAATTCATCTGTTCTCAAAAACGTAAGAGTGAGAATAGAAACAAATACCAAAAAAAATTACAATTGTACATTTACGATTTCAGTGACAATCGAGATCTGGATATTATCGTGAACTGGGAACCGGCTCAGTTTCACGATCCGGACCTGAAAGCGCGCACCTTCGACCAGGAAGTCGCTTACCTCAGGCTGAAAGACGGTCTCCTCTCATCAATAGCACTGTGCATAGAGTTAGCCGATAATAGAACGATCGAAGAGAAGAGACCGCAATACGAAGAGCTGAAAACCTGCATAGATGCGTTCAGAGACGCTATGGAAATGTGCAGAGACAAATATAACGTTAAAGAGAGGCTCAGTATATCGGCACCGTTTCCTTCTAGAATTATCGGTAAGTGTCCCTCTAATCTATGCTAATAAATGAAATTGAAAATATATACGACACATCTATACAGAAATACATTTTTTTAAAATTTTGTTTGTCTGTCTGTCTGTTTGTTTGTTTGTAATGAGTTATATCCGGAACGGCTGGACGGATTTGGACGGGACTTTTTTTGGTAGATAGCTGAAGTTACACCGGGTAGCTTAGGGTATTTTTATTTTTCGAAAATAATTAGGGTTCCGCGTAAAAAAAATTAAAACTCATAGAATATTTGAATAAAATCCGATTCAATACATAGTTTAACTTGTAAATACTTGAATTTATGAGAAATAGTTTTACTTTATCTTATTACTAAAAAAAATATTAGGGTTCCGTATAAAAAAAAAGAAAAATACAGTGAAGAATATATGAAACTCGGGCGCATCCGCGGGCAGTCAGCTAGTTAAGTGATGTTACTGGTGACCAAATTGTGTCATGATCATAATTCAAAATAAAAAAAAAACCTTACCTGGAGTCGCATATAGTATGTGATAGTGATAGAAATTAACCTAATAATTAAAATAAAAAAAAAAAGTTGAGTAGGTACTGAAATATTTATTCAAATAATTATTAATTTTTAATCACTTACATTTTTCTCCACTTTGTTTGAACATTTATTATCAACTGTAAATACATTTATTAACCCCTTGAGCACTAACCTGGCGTTTACGCCAGCTATCCGTTGTTTTCCTATTGTCTCATTTTTATGGGTAATCGACATATTCATATATTTCATACACAAAAATGTATGTTACACCACCATGTTTACCGCACCATAGATACATATAGGCTAACACTGCCGACCATGATGCAAGATAAGTTTAAAAAACGGAATATCCTCGGTCCACAAAAAAACGTAAAGAAAAATAAATCAACGTCATACTTCCACTCCACATTCGACACCAAAGTCTCTGACCACCATGTCAGGAGAAGATCTGGCCGTCTCCAAATAAGTTTGGAAACGATTTAAAAAAAAACACCTCTCGGAAAACGAGTTGGTATCAACTGTAGTTTCGAGCGCGCTCATTGGTCAAATCAAATAGCGCGCGCTTCACGTGTCACTTCCTGTTTCGCACTTCCGTCCCTTTTCACGTTATCTAATCTAACATCTCATACATATATCTAGTCAAATTTGTATTCTCATTTAAGAAGGGTCATTAAATAAATATGTCAGAGGGAAATAAATAAAATTTAAAAATTATATTATAAGGATATTTGTAATTTTTTTAATGAGCTTTTCGTTAACAATTGGAAATAATAAGTCACAGCTTAACACGAATTTAGCTGAAGATGGTAATAAATACCACTGGATACTTTAAAGTATAGCAATGCGTGTTGATTTATAAGTTAACTAATTGATACCCGTGACTTCGTCTGCTTTTTTTAATACATTCACAATATATTAAAATAAAAACAAAAAATAAAATTAAAAAGTTTGATCGTAACCTATTCAGTAGTTTAATGTGTGATACACGTACAAAAACACACTTGTACCATTTTTAATTATATAAAAAGATAAAAACAATTATACATTTTAGAACAATATAGAAGTTGTAAGAGACAACTTTTGAGTTACAACATGTATGAGTATCGAGATTTCTTAATCAATAAGTTTTTTTACACTACAAAAGTGCCAAAGATGCATAGGATCCGCCTGATGGTAAGCGGTCACTGTGATTTACACCACCGGGGGTATAACATGCACGTTTTTTTTTACACGATATAGGCTCAGTGCTTTGACCATAATCTCACCTGATGTTAAATGCCGATGTGGTCCAGGATGCTAAATACACTAAACCTAGAGGCACTGGTTCTCGAGTGACGCTGCCGGAACACACCTGTTGGTATTTGGCGACAGGTTTTCCAATTTGAGGGTGGTAGCTACCCAGGCGGGGATTACAAAAAATCACCTACCACCATGCTATGGTTTCCGCGCGGTGTTTCCTTCACCGAAATCGAAGGCTGATTTAAGAGTTGGATAGGTGGATTCGAACCCACGTCCATTGACGCTAAATCCGGCCGCACTATCCACTGCGCCATCATCGCTTCATTCGCGTTCCGGCTCTTGTAAAGTACTGGCTATCAAATATAAACGTTTATATCCATTATAGGTGAATTCGAACCTAAGTCCAACGTATCCTTTAATTTTTTGTAGCTTTCGTGAACCCGGCAGTACCATATACGGAGGTTTATACGCAAGTACTGAGCATGGTGGGCGAGCTGGCCGTCTGTCACAGTAGACAGGTGCAGGAGCTCTGCGAAACGGTGACGGTCACCGTCGGTCTGGTCACAGAGCGACTGCACTCGACGGTCAGCTCGACTGACAGGCAGGACCGCGGGTGGCACATGCGGGACAAACTCGAAGCGCTCTCCAATTATTTAGAGGTAAAAATGCATAATTTATATGTGTATAAATTTCTCGATTGAAATCTTAACATAAAAAAAAATAATGATTTCGAGTCGACAACATATATCAGCAAAATTCGGATTGTCGAGTTTTTGTTAAATTCTAATGGTGCAAATGGCAGCCGCCATATTGGCTCGAGTTCGTTAAGTCCGATTCACACGTATCGGAGCCGATTCACACGAATCAGCGAAGTTACAGTTCGTATCTACCTACATTTTGTAAAAGATTGTGTTTTATGAGTCACATTTCACCCAAGCGAAGCCAGGTTTTCATCTAGTATCTGTATAAATCCCCGCGCTAGAAATTCATTTCCTTTTTATCGCGGCAAGTGTGCCAAATAGACTTTTAATATAAATAGTCGAGTCATTTTATTTTCAATTAGCTGTGTGCACGCGGCTGCGCCCGCGTTTCATATATTCTTTTCTGCATTTAAATTTTTTACACGGAACCTTAATACATTTTTTAGTACCAAAATGAAGTAAATATATTTTCCATAACTTCAATCCCTTTCCCGTAAAACTGCGCATTGAATCTGATTTTCTTCAAATATTGATGAGTTTTAATTTTTTTTTTTTTCGCTGAACAAACGGACAGACAGACAAAAATGTAAAAAATTGTATTTTTTGTATAGGTATAAGTATTTACGTACATCTATTTAGTTATTTTTTTGAATTTTTATATATAACAAACATAAACTTCAATTTTATTTATTAGTATATAGATATTTAGTTCCTATATTAACCGTTAGAGTTCCGCACTAAGACGCGCATTAATGTGTCGATAAATGAAATAATAGAAAGAAAATAGGAAAACAATGGAAAGCTGGCGTGAAAGCCAGGAAGGTGCTCAAGGGGTTAAAGATGTCAAGAAGGGGTTAAAAGTCTTAACTCTCAAAGCTACGGTTAAATTTTTTTTTTATTTGGCTAACGCTACGGACTCCATCTTTTTCTCACTCATTTCGTATGTTTTTAAATACTTTTTGATTTAGGTACAGTATCGCAAATGAATAATGGCAGTAGTCAAATTTTTTGACATGTTAATAACGCTATATAAAATTAAATAAAACGGCAAAGTATGTCTGACCTATAATAACGCTTTATTATTATTGTAAATATGTTTGAATAAATAGTTTCATTGAATAGTTTTTAAATTAAAATATTCTATAAATAGGAGTTTATATTTTATTTTAAATTTAAATATATGATTTTATGATTAAACGCATGATCCAGATTACAATGAATAAGAAGAAAAAAAAAAAAACTATGCAGCCATAGAGTTAAAGTGAAAACTCGCAAATTAGGAAAAACTTTTTTTTAAATGTTTAAAACCTAACATATACCTTTTTTCTTTTTTTTTTTTGACGGGGGGAAATGCATTTACGCACTACCCTTATCTATTGTATTTGAAGGATCAAAGTCCCCCAAATACAATAAATAAGGGGGCACGGAGTGACGAGTTCCGTGCCAGTGTGGGACTCACCCGGGCGAGAGCCGCCCGGAAATACCCACTAAAACCCCCCGGGGCCGTCCGCTGCATTTGGGTGGGGGCGACACGGGGTACCACCTAAACATTTATCTTGTGTTTACATCTATTGGTGCGCCTAGAAATAATTATATAAATTTTAATATTTATCTCTGTACGGCGCCGTCACTTAAAACGCCATCTTATACTTGACATACTGTAGCATGTTTACGGCTGACGTCATAGCGTTGGTAACTTAAATCTTTAAGTTTTCTCCTTACTAACCCCCCTTGAGCACTAATCTGGCTTTTACGCCGGCTTTCCATTGTTTTCCTATTGTCTCATTTTTATGGGTAATCGACAAACTAAGAATCGGTCAAAACTAAGTTTTCACTTCAAAAATACGTTACTTGAAGTATTGACTTCGAAATGTTAATACAAGGAATAAACATAAATTAACAGTTTCATATTTCAGACTTGGATAAACTAATAAGAGTTTCTAGGTAATAGCGTTAGGTATTTACAATAAGCCGCAGGGGGCGACGCGGTGCTTGCGAAAGCCATCCCGTATCGCCCCTATCCCAAATGCGGCTGACTGCCCTGGGGGGTTTAGTGGGTATTTCCGGACGCTTTACGTCCGGGCGAGTCCCACACTGGCACGGAGTTCGTCCCTCCGTGCCCCTTTACCTATTGCGTTGGGGGACTCCGGTCTCACTAATGCAATAGGTAAGGGTAGTGCGTAAATGCATTCCCTCCGTCAAAAAAAGAAGAAGAAGGTATTTACAATAAAATCTAAAAGCACATTATTTAAGTTATTATTAAGTTCAAGCATCATGTCAAGTAATAGGGTGGATCATTATGTGAACGATGGTGATGTCTGGAAGTGAGAGCCTTCTTTCTGCATCTAACTAATAAACTTTGTAACTGTTAGTTGTAAAGTTAAAAAAAAAAACACACACAAATGCAGGAAAAAAAACCAGAATTAGTTCCTTGCCGGTTATCCTGGTATGGACATGTGATGCGCAGGGAGAAAGAGAATGTTGTAAGAAATGTATTGGATATGAATGTGGACGGTTACATGGGAAGGGGAAGACAAAAGAAAAGATGGATGGACTGTGTGAAAGATGATATGTTTAGAAAAAGGAGTGAATGCGGAGATGACAACAAATAGAGAAGAATGGAAGAGGAAGACATGTTGCGCCGACCACAAATAAAAATGGGAAAAGGGTAGGGAGATGATGATGAGTTCCTTGCCGGTTCTTCTCGATGACTGGATTGTTTTCCGAACCGGTGCTAGTATTTTGACGTTCATAACCGCCTTATCAGGGCCGTAATTTGAATGAATTATTTTTTGAATCTTGCAATTTTTGGTGTGATTTTCTTTCTCTATCTTTAATTCCAGTTCATAGGCATCATCACGTTCCTGTTAGGCGTTTGCAACGAGCTAATAACGCCGGCGAACACGAAGAAATCCAAGAGAAAAGTGACTCAATCCGTCGAGGAACTGCGAACTATAGAACTGTTGAACAATCTGAACGACGTTGTGCAGAGATCTATAACGTTCTTCGAGAAAATTCTAGACGAGTGGCCTCGGTACGAGCACAAGACGACCATAGAGGGGGAATTAGCGAAGTTAGACCTGGATGAGACTAACACGGACATAGCGCAGACCAAACTGGACAACGGCCTCGAGGACATGATAGACGATGTCAGGAATATATTAAAGAAAAAATCGAAATATCTAAAGACATTAAGCGCTACGTTGGTACAGTGATATATATATATGTGTAATAGATAATAGAATTCAAGGCGTATTGTAAATTGACTTTAAAATAAATAAATATATACATATCTTGTAAATATTAATGAAATTTGTTTGTGCTTATTTTTGCTATTTGTATATATATAAATAATAATAAAGTGCCTAGTGCTAGGCGGTTAACGTTACTTTAAGGTGAGTTTAATGCTGTTTTTTTTAAATGATACGTGGTGAGATTTTAGATACTCCTCCAACAAAGTTAGCGGTAAATTTGATTTTTGGTAATTGTTACCTGGCAATACCTGGCAACTGTCAAGGTAACGCGCATATTCACGTCCCGATTCGAGCCTCACGTGATTAATGTACGATCCCTGGGTTATTTGGTTTTATCGTTCGACGGAGTGAGGTCAATCTAATTCAGGTAATAAAATTCTCTTACCAATCTGACCGAAATTCATCCTTGATTTTTATCTTGTATTTAGCTAGGAAATATTAAGCTTCCTTGATATACAATAAAATAGCCCTTGAACATTTTCCGGTGTTTAGTAAACGATATAGGGTGGTAAGCATCGTATCATATCATCATCAGCATATTTTGTTTATTTTTGATGACAAATGAATCTGAATGGTGATTACATAAGAGTATTTATTTTCTTTTTATGAAGTGACAACTTCTTTAGCCGCGTGGAACTATTTTCGGTAGGGGGAAAACTTATAGATTCCCATCACTTATGACGGTCATCCTTCAGCGACACGTCTGTAAAATATAGGATAGTGTTTAAGTAGACGATTTTGTGTTGCCACATCTAAAATATTTTCCCATAAATGGCCGAAAAAAGTGCGAGAAACGATTACTACTACTAAATAATTCCGTTCGTTGTCTAAATAAAGTACTTAAACTCGGAACCGTCATCTGTGTATTATTAATTTCACAAAATTTTCACTTCTATCGGAAGTGCCCATAACTGCTTCATTTTTTTAAATTATGCCAATGTTTACACATTCAAGGGCGGGGTAAAAAATGTTCGCGTTTACGTAATACTTAAAAGGTCCCTTTAGGTAAAACCCGCCATACGCATAAAGTACGATATATATAAATTTTCGGTTTAACATATATATTATAGATGTAACGGAGACGATACTGTGCCTTTGTGATCAATTAATTTTTACAATGCATGTACCAACATTGTAACGTAAAAGATGCATATTAATTTGTATCTTGTTTTCCAAGAGTGCAAGTATTTACCGCTCGAATCCCTTACGCTGTCGACCGTGGTTTGTGCGATTGTGTGGAATATTTTAATTAATATAAACTGAATATTAATTCCGTAATCATTTTTCTATTCCAATGTGGTTGAATATTATATGACAGCTGCTGCCATAAACTCAGTGACGTCACTAACCTAGTAAACGATAGCCATAAATACCTAATTTAATCTAATTGTTTTGCTATTTTTGTGTCAATACCAACTTACTAAACTTATATTCTGTATGATATGTTATTTAAATTCTTATGATTTAATATATAATAAGTAAGAATTGACATGTTTCTCCATATTATAAAACATTGTTTAGATTTATTAAAACGATTAAAATAATTTATATATTTTTATAACCTAAAAACTTTTATAATTGTGATTGTAAGAGGTTGATACGACTTTAATAACACATGAGAAATATTTATAAACTGTACCGAGGCTTAGTTCGTTTGTGACATAATAAAGTGCAATTATTACGATCATTACGTTTTTTGCATATATTTGCAATGTAGAATGATTGAAAAAGATGTAAAAAATAGAGCATATTTTATTGACAGTTTTATAATTATTTCAAAACTATCAAATACTTAATTGTACGCCGAAAAGAGTGTAATAAAGTGATATTCTGGTATCTATATAATCTTACCCCAATATTAAGACAGACAATATCAAGACCCCAAAGAATATCAAGACAAGCGTTAACTTCGTAGATTACTTATTTTTCCCACATTTGTATGTTATTACAAATTTAACTTACAACTGTATAAAATGTTTTATAACGTTTAAAAACTTTAAATTAAATTGAATATGTGTTAATATATTATTCAAATTCGAAAAGTTTATTTACCGGTCTCGATGAAGTTGAATGTACAGTTAAAAAAAAACACTAAACAGAATTGAGAATAATTTTAGTTTACGTAAAATTGATCGTTTTAACTCGAATTATCTGCGTCATAACGGTCTCGAAAATGTTCTATCATTAACCCCTCGAGCACCTTCCTGGCGTTTACGCCAACTTTCCATTATTCTCCTGTTGTTTCATTTTTATGGGTACTCGACACATAATGTACATTTACAATGATAATGTAAATGATATACAGATAATTTGCATTTGCAATGCATGATAATATAGTTTGTTCTAATAACTGTACATAACTAAAGTACGCAGGGCGACTAAAGATGTTTACGTTTTTAAAACGACAACTGGTATCCATACTGAGTGTTTTAAAAAAGATAGAAAATTTAGAAAACTATATAGATATTTAATTTACTTATAAATCTTAATTTTAATATGAAATATATGACTTCCATTTTTAAAATTTACGAGCAATAGATTATTTAGTACTTTTACCAAGTAGGTATCCATTAATTAAAATTTTACTTTTGTTTTTCAATTGTATAATGAACTGTATTTCAGAAACAATATTTTATTGTCCGTAATCTACTAAATATATTTAATTTAATAACAAGAGGTTTTTTTTTAAATATTTTATATTATCTGCCGTCAATCGTAATTTAGTCTTTGGTAACCTCCGAATGGAATTTTACCGTTTACCGAAAGTTTATTTACTTATATTGAAAATCTAGTCTATTTCGTTGTCTTCAGCGATAATGATAATAATGATAGGTCATTTTATTATACAAATGATATAATTTTAATGAACTATGTTTTAATAGTCAAAGACTGTCATGTATAATATAAGAATTTGAATTCATTTATATTGATATCCGCTAACTCTACTATAACTATGCCCCGCTTTTATAATTTAAATAATAGTGCGTAATGGCGATTACCTTACTGAACATAGACGACAAGTGATCGCCATCTTGATATAACATATGTATGTATCGCATTGTTTGTCCTCGAGTGATTTATTTTATTATAATTTATACAGAAAATATTCGTGTTTTATTTTACTTTCACCGATCTCTTAAAAGCATTTACATCAAATTTGTACTTGAGCACTAAACTATCGTTTACGCCAGCTTTCCATTGTTTTCCTATTGTCTCATTTTAATGCGTAATCGACATATTAAAAAAGTTTCAACTAAAAGCATTAATATTTATTTCTCAGGTACAAACCTAAATAAATAGCACTTATAATTCTTATTTTGTTTTCGACTTAGTTCTTTTTTAAAATTACTATTTGCTTTATTAATAGTCACACTATTCTAAAAGTAGACATATGTAAAATAATATAATGGATTATACGCAATATTACGTCGTCATTTATCGATTCCTAGTTATTTAAAATACTAATTTGCACCTATATAAAAATTAAATAAATGATAGAGAAATAAAACACAAAAATCAATATTTTTATTGTTTATTTACAACACAATATTGCAGCGATATGAAAATCCTCACACACTGTACAAAAATACATGTATAATATAATATTATCAAGTTTACATTCTTTTACGTTCATATAAAAACAGTCTGTAAAACGGAATGTGACAGGTACTTATTGGAACATTTTTAAGGTGAAATAATCTATTACAATGATGCGCGCACGCACTATCCGTAGACGCTAATAACGAACACGTTCCTATAAAACGTGGTTTAGCGTCGAAATCATTCCGCAACCTTAGTAATAGATCATCCAGCTGTACTAACAAGTGTTATAAATAATGATTCAACTGATATTTGTTAATTGATGTTAACACTAGTTTTTCTAAGTTGTGTGTATATAAACCAA
Source organism: Samia ricini (assembly GCA_014132275.2). Taxonomy (NCBI): domain Eukaryota; kingdom Metazoa; phylum Arthropoda; class Insecta; order Lepidoptera; family Saturniidae; genus Samia; species Samia ricini. The sequence continues at coordinate 27,089,007 of AP028168.1, forward strand.
ATGGACTTTTGTCTGAAATAAAAGGTTTTTTTTCGCCTTTTATTTACTATATTTTTAATCTTCCCACGCCACTCTGTGCTATCCAAAGACCCAGATAAAAAAACGGGTCTATGAATTTTCTGTATACAGAGATTTCAAACCTATTATTATCGCAAAGTTAATAATCGAACCAAGTATAGAGGAGGAGGGAAAGCGTTAACTTTATGTATATACAAATTTGAGTGGTCGATTGAAAAATATATTTCATATTAAATTTTATTCCCTTAAACTTAGCAAATAAATGCCTTTGCCGATATCGTTTAAGGTAGGTAATTAATAATAATGAAATATTTTATGCTGAAACGTCACTTGACATATAAATGTGATATGTGATGAAGAAAAATTAGTTTTTTAATTATAAAATGTAATCTCTATATATATCTTCATGTTTTTGTCCAGCTATAGCAATATATGAAATAATCCCCATATAATACACGGAGGTCACTATACATTACAAACGTATCCTTTAAAATTATTGAAAACATCAATTAAGCGATAACGGTTTAATAAAAATATTACTTACTCCGTTAAAATATCCAACAAATAAAAATGAAACAAAAATCACACAACACTCAAACAGCACTTATCCAGTAGAGAGGTAATTAGACTCTTCGAGAAAGTTCTTTTCGTCAGCTGGTCAAAAGGTGTGTCAGGCTGAGACTATTAATAAAAACAAGTTGTTTTTTTATACTGCATTTAGTGCTTGAATAATCCCATTTTATGACAAAATACTATGTAACGTACGAAGATCAGCACGCATATATTATTTTGATTAAACACGGTAAAACCGTTTAAAGAGTAAAGACTAAAACCTGTATGACCTAAACCGACAAATTGTTTCTAATAACGCCATCACCCGTAAACCAAACGTTCAAAGAATTCAATCTCGAATTAATCCCTCATACACTTTTACAGTAATCCGTTAAAACTATTATTTTAAAAATAGTCTTGTAATATAAAATAATAAAGTTTATCTTTTCTTTTCACCTAACCATAAATCCTTAACTTATGTAGTTTTTAATTTTATTCTTTCGAACTTGTAAAAAGAAACTTCCTTTAAATAAACGTCTTATTCATTTGAATACGAGAAAGCTTAATAAAAAGATGCCTTTGCCATTACAATATGTGTCGATAAACGTCACTTTCTACTTTGACAGCTGTCACTATTGACACATTTGAAGTGAGATTGACGACCAATAATACTTCACTCGGTCAAGTCAAATACGTAATCAAGGTCCGATAAAAAGAAGTAGTAGAAAATATTATGCGCTGAAATTTATACCTAAGAGTGTGTATTAACTAATTCATAGCATACATTCGAAAACATTCGACGATCTCTTGTGACCGCGTAGACACCTATTGTATTTTAATGGTAACAAATAAATGGAAAAATAAAAACAAACTTCTTCCTATTTACGTGCATACTCTTAAATTATTTATAACATAATATTTAAATTGAAATAAATTAACTAACATTACCGTAGAAAGGAATAACAAGTACAATCTTATTACTATTATTATATTGCTCTTCATATTATATAAACTGATAATTTGGCGTACCTTATATTTGTTTTGTACATTCGCTACTGATATATTATAATATTTCGTTTTATACTTTTTGAAGTAAGTCGAAGTTACAGTAGATTCTGTATTATTAATATTGAAGTAAAAGAAAATAATAATATTTGAGAAAAATTACATACAACTGCACATGTTTTATTATTATTACATATTTATTATGAATTATGGGAAATATTATAAATACCATCATATAAAAAAATAAATTTGACAAAAACACAGATCTCTTATATAATTGGTGATTACAATAGGAATGCCTTAAACTGATAAGGATTTCAAATGCTCCTTACTATGACTGGAATAATAAAATGTTTTTATGATATAATATTTACATTTTACACGTGAAGAAAATATTGCATTCTTTGAAAAATTTTGTAATTGATTTATTTACATTTGAAAAAATTACTTGAAATATTTTTAAGAGTATTATGTTAAACATATTTTTTTTTCCTTTATAACACAGGCAAATATAACGTGGCAAAACTTTAGGATGTAAACACTAGGATAAGTTTCGTTCATATTTACACATTTACAATAGTATTTATTATAAATGTATTTGCAAATTGGACTTTCAGTGTTCCATTTATTTTCCTTCTCAATATGTGTCTTGTTTCATTTTGTGACTTCACAAAAACATATAGCAAACTCTCGTTATTTAGATATTTAAATAAATATTTAACTATACTGCATTTGCAGAATATATCTACGATTGACCATATAGAAACTAATGTACCCATAATACATTCCAGTTATTCTAAATTGTACTTTATTTAGCAAAAATACATCAGTTCAATTTTTAAATGTATTATCTATAAGAATTATATTTATATTTATCTGACATCGCCTTGGATGTCAAAGACAATAGAAATATTATAATTATTGTATACTAGCTGTGTGCCCGCGGCTGCGCCCGCGTTTCATATAATTTCTCACTGGGTAATATATTTTTTTATTAATTTTTTTTTACGAAACTGTGCATTAAATCGGATTTTATTCACAATCTCATAAGTTTTAATTTTTTTACACGGTACCCTAATTATTTTCGAAAAACAAAAGTATCTTAAGTTACGCGAAGTAACTTTAGCTATCTACCAAAAAAAAAGGGTCCCGTCCAAATTGGTCCAGCCGTCACGGAAATTACCCGGAACAAACATACTGACAGACAGATAGATAAAAATGTATCTTTGATATATGTATCGTATATACATTCATATGTATCTAATAAAACATTGATATTTTGATATTACAAGCAGACACTTCAATTTTTCTTTATTAGTATAGATAAATAAAAATACGAAAAAGCATGTAAATATTTTTGTCGAATGATTGCTATGAAAAAATTTGTTACTGAGTTTTCTTGACCTCTAAGGGAACGATATTTGAGTGTCTATTGTTTATTATATTTAGTCATTATCGGGTTGTTGTTGAAAAAAAATCACATATAAATTGAATTTATAGTAAAACAATATTTTCAAACGTATCAAATATAGAATTGTGCTACAATAATTTAGTAAATTTAATTTTTATTTATTTATTATTTATATATACATATATTATATTCAAAGCGATATGAAAAATATATTTTCATTAATACATACAGTGTAACATGAAAATACAATTTATTTAATAATCAAGACTTCTTGAAATAAAAAATTACAAAGTTAAAATTTAACTTCGTAGTTACACTGGTGTAACAAATTAATTATGTTTTTTTATTAAATGTATAATGAATTGGAAATAGAATAAAATATTAAAAATGTAAAAACATTCAAATAAATCGCAAACAAACCTAACAGCTTACTTCAACATAAAATATTGAGGCAGACACAATACTGTATGTGGGAAATCTTGTAACTGCATTGTTCTCTCAAACGCAACTAGTTTCTAGTATGTCACTTGTACAGGAACTAGTGATCGAAACGAGTAGAATATGTACCAATACATATGATATATTTATATAAAAAAGTCCAATTAGACAATGTCCTTTTAACTAATATGAAAAAAAATCAAACTTTTTTTATTAAGTATTTTGATATATCAGTAAAAATAAAATTCAAACTATCAAGGTAAACAACATTTTGGATGTGTTGAAAACCGTTGCTAATTTAGGAAAATTCTAGAAGAAAAAAGGTATATACATAACAGAATTATAGACTAGTACATAGGAAAAGGCTTCTTTTGTACTCAGCAATGAAATTACTAATGTTATCACGTTTTTAATAGAACCGATTTTGCAGTTACAAGATTTATTAAGAAAATTTAATACTAAATCATTCGTTCTCACACTTTTGAAACAAAACTACACATTTATTTCATAGAGTCAGACGGACAATTTTACAATAAATTTTACAAATAAATTAATTTAATTTCAACAAGGAAATAAAACCATAAATGTATGCATACATTGGTAGAGTGAAAGTTTAGAAATTCTATTATTGAAATATGAGATTTCATAGACAACAATCCAATTAAAATAATATCAAAATCGATTTTTTTATTAATTCTTTTGTTTTTGAATTATGGTTAACAATAACCACATATAGACGTATTCCGTCAACATTACAGAAGCTCTGCGGTCTAACCATTTAGATGATATTGTCACTTAAAATCACGTGATATTGTGACAAAACGCTAAACCTAAATAGTAACAAAAAAACACCTTTCTTATATATCAACATAGCATAAATATAAAATATAGCTACGTTGATAATTATTTAGCATTTACAAGTTTAATTATATAAGAATTTATTCCATTACTAGACCGTGTTAAAACTCCGTTGAAAGCCAATAAACGCTGATAAAATTCAAATATTTTTAATGAAAAAAAAAAACATTATATATATATATATATTTTTTTAATCTAGTATTGAATACTACCAGTTTTATAATAAGTAATTGGAACATCGTATTATTCAAATCATTAAAAAAAATACTTTATTTCATCTTTGCATATTTAATTTTTTTTTTAAATATTAATAAATTGTCCGTTTCACTCTTTACGTAGTAGCATCTTAATAAAATAGTCAACATTCGTTTTATCTTTAACTTTATTTACCTACAAAAGAGCCCTTGTGATAATTCTTAATTTTAATAATTATTTCGATCTTTACAAGTAGAAACAGTTCACCAGTGTAGAAGTATACATTGTCGAACCACATACATCGCATTGACTAGTTGACGAATTGACAACTAGTGTTAATAAAATAGTCGATGCATTGAAAACTAGCTAACAGACTAGTCGACGACTTGAGAACTAGTTAATAAACTAGTCGACGGATTGATAACTAGTTTTCAAAACTAGTCGACGATAGACACTAAACTGTCCGTTATAGATCAACGCCGTCGACGACGACCCACGATACAATAACTTAATTAAACAATAGCTGCGTGTTAAAACGTTACAAGAATTATCACAAGTAACTCATATAAAATAATATTATAATAAATATGAAATCTTACCGCGGGATTCGTCAGTCGTTCTCGTTTGGTCGTGTGCACTAACTACAACAACAAAGCGACAGTGGGCATATACATATGTATATATTTTTTTTTTTTTATCACAAAGTATTGAAAGTTTATTTGTCTTTGACAGCGAGACGCGTCGGCGACGTGTTCAGAGCGTATTGAACAGATCCCTGGCGTTATTTTTCGAATAACGCTTGTAGGAGCAGTCGCTGAATCAGCTGCCACTGGAGATTTATAAAAAAAAAAAACGATTTAATTTTAAATTAATAAGTAAAAGAACCAATTTTTTTTTTAAAGATGTTTAGAAGATATTTGGTTTCTAATACTTTATACGTGTTAATTCAGTGGATTAAAAACTTCAAAAGTCTAGAAAAGTCTGATAGTTCTGTTGTTTTTTCATCTTCAAATATATATTTTTTTACTATAACAACATTTATTAGGGTGTTCAACTTTTTTCAAAATGTTTTGCTTGGATGTGATTTTTTAAGTTTTCGCGTTCCATATTCAAATGCAGTTAATTTAAACGGATTTTCACGCGTTAACTTTTTTCTATCCCGACGTTTCGGCTGGGTTTCACCAACCGTGGTCACGGGCTGACTGGCGGTGCGCGGCGTCGCCAAACGCGTTGAGGGGTATTTTGATGAACTACCCCCGTTTTGTTTTTATATTTATTATAGTCACAACACACAACACTAACAGTGTTGTCGGGATAGAAAAAAGTAAAGGTAACGCGTGAAAACCCGTTTAAATTAACTGAATGTTTCGCTTGGAATCGAGCAAATCTACCCTTGACCGCAAGCATTGCATTGTGTCCTGCCAGGATTCGAACCTGGGATATTCAGATTCGGACACCGCTACTGCTGTCTTAAAACACGATGGAGTAAAAATATAAAACTTTTAATCACTAAGTATTCGATTTTTTTTACTATAATAAAAACAGAATGAAATGAAAATAATAGCTTATATAATAAGCCTGTGGCAAGAGAATGTATAAAACGCGTTCAAAATATATATATAAAACACTATTAAATAGAGACAATACTCGTTATAATATTAAGCGAGACACGTAATAATGGGAAGCAGTTTACAATAATTTGTTAGCACAAAGAATGAACTGAGAATAAGGGCCCTAAATTTTAAAGGTATATTATTACAAATAGACCCAAAAAGCCCAAACACAAGCTTAGCCCAAGTCCCTCTGTTCAATAATAGAAAATATACCTTTTGATATTATAATAATCTCCGGCGATTGGCACAGCCGTTGTTATAAGCTGGTTTCTATCGACCTGCTGATTTAAATGAGTTGATAAAATATATATAAATAAAATTAATTCTCTGAACAATTAAATTCGAAGCCATATTAGTATGATGAGAAAATGATTTTCATTACTAAAATTTATTCTTAAATATTTACTATCAGTACTGAGTATCGATAAATGAGATGTCATAAGTATCAAAAATCTTAAAAATCTTTGGTCTATTTTAGGGGGGGGGGGGCGTAATTTAAAATTTAATATTAGTGTCATGGATACAGGGCTTTTTGGTAATATAAACTCATACAAAAGTAATGCGTAATTTAGCTGTTTACATTTGTTATTTGATTACCACTTTTAAACGATTCTTAGTACCTAATTGACTTGGTTTATTTTTTATATTTTTTCATAGTATTTTAGTTAGGGTTAGGGTTAGTTAGGGTCAGGTCAAGTATTACGTAAGGAAAATTTCCGATATTTTTGACTCCTTGTCAGCAATGCGCTTCCCCCATGATAACATAAACATCTGTATTATTTAAACAAAAACCAAAACTATATATTGCTATGTGATCATCATTCAGACTCCCCCGTCCCATTGATGCTTACGTAATACTGGAATGGCACCTAACCCACGGGTGTGACGATATGTTAGGTTAGTATAGGGGATCATAATTCGTGTCAGATATAAGTGACGGGCCGGGGCGATGCGGAGCCTCATTATAAACCCATATCAACCAGTGAATGGTAGCAGACGGCACCGTGGGTATTCCTGGGTCTACCGTATTACAGCTGGTAGGGGGACGCGTTCATGCATTTACCCACGTAAAAAAGGGGGGATCACACCGAACCAAGGGGGAAGGAGCTGTCTAGAGGGACTTAGATGCCTCTCGTCGGGGGTGAAGCGGAGCTTAGTGCTAACCCCGTTAAGGTGGTATAACGGTAAAGTAGGGGATAGTTTTATTCGTGTAACCGTACCGAGGACCCCCTTCCCCCCTAACCTTCTATTATAGGGATTACCTTCTGTTGGGCATGGCGCGTCGCCTCGCGGTCTGCCGCTGGTGTTCGAACTCGAAGTCCTCCTCAGTGAGGCTGAGCCGCTGCATGTGGTACACGAGGTACTCCTCCCCCAGCACCGACTCGGGCGGGTGCCGGAGCACCTCGAGCGTCTCGCACAGCCCGCACGCGCGCTTGCGCACCTTCGCCGGGCCCAGCGCGCCGGCCAGCACCACCAGCGCCGCTTTGAACAGAACCTGAAACAGACTATCGACACTCAATACCGATCCCTTAATTATTAACTTAATAAGCGATAATGGCTCAGTTGGTTGGTAATGCGATGGACGCATGTTCGAATCCACCTCAGCAACTCTATAATGAACTCGAGTCCTCAGTGAAGGAAAATATAGCTTGGTGGTCGAGCACTTGTTTTTTTTTTTTTTCCAATTGACTAAATGCTAGACTAGACCGGTCGTCTTGGAGATATTTGAGGGAGACGTTACGTCCAGCAGTGGACTGAAATCAGATGCGATCAAAAAGCCTAATGGCCGGAAGGGCCTTGACAGTTACACCTAGACTTTTGTAGGGAGCACTTAAACTGCTCAGACGGGAGAGTAGTAATCGATCACGGACCTTTTACTAGGGCTGCTCTACCCTTAAAGTAGATTCAACGGAATTTTCTCCAACTAAACCTAAGGAAAAAAACAAAATCAAAATTTATTTATTCAATTTAGGCCCTAAGAAGGCGCTTATGAACGTCTAAAACACTACCACCGGTTCGGAAAACAACCCAGTCGAGAAGAGCGCAGGCAACAAACTCGATCTGGTTCTTTTTTTTATATAAATATAATATATATCATTTTTTTGTCATATAAAAAACTATACAAATCGGAGTCTTAATAATGTTAGTGGAAGCACAGAGATGTGGGTTAATTCCAGACATCACCTAACGTGATCAAAGTATCTAAAGGTCCATTAGAGAACCCTACATGGGTGTGAGTGTAATGTGCCGGGGGGTGTAAGGTGCTGTTTAATGCGCATTATACTAATACATGAAAGTGGCATTGTGCTATGCTGGTGATGGGTAAAGAAGCCTCCCCAGTTGAGGATCAAAACACATGCAGGGTCACTGCGGGTCACTGCATTGTATATAACGACGACCCAGGTAGCTAAATGCTAAATCTATGAATCTTAAATGCGGCGGGCGGCTCCGGGGGGTTTAGTGGGTATTTCCGACGCTTCTCGTCGGGTGAGTCCCACACTGGTGTGGAGACGTCCCTCCACACCCTCCTGCCAACTTCATTGGGGAGACCTCGGTCTACTTAATGAACTTGGCAGGGGTAGTGCGTAAAAGGTGAGAGAAGGGGGAGAGTTGCCTCCGCGGGCGAAGAGTGAGGTGTGGGGGGGAGAGAGGTGGCTACTGCGGTCGCAGTGATCACCCCTCTTCCCTCCGGAAGGTAATGCTTCTTCTAAAGAGGCGGGCGAAGAGGTGGGGGGGGGGGACTTTCTCCCACCATCCCAATTGAGCATACCGCAGGGGACGACGCGGAGAATGCTCTGCTTATCCCGTGTCGCCCCCATCCCAAATGCGGTGGGCAGCTCCGGGGGGGTTTAGTGGGTATATCCGGGCGACTCTAGCCCGGGTGAGTCCCACACTGGCACGGAGACGTCCCTCCGTGCCTCCTTACCTATTGCATTGGAGGACTTCGGTCTCACTAATGCAATGGGTAAGGGTAGTGCGTAAATGCATTCCCCTCGTCAAAAAAAAAGGTAGCTACTATCCTCAAGTTTTAAAAGCTGTTAACAAACACGTAATAAGTGTATTTAATTGAAAACCAGTACCTCGTTTCACCAACCATTCCTTAACGAACTCTTAACTAAGGGCCATTTAAGATAAGTGATCCCCTAAAACATCCCCTAACTCAAATTACTTTTCACCATTGTAACCGTTCCCTAGCTAAGGGATACTTAAATTATAGTACTAAAACAATCGGACTTTTACCGATAAATTACGGAATTCATATTTATTAAGGTATTTGAGTAGAAATTATGAAATATATAATAATATTAATAATATAAAAAGTTATTAAAACGTTTGTTTTCTATCAAAAATTCCAATATTATTGCCTATCTTAAAAACAATGTATGGCAACTTTAAGAAAAAAAAGTTAAGTTGTCATATTTTTTTGAATTTACTGTGGGTTTCTTTCGTAATATCGTGTTTTATAATGGATGAAAAAAAGAGAAAAAACGTGGACAAAATTTCTCAATCGAAAAGAAAGATAAACTAATAAAGTTACTATGTCAACATAAAGACACAATTTTAAATAAAAAAAACCGATGTCACCACTAATGATGCGAAAATAAAGGCTGTCGGGTTTAGAATTAGTTCAACGTCTTGAACAGCTTCTAAACTTTCTAAAAAATCACTAAAATATTCCATCATTTTAAGGTTATCTCACAATGCATAGATCGGGAATAACTGTCACTTAAAAATAAGTCTCTGATATTTGTGCCCACAAATTTAAGTGATCCCTTAGTGTATAAGGGACACCTAAATATTGGTGAAAAGCAAAAAAAAAAAACGTATAAGTAACCCCCTAAACACGTTAAGGGATCACTTACAAGATAGGGATTTTTGGTGAAAACGGGCATTAGTTTACTTACCATCCCGGAGTGTTAAACCCGCCGGTTTGTTTTCATAACTTTTTCGACCTGACTATACTGGTCCCCTAGATAGTTAAACTTTCCTTGCTATTATAAATTTTAATACATCGCAGTGTATCTGATTGTGAAATCAATTAAAATACCTTAACTCCCTCGCATAGGAAACAGTCCCAGACTCGTAGCAGGCTGTCCCAGGGCAGGGTGCGTGTTAGGGCGCACAGGAACCACTCGGTCGCGTAGAGAACCGGTTCCACTTTATGCTTCATCAGGTGCCTGTGTACCGCGGGCGCCGTCCGCTGCAGGAGAGCGTGCAGGATGTCACCGTCGCGTTGTAGGACCTGTTTATTTAATTCCTTATTCAGCATATCAAATTTTATTATAAATTTTTGACATTCAACTGCGTAGTTGCTATTCATGTTTTAGTTTATGTTTGTCAACAACATTGCATCAAGTCTTATATCATCCACCAGCACCCCACCTATCAACCGAAAGACGTCCACTACTAGACATAGGTCCCCCCCAAAGATCTCCATGACGCTCAGTCTAGCGGGATCCGCATCCAGTGGATAAACCAGTCTTATATCATAATCTTTATAATCTACGGTTAGCAAAACCGCAATAAATAAGTAATGACAAAAAAAAAAGTGAACCTTGTTTTATTATCTATATTATTGAAGTTTTTGGCGGCATTTTAGTCTGTCATGTATGCATGTACTAGTTTTGGTATAATTAATTAATTTGGAGTGTTTGACCCTTTTTTTACGTGGTTGAAATCTGCTCGTCGAACGCTCGGACGTGTGCCGAAAACCAAGTTTTTTGCACACGTTGATCCTCGCGACAGACTGGGTCACCGAGGCACACCCCTCTGCGAGAGGCGCCCTCTTTGGTACCCGTGTGCCAGGTTGGCCGTAACCGACCGACTAAACACTCCACGTCCCTTACCGGCGCAAAGATGCCAGGGCCTCCGGAAGCACATTATACATGTATTCTGCAGAGGTTCTGACAGCAAGAGTGTTTGACCCTATATTATGTAATTATGGTGACGTTTTACGTGGTTTGGTTGTTGTGCGTAAGTGAAGTGTGTTGAAATCAATGACACGGCAAAAGATATAACACTCCTTGAAAAGTGTTTAAAGGGCCACCATGTTGTTACAGCATTGTATTAAACGTATTCCTAACGTCAGATTGGGCTGCACGGTCTAGCTTGCCTTTGCTTTTTTTTAAGAAAGGAATAAATACAACGCCAAAAAAAGCAATATGGAAATAATTATATAAAAAGAACAATTTCTGAACCAGAAGCGATAATAACTTAGTGGTATTATAGAATTATTTCAAAAAATAAAAACAAACTCAATAGTCAAGGGAACCAAATTTTTTTTTTTAATAACAATAAATAATTATTTCTGCATACTCGCCTCAAGTCCAGGATTATAATATCCGCTGAGATACTTGTCGCTGATGCTGACAAGACACCAGAAAGCCTGCACAGCCGGCATATGCATCAGGAGGAACGCAGCGACCGGCGCCTGGGCTTGGAAGTAACCCACTTTTGGATTCAAAACCGAATACGCCTTCAGAACCGAGAAAAGCTCTTGCTGTCTGAAAATGGATCAATATTTTCCTTACATTTTCATGCCGTTTAGGGATCGTCCATTAATCACATGAAGCTCGAAAGGTAAAGGGGGTTCGGTAAAATCACAAGGGAACGTGAAGGCTGCAGTGATACATCACGTGTAATTATTAGTTGAACGCGCTATGTTTGATGGTTTCGCCACACAACGGGCGGATATGGACGCCAGCGCGATGTTTGTATAGAAGACATCGCGCCAGCGTGAGCCGAGCGCGAGTTGTACGCAACCTATTCCGCGTCCCAAGCCCGCCCGCGGTGTGGCGAAACCATAAACCTAAAAGTGCAGCGTGAACCTAACTCGCTTTTTAAAGAAATTCATTTAGATTTCACCGGTTTTTTTAGTGATAATATTTTGTTTAGAATAGTTTGTACATATTAGGATAGTCTAATACCTCACAGGAGGTATCACGTAATTAATGGACGGCCCCTTATGAAGGTTTTTGCTATAAACTATCTAATGTAATGAGTATCAATAATAAAAAAAAATCATAGGAAATGATATGACAAATAATTCAAATTTATAGATTATACACTATACTGTATTAGAAAAACTTAGTTAAGTTTTGTTAATCGTCAAAAATATAAAACATATTTGGCAAAATTTAACCTACACTTTAATTATGACACGTAATCAATATTTTTTTGGATCTAGTATTATTTTGTTGATTTGTTTTTGCATCAATTTATATTATAATTGCATATTTCGTCTACACACAAAAGAAAACATTAAGATTACATCCCCAATGCGATTACAGATTACGGAACAGTTACTTTTTTATATAAATAAAGTCTCACCCCAAACCTTCCTCCCTAATAAACATCTCATGGTAAGGAAACTGTCTGTGCAGATCCTTCTTAATATCGTCCATACATTTGGGGTCGCCGGGTGCTTGTAGCAGCTCCTCGTATTCGTTCGGGTGCTTTTCCATCAACAGTTGACCACCGCAGAGGTACAGCCAAGCCTTCGGCCGTACAGACGCTGGTATACCTACAATTGTATATTTATTTATTATCTTCTCTATAATATATTTTACAAATCATATTACAATTAAATTTTTATATGAGCTCGGTAAAACAGATATAATGTTAAGGGGTCGTTCAAGTATTAAATTTTTAATACACCCATGGTCACGCAAGGATTAGTACAATTTTTACAAAATCTTAATAAAATAGCTATCTTCAAAGTGGTAAAAAAAAAATATATATTGCTGGCGTAATGACAACCCCCCCCCCCCCGGACCAATCTCCACTTTAAACCCAACCTCTTTTTGGAGGTTAAATAATTTTTAAACAACCCCTAAATAAAGTACAGGCCTTTTTTTTTTTTGACTGGGGGAAATGCATTTTCGCACTACCCGTACCTATTGTATTAGAGAGACCGAAGTCCCCCAATACAATAGGTAAGGGGGCACGGAGTGACAAGTTCCGTGCCAGTGTGGGACTCGCCCGGGCGTGAAGCGCCCGGAAATACCCACTAAAACCCCCCGGGGCCGTCCGCTGCATTTGGGATGGGGGCGACACGGGGTGACTTTCGCAAGCACCGCGTCGCAAATAAAGTACAGGCCTTTTTTTTTTTTTTGACGGGGGGAAATGCATTTACGCACTACCCTTATCTATTGTATTTGGAGAATCAAAGTCCTCCAAATACACTAGATAAGGGGGCACGGAGTGACGAGCTCCGTGCCAGTGTGGGACTCACCCGGGCGAGAATCGCCCGGAAATACCCACTAAAAACCCCCCGGGGCCGTCCGCTGCATTTGGGATGGGGGCGACACGGGGTGGCTTTCGCAAGCACCGCGTCGCAAATAAAGTACAGGCCTTTTTTTTTTTTTTTTTTTTGACGGGGGGAAATGCATTTACGCACTACCCTTATCTATTGTATTTGGAGAATCAAAGTCCTCCAAATACACTAGATAAGGGGGCACGGAGTGACGAGCTCCGTGCCAGTGTGGGACTCACCCGGTCGAGAATCGCCCGGAAATACCCACTAAAACCCCCCGGGGCCGTCCGCTGCTTTTGGGATGGGGGCGACACGGGGTGGCTTTCGCAAGCACCGCATCGTAAATAAAGTACAGGCCTAGCATGATGACGAATCTATCCACAGTTCGCATCATAATACAGGCTCATGATTTTCACGGATTATTCTTCTAAGTAGTTCTGGATGCTTCTATGTCGCTATTAATCGGGCACGTATCAAACGCGGTCACATACCTTTTCGACACCTCTCCCGTACTTTCTTGTAGTTTTTGCTCATAAACGCTTCCCAGTTGTTCAACATGCGAAGCCATTTCTGTTCGCGTTTCAGTATAGTGCTTGGCGATACAGTCCTCTTTCTGTAACAATTTATTTTTTTAACTAAGTACCTGTTTTAATTATATATAATTAATTATACCGTTTGGTTAACAATCTTATAAATTGTGAATAATACATTCTGGATAAAAGATTTTGGATTTGTAATGTACTAGGATACCAAAGACGACAGAAGCTGTCGTACCACGCAATAACAACGAGAGTTAAGACTGGAAATTAAAGAATGGTATGCTAAACGTATGTTATGTTTTTTTCTGGTAATAAATCAGTTATTTATTTATATCTACACTAATAAATGAAATTGCAGTGTCTGTCTGTATTGTCAAAATTATTTTGTTTTTACTAAATAGATATGAATGTATACACGATATCTATGCCAAAAATGCAATTTTGATAATTTTTGTCTGTCTGTCTGTTTTTCCGGGGTAATCTCCGAAACGGCTGGAAGGATTTTGACGGGACTTTTTTTGGTAGATAGCTGAAGTTACTCCGGGTAACTTAGGGTACTTTTAATTTTCGAAAAAATTAGGGGTTCCGCGTAAAAAATTAAAACTCATAAAAAAAATGAATAAAACCCGATTTAATGCACAGTTTTACGGGCAAGTGCATGAATTTATGAAAAATATTATTACAAAAAAAAAATAGAGTTCCGTATAAAAATATTAAAAAGCGGTGTAGAATATATGAAACGTGGGCGCAGCCGCGGGCACTCTGCTAGTTCTAATACTAAAATTATGATTGTATTTTAAAGAAAGAAACTACCACCAGTTTGTAACAGTAACAAACTATTCGGGAGATCTCAAAACGCCGTGTTTATTTCTGTTCGAAGGGAAGTCAAATGCGCTCACAAAACTAATGAGGTACTATCATGTCCCACACTATTTTCTTTCCGTGAAACTATTTTTGACTAATCGTATCAGCTCGTTGCGTTTACAATAACTCATTTTTACATTTTTGTATCCTCGTAAGCTGGAAGCTACAAATCATATACAAAAAAAAATTTTTTTTGAACAATTAAATGTTCTAAAACAAAATAAAAATATTTTAACACTGATTTATTTAATTTGATATATAATATAATTCAAAATCAAAACATAAAAATTTATAGAAAAAATACGAATTAACTTTGAATAAGATTTAAATAAGGGCTTTTTTGGATGTGTTTTTTTGAAACCAAACAACATATATATAAATTTAAACATAATGTTAAATGTTTATTGCCATGCTCATAACAAACAAAAAAACGGAATAAGTTTAATTGTCCTAAAGTTCCTTTTTTGGGTTGGAGTTTTTTTTTTTCCAACAAACAACACATAATAATGTCAAATTTGATAAAATATTTACTTAATAATATTTATTATTCTATCAAAGTATAGTGGGCGTCGCTTAAACGAATTAGGTTATTCAACCGCTTCACTAATGCTAATGAATAAAGACCTAAACAAACCAACGAATAAAAAGTCTGACATAAACGTTTTTTTTATAGCGAGTAACTGCATTTCCACTGCCAACTCTAATGCGGATTTGGACCAGCCACCTTCCCCCACCTCTTCAGCCGTCAACCAAGTGGAACAGCACCTCTCCTCCTTTGACATGAGGGACATGTAAGACCAGTGGGCAGTTCAGACAGAAACCTGACATTAAAAAATTGAACGAAATCAAAACGTCAGTGCCTTCCTACGTGGGTATGCGGTATTACTGAAGGACACATTTATGACTTTTTTTAAAGGGCTTCCACGACTTATTTCAACACAGTGCCGTTATCAATTATTTTCACAGTGCCGTTCATATTTACCTCACCTGTTGACATGAAACATTATCAGCTCCATATCAAAGGATTGCGAGATAACAGAACTGTGTCATTCAACTTATATTGACGCGAAAGTTAAACGTACATACATACATACATCCTCTGCACATGTAGGTATAGGAAAACGGGTTTTATGAAAGCAATCATTATAATGAGCGTGGAGTTTATTGAGTGTTGTATACTTTATTTTTATATACATCTAGTCGTATCCGCGGCTCCGCTCGCGTTTTCATGAGTTTTAATTTTTTTACGCGGAACCCTAATTATCTTCCTAAACATATTTTAAAGCAAAGCAATATTTATAATCAGTTATTTGTACAAAATTTCATAAAATTCAATTGTTTTTTACGCGGAACTTAAATAATTTTCCAAAAATAAAAGTAACCGTATTACTTCAGCTGTCTACCAAAAAAAAAACCCTCAAAATCGGCCGAGCCGTTCCGGAGATTAGCTTTAGCTTCAGTAGTTTCAACACACGGATAAACAATTTTTTTTAATATTTACTAAAATATTATTATGGTTATTCTGATGTCACGAATATACTTATCATATATCTTCATTCGTGCTTTTTTCGAATCATAGTAGATATTATTTTTTAAATTCTCATCCAACCACACTCTCTCAATACATTAGAGTGCGACGTCTCCGACGACAAATTCCGTCACATCTATTTCTGACGACCGCAAGTACCACTTCAATTGGTACGTTCACATATTTCAGATGCCATACCATAAAATCAAGAATACGGTACTTAAGTTAAGAAACGTTAGAACTCAAGATGTACGAGGGACCTACTTCCCTTTTAAAGCAGTGGCGGGTTTCTTCATCCTTTTCTCTTTGCCCGCCACTGGTCTGTCCAACTCTTCTCTTTTCCTTCTATGGGGGGCAGGAAGTATATTCTGCCCCCCGGATGTTTGACCAATTGGTCATACCTCTCTTTGAGAGGTGGGTGGGGAAGTATTCCCTCCCATCGCCATTGCGCCATTGCACGGACGAGGCCCGGTGGGTTCGCCGCAGGGGGCGACGCGGTGCTTGCGAAAGCCACCCCGTGTCGCCCACATCCCAAATGCGGCGGACGGCCCCGGGGGGTTTTAGTGGGTATTTCCGGGCGCTTCACGCCCGGGTGAGTCCCACACTGGCACGGGGTTCGTCCCTCTGTGCCCCCTTACCTATTGCATTGGGAAACTCCGGTCTCACTAATGCAATAGGTAAGGGTAGTGCGTAAATGCATTTCCCCTCGACAAAAAAAAACTCAAGATGTACATTACACCATTTTGAAGATAATTAACCTATCCCTCTCAATTGTAAGTTATAAATGTAAACATTGCTTGCGTAATCACCATACAGACTTCCCGTCACCCATCCCATCAAAAATAAGCATAACTCCCAGCCTCTTTAATGCTTACGTAACACTTTAAAAGCCCTAACTCTGATAAATAAAAATCGACCATGTAACGATAGAGACTTAAACTTTATTCATAACACGCTACATAGCTTATGGTCTCGTCATACAGCGGGCGGGTCAGGGTGCTGAGCGCGAGCTGTGCGCGTCCTCTTCTGTAGTGAAATCGTGCTGGCATCCTAGCCCGCCCGCTGTGTAGAGAAACCATTATCTGGGGGAATTATTTATTTTGAAACTCGGAAACGGGGAAACCCAATCTAAATCTCTCGTACCCGCAACGAAGTAAAGCGAAGGGTTATGTAGAGCTGTCAGACCCAATTTATGAATGAATTGATTACTAGCGATCCGCTCCGGCTTCGTTTCGTTGTCTATAATATATATAGAGATCTCTAATTTAAAAAATATGTAACTCGAAAGATTTGTTTTATGATATATATGATATCATATTTATATACAATGGTTATATAATAACTAGCCGATTGCCCATGGCTGCGCCCGTGTTTCATATATTTTTCACTGCATTTTAATTTTTTTTTACGGAACCCTAATTATTTTCCTACAAAACTTTTAGTACTAAGATAAAGTAAAAATATTTCTCATAAATTCAAACATTTGCCCGTAAAACTGTGCATTTAATTGCATATTTTTTACGTTGAACCTTTCCGCGGAACTCGGAATTATTTTCGAAGATTAAAAGTATCCTAAGTTACGCAGAGTAACTTCAGCTATTTACCAAAAAAAGTTCCGTAAAAATCCGTCCAGCCGTTCCGGAGATTACCCGAAACAAACAAACAAAAATTTTATAAATTGTATTTTTGCATAGTTATATGCATCGTATAATACAGTAATATCTATTTTTAGTTTAATAAAATATTTTTACATTACAAACGGACAGTTCAATTTTATTTATTAGTATAGATAGTATAGAAGTATAAACAACTTTTCCCTATTAGATTCCTAGAAAAAGCAACATCTGTCTGTCCGTTAGTCGGATTATAACTCAAGAACCACTGAACCGATTTACAAGATTCATGTTAAATTGTTATATATATTATCTGGTCAGGTTTTAGTGTATATTTTCATACGTTAAATAGTATTTAACAAAAGTAATCTGAATTGTCTGTTAGTTGGCTTATAACTCAAGAACTACTGAGTCGTTTTCTATGGTTATTCATTAGAACCTCATTCCTTCCTTACAACATATAAAATGCACCTCTGTGAACTTGGCAGCCGACTTTCGACTTTTTTTTTTATTTCATTACCGTTGGATTCTACGTCGTTTGTACCCGTTTGTACCACTTTCATTTTCGTTTGTACCTCAAACCAAAAAAAGTTATAGCCTTTTGAAAATTTGACCCGCAGCCGACTTTGGAAAATCGAAAATTTTGCAAAGGGATCTGATTCAGGGTCGTTTGTACCCGTTTGTACCACCTTCGTTTTTCATTTTTTTCAAAACCCAAAAAAGATACGGCCATTTGAAAATTTCGAAAAACTAACTTTTCCAATTTCGAAAATCTGTGAACGGCATTCGACGCAGAATCGTTTGTACCCGCGGGAATCACTTTCAATTTCGTTTGTACCTCAAACCAAAAAAATTTAAGAGCTTTTTTAGATTTTGAAAAACGAAGTTCACAATTATTGAGATATCTCAATTCTGTAAACGGGGTCCAGTAAGCGACGGTGTCGTGAGGTTTGTACCGCTTTGCGTTTCGTTTGTACCTCAAACGGAAAAAAATTACGAGCATTTTAAAAATTTCAAAATATCAACTTCGACAATTTTAGGAACTTCGAAAATCTGTGAACGGGGATCGACGCAGAATCGTTTGTACCCGCGGGAATCACTTTCATTTTCGTTTGTACCTCAAACCAAAAAAATTTAAGAGCCTTTTTAGATTTCGAAAAACGAAGTTCACTTAGAGTCCACAATTATTGAGATATCTCAATTCTGTAAACGGGGTCCAGTAAGCGACGGTGTCGTGAGGTTTGTACCGCTTTGCGTTTCGTTTGTACCTCAAACGGAAAAAAATTACGAGCATTTTAAAAATTTCAAAATATCAATTTCAACACTTTTAGGAACTTCGAAAATCTGTGAACGGGGATCGACGCAGAATCGTTTGTACCCGCGGGAATCATTTTCAATTTCGTTTGTACCTCAAACCAAAAAAATTTAAGAGCTTTTTTAGATTTTGAAAAACGAAGTTCACAATTATTGAGATATCTCAATTCTGTAAACAGGGTCCAGTAAGCGACGGTGTCGTGAGGTTTGTACCGCTTTGCGTTTCGTTTGTACCTCAAACGGAAAAAAATTACGAGCATTTTAAAAATTTAAATATCAATTTCAACACTTTTAGGAACTTCGAAAATCTGTGAACGGGGATCGACGCAGAATCGTTTGTACCCGAGGAAATCACTTTCATTTTCGTTTGTACCTCAAACCAAAAAAAGTTATAGCGTTTTGAAAATTTGACCCGCAGCCGACATTGGAAAATCGAAAATTTTGCAAAGGGATCTGATTCGGGGTCGTTTGTACCCGTTTGTACCACCTTCGTTTTTCATTTTTTTTTTCAAAACCCAAAAAAGATACGACCATTTGAAAATTTCAAAAAACTAACTTTTCCAATTTTGAAAATTTCGATAATCTGTGAACGGGGATCGACGCAGAATCGTTTGTACCCGCGGGAATCACTATCAATTTCGTGTGTACCCCAAACACAAAAAAAAAATCAAATTTCAAATTGCCGTATAATTTTTGGGTTTTGAAAAACATGAAAAACAAAGGTGGTACAAACGGGTACAAACGACCCCAAATCTGATCCCGTTGCAAAATTTTCGATTTTCCAAAGTCGGCTGCGGGTCAAATTTTCAAAACGCTATAACTTTTTTTGGTTTAAAGTACAAACGAAAATGAAAGTGATTCCCGCGGGTACAAACGATTCTGCGTCGAACCCCGTTCACAGATTTTCGAAGTTCCTAAAATTGTCGAAGTTGGTATTTTGAAATTTTTAAAATGCTCGTAATTTTTTTCCGTTTGAGGTACAAACGAAACGCAAAGCGGTACAAACCTCACGACACCGTCGCTTACTGGACCCCGTTTACAGAATTGAGATATCTCAATAATTGTGGACGCTAAGTGAACTTCGTTTTTCAAAATCTAAAAAAGCTCTTAAATTTTTTTGGTTTGAGGTACAAAAGAAAATGAAAGTGATTCCCGCGGGTACAAACGATTCTGCGTCGAATGCCGTTCACAGATTTCCGAAATTTTCAAAATTGGAAAAGTTAGTTTTTCGAAATTTTCAAATGGCCGTATCTTTTTTGGGTTTTGAAAAAAATGAAAAACGAAGGTGGTACAAACGGGTACAAACGACCCCGAATCAGATCCCTTTGCAAAATTTTCGATTTTCCAATGTCGGCTGCGGGTCAAATTTTCAAAACGCTATAACTTTTTTTGGTTTGAGGTACAAACGAAAATGAAAGTGATTTCCTCGGGTACAAACGATTCTGCGTCGATCCCCGTTCACAGATTTTCGAAGTTCCTAAAAGTGTTGAAATTGATATTTTGAAATTTTTAAAATGCTCGTAATTTTTTTCCGTTTGAGGTACAAACGAAACGCAAAGCGGTACAAACCTCACGACACCGTCGCTTACTGGACCCCGTTTACAGAATTGAGATATCTCAATAATTGTGGACTCTAAGTGAACTTCGTTTTTCGAAATCTAAAAAGGCTCTTAAATTTTTTTGGTTTGAGGTACAAACGAAAATGAAAGTGATTCCCGCGGGTACAAACGATTCTGCGTCGATCCCCGTTCACAGATTTTCGAAGTTCCTAAAATTGTCGAAGTTGGTATTTTGAAATTTTTAAAATGCTCGTAATTTTTTTCCGTTTGAGGTACAAACCTCACGACACCGTCGCTTACTGGACCCCGTTTACAGAATTGAGATATCTCAATAATTGTGGACTCTAAGTGAACTTCGTTTTTCGAAATCTAAAAAGGCTCTTAAATTTTTTTGGCTTGAGGTACAAACGAAAATGAAAGTGATTCCCGCGGGTACAAACGATTCTGCGTCGATCCCCGTTCACAGATTTTCGAAGTTCCTAAAATTGTCGAAGTTGATATTTTGAAATTTTTAAAATGCTCGTAATTTTTTTCCGTTTGAGGTACAAACGAAACGCAAAGCGGTACAAACCTCACGACACCGTCGCTTACTGGACCCCGTTTACAGAATTGAGATATCTCAATAATTGTGAACTTCGTTTTTCAAAATCTAAAAAAGCTCTTAAATTTTTTTGGTTTGAGGTACAAACGAAATTGAAAGTGATTCCCGCGGGGGTACAAACGATTCTGCGTCGAATGCCGTTCACAGATTTTCGAAATTTTCAAAATTGGAAAAGTTAGTTTTTCGAAATTTTCAAATGGCCGTATCTTTTTTGGGTTTTGAAAAAAAATGAAAAACGAAGGTGGTACAAACGGGTACAAACGACCCTGAATCAGATCCCTTTGCAAAATTTTCGATTTTCCAAAGTCGGCTGCGGGTCAAATTTTCAAAAGGCTATAACTTTTTTTGGTTTGAGGTACAAACGAAAATGAAAGTGGTACAAACGGGTACAAACGACGTAGAATCCAACGGTAATGAAATATAAAAAAAAGTCGAAAGTCGGCTGCCAAATTCACAGAGGTATAAAATGCAACGTCTATTTCTTCGTCTGTCCTTCTGTCTGACGCGAACGTAGCCGCGGCCACGGCTAGTTCACTATAATCATTGGAAAAATATAAACACATTTATTCGCAAATCAACCGATAATATATTTACGTACCATTTAATATAGAGCGCAACTGATTAAAAGTATTATTGTGTTAGTAAAGATAAGGCACCATTGACGGCGGCAAAAGCCGGAATCAAATACATCAAACATAATATGAATAATGCACAGAACGTCAGAAATGTCAAAACATTTAGCTGGGTTACGTCATGCGCACCGTTCGGTGACGTTAGGGGCGTACAAGCTAACAACTTTTATCAATCATAACAATAAAATGAACCATTATCCTTCTTAAGAGGATATGCCAGCGACATTTCTTGCCTGCGCTCTTCTCGACTGGGTTGTTTTCCGAATCGGTGGTAGTGTTTTAGACGTTCATAAGCGCCTTCTTAGGGCCTAAATTGAATAAATACATTTTGTTTTGATTTATGCCATACAAACGTAGTCCCCTGTTTCCAGCCTGGATTATTATGGTAAATATTTTTATACCAAATAATACATATCCACCACCGCCATGCCCGTACGTTTTGATTTTTCCATAAATTAGTTATTGTACAAACTAGGAGCCTCTGAAAATGAAAATATGCTCGATTTTTACAGTCATTTTCAGACGTTAGTCAAACAAATTTGATGAATAAAATAAAAAAAAAAGCAAAACGTAGAGGAATAGCATAGGCATAGAAAGAAAATTAAAAATCGGTTCAGTTTTGTAGAAGGAAACAAACAGGGTTCTACGAAGTGATGATTTCGTCTATTTTGCATACGGTAAAATCAGCCCCAGCTGTATTTGTCCCTTTCGCGCTTTATAACTCTTTCTCTGAGGCGCAACGCGATATCAATAGATTTCTGAAATACCTTCTTTTCAAATCTGTTACCGGCTTTGCATTATGTCACTGAGATTAGGTTTAGAAGCGAAATCGTTCTATATTTTAGTTTATTATATACGTCTTTCTTACTACACAATTTATAACCACCTTGATTACAACCCTAGTTGTGACGGCGACACCGTCCATATTTGTATAATCACGATTTCAATAAAATATAGATAAACCACCACTTATATATTAAACTAAACATACGTATGTCTTATTTTTATATAAATTTGCATGCAATTTCACCCAAAATAGGGTGTGATTTGTTACTCCGAAATATAGCGTACTTTCATACTGAATATCATCGAAATACATCTAGTGTTTCTTTCATAATGCTTGCACAGACATATGGACAAAAATAAATCATGGTTATATGTTCGTAGACTTTACTCGCATATTCTTTATAATTATTTACTGCATTAAATTTCTTAAATATTCGTTGGTTTAATTTAAATATTTGCAGGCCAATTTTATGTCTCCTTCATCCACTATTATCCTCATTGACTTTTCCTATATACTATAAAATGTAAACATCTGGCCAACTAAAGGACACACAGACAGACGTTACGTTATATAATTTAAGAAAGACAGTGCAAATCGCTATACGTATTACCCTGTAATACGAAATATAAATATCCACATTATTACCATATAATATCAGGACTCTATTGAAAATACAGGATCAATGTTGTTTTTTTCGAGCTCCAACAATTTGAGCTAATTGCCAGACCTTGTCGCTGAGGTCGGTAAACTGATGCTGTTTGACCTTTAAATTTATGCGTGTGAAAATTACGTTCCAACGTGCATTAGTAACAATAATTTTATTATATAGCGATGACTAAATACATTACAATCATTCAGTAAAGAATTACACAAACGTCCTGTTCTTTTTTCTACGGAACCCTAATTATTTTCCTGATATTAATACTAACAGAAAGCAAAGATACCTACTTCTGACAAATTCAAACACTCGCCAGTAAAACTGTCCATTGAATCTATTCAGAATTTAATGATTTTTAATTTTAGCGCCGAACACTAATTATTTTCGAAGAATAAAAGTACTCTAAGTAACGCGGAGTAGCTTCAGCTATATACCAAAAAAGTTCCGGTTAAAATAGGTTAAGTCGTTTCGGAGATTAGCCGCAACAAACAGACAGACAAAAATGTTAAAAATTGTTTATTTTGATATTACAATCAGACACTTCAATTTCATTTATTAGTATATAACAGGGGTAGCCAAGCTGTGGCTCGCGAGCCACATACGGCTCTTTGAAGTACAGTAATACCCCGCTTTACGCGAGGGATACGTTTCGAAAAAAATCGCGTTAACTGAAATTCGCGTATATCGAGGTTTATGATTAAACATAGTCAAAATTTAATACAAAAAAATACAAATCATTTTAATCAATCACTTTAATTCTAAGAACACTTTATGCAATATATTTATAATATAGGCATTTGCGCGCGAAATTTGACATTCGCGTTATAGTGAAACCGCGCGTAACGGGGTCGCGCTAAGCGGGGTATTACTGTATTATTAGTGGCTCTGGATAAATGTACCCGAGTTCCCTTTTCATTTTTGTGTTATTATAGTTTTTTTTAATTATTATCGTTCCGTATGTGTTTCAAAATATCTTTCAAGTTACTGACAAGAAATATAAAAGACTAAGTGCGAGGTTGTAACAAACTTCATTTCCGTCCTCTTATTTCAATATTCGGAACAACATAGGTACTTATGTGAACCATTTTACACTGCACCTTTTTTTTTTTTTTTATTTTTTTTTTTTTACATACATACATACATATGCTCACGCCTGTTTTCCCCGAAGGGTTAGGCAGAGGTGAAGTAGCGAACTACACCACCCACATTTCGCCGAGCTTAGTTCCGTCCCAGATGTGACAGGGGCGAGCCTGTCGCCATATCGGGCACAAATTCCAAACTCCGGGATGAGACTGAGTAGAAAAAAAACCCAATACCACTTGACCCGACCCGGGGATCGAACCCGAGACCTCAGAACGGCTCAATCTCAATCTTTTTTTTTTTTGTCGGGGGGAAATGCATTTACGCACTACCCGTACCCATTGCATTAGTGAGACCGAAGTCCCCCAATGCAATGGGTAAGGGGGCATTTTACACTGCACCTAACCGATCAGTATTAACTAACCAGCATCAGAAAGAATTACTGAGAAGTGCTGTCACCAAATTTGAAAGAATCATCGAAACATGTTATATGTGTCATCATTTTGAAGCGATTATGGCGCAGAGGATAGTGCGGCCCTGATTCCGCGTCAATAGACGCGGGTTCAAACCCACCTTTTCCAACTCTAAAATCAGCTTGAGCTTTCGGTGAAAGAAAACATCGTGAGGAAAAACTCTACACAAGCCATGTATTTATTTGGTGACTTGATAATAAAATGTTGATTTGTTCTATTTACACAAAAGTTTAATCAGGACGTACTACTTATATATTTATACTACACTTAGGGGATTTTAAAAATTCTTTCACCTGTAGAAAGTTGCGCTATTAATATGTCGATTACCCATAAAAATGGGTATTAGGGGATCAAAGTCCCCCAATACAATAGATAAGGGGGGCACGTAGTGACGAGCTCCGTGCCAGTGTGGGACTCACCCGGGCGTGTAGCGCCCGGAAATACCCACTAAAACCCCCCGGGGCCGTCCGCTGCATTTGGGATGGGGGCGACACGGGGTGGCTTTCGCAAGCACCGCGTCGCTGAGAATCAGTACCTAGGCTTAGTGTGTTTACCACTCTGGACCACATCGTCACTTAACATCAGGCGAGGTTATGGTTTAAGCACTGATCCTATGCTGTGTTTAATAAAATTTTATAAAATTTTATTTTAATAAAATATTGTTTTTTAATTTTTAATACAATTTAAATTCAATATACATATCTTGTATTTATATGCTTTCAATAAATATAATTTCTTCAAAAAAAAAATTTAATACCTCTTTTGCATACATTTTTAATAGTACGTATTATTTAATTGCGGCTCGCGAAAGTTTCAAATTTTGAAAAATGTCTTGATGTATCAAAGAGTTTGGTTACCTACCCCCTGGTATAGAATATAGATTGTGCTTCAAATTTATAACAGTTTCATGATTTCAACACACTGTGGGCGGGTCGGGATGCGAGCGCGATTTTATTATAGAAGAAGAGTTGACAGAACAACCGGTTTAAGAATTTACCCGAGTGTAGTGGTAAGTATTAGAGCAATTATGCACAACGTAATCGAAGGTCGCAACCTGGCATAGTTATTATCTTCTTACGATTTAGTACAAATATTTCAAACCTTACAAGTCTGTAGCGGTGTAGGTTCGTTCAAATTTAACGTGTCGTTAAAAACAATTTTGTATTCAAATTTTTCGCGCATTTATGAACCATAACATAAAACATAAGCTCACGCCTGTTATCCCCGAAGGGTTAGGCAGAGGTGAAATAGCGAACTACACCATCAACATTTCGCCGAGCTTAGTTCCGTCCCACATGTGACAAATTTATGAACAAGCTACCACAAATACGTTAACAAAATAATTTTCTTGAATAGTCCACAATAGTTACATTAGATAATCATCAGGAAACACGATGACAACTTAAGTGCTGTAAACGTAAATCTGTACGCCATATATTTCACTTTCTTGTATTAGTGTGTTATTCTCTAAAGCGTAGAAAATCCATTCAACCGAAAACGCCCTCTGCTGGACATAGGTCTCCTCCAAAGATCTCCACGACGACCGGTCTTGCTCAACCCGCGTCCAGCGGATTTCCGCCACCTTCACCAGGTCATCGGTCTGTCTTGGGGGGCCTATCTACGCTACGTCTTCCGGTGCGTGGTACCCATTCTAGCATGCGTTGGCCC
Organism: Samia ricini; assembly: GCA_014132275.2. Taxonomy (NCBI): domain Eukaryota; kingdom Metazoa; phylum Arthropoda; class Insecta; order Lepidoptera; family Saturniidae; genus Samia; species Samia ricini. The sequence continues at coordinate 27,115,668 of AP028168.1, forward strand.
CATCGGGCATCGGTTCTGCGAGCAATGTGCCCAGCCCACTACCACTTAAGTTTAGCAATTCTTCAGGGAATATCAGTTGCTTTGGTTCTTCTACGGATCTCCTCATTCCTGATTCGATCACGCAGTGAAACTCCAAGTATAGCCCTCTCCATTGCCCTTTGAGCAAATTTGAGCTTCCTTGTTAGGCCCATTGAAAATCATTAAAACACAATCGTTTATAATTAAAAACCTAATTTATTTATTACACAATTTAAAATAATCACAAAAACTTTATCTAAACTAACAAATAACATTAAGTGTCTGTTGTAATGTCATTTTTTTTCTACTAAATAGATATGAATGTATATACGATACCTACACCAAAAATACAAAGTTTTAAATTTTAGTCTGTCTGTCTGTCTCTTTGTAAAGGGTAAACACCGGAACGGCTGTACCGATTTTGACGGGACTTTTTTTGGTAGATTGCTGAAGTTACTCCGGTTAACTTAGGGTACTTTTAGTTTTCGAAAATAATTAGGGTTCCGCTTATAAAAAATAAAACTCATAAAAATTTTATTACATCCAATTCAATTCTCAGTTTTACTGGCAAGTGCTATAATTTATGAGAAATATTTTTACTTTATCTTAGTCCTAAATTTTTTTTAGGAAATAATTATGATTCCGTATAAAAATTAAAACGCAATGAAAAATATACAAAAAACGGCTGCAACCGCGGGCACACAGCTAGTTACTAATATAAAACCTTTGCTGTCTCGTTCACTCATTCATGATCAGCACGCTCTATACCGCTTTTGTTTGCTAAAATATTGTATCTTTTTTATTTCCAAAAAAAGTAATTGTTGATTTTTTTTTACAAATTTGACATCATGCACCTAGCATATTTATACCGTCCAGCATTCTCTTCTAAAATTAACCCGTTATTATACACAAATATTCATCATCGATTAATGCAATGAAATGTCTGTGTACAGTATATATATAAGAATAAACAAAATCCCCTTTTGGGAAACCACAAGGATAATATGGGACAGTCAACCTATTTCATAACAATGAGATGATGTAATCACATTACGTGTCTGTATGTGTGAACGAACTTGACACAACGACGACACGTTAATAGCTCTGTACGTCGTTTTATACAACATTGTCTACAGTAAGATTAAGTGGGACTAGCAAATAATTATTACGTCATTTATATCGATGCCAAAATATAACCGTATCTTTGTTTGACTAACGCTATTGATCTGAAGGGCTTTAACAATTTCACTCGGGCTTAATGGTGAACGCTTAAGGCATTCAGCTAGTAGAAAATGACAGCTAGCACATGACAAATGGAACGAATCTCGTCTTGAGCTGTTACCAGTGGCGAAACTATAATGTCGGCAACGCATCGGTAATACTCCTGGTGTTGCAGTTGTCCATAGACGACAGTAACCATTAACCATCAGAAGGGCCGTCTGCCTATTCGCCGTCCGTTGAAGAAAAAAACCTATAGGGTTGTAGCGCTGAAAAAATGCCCCGGCCCGCGAAGCCGCGAAGTTAGAAGTACTTCAACATTTTTAACAAAATTTAGTAAAAATTATAGATACAATTAAAGTTAGACACGACTAAATATTTAAACGCTTTAATAATTACTTTAGTAATTTATTAAATCAAATTACAAAGTGACTATTTTTACTGGTGCCCCGTCCAACGAATTTGCCCCGGGCCTCAGATGGTTTAGTTACGCCACTGGCTGTTACCGGCATGCAAATTCCACAAAATTCATCTTAGATTGAGCCCTAACCATTAGGACTGGAATGAGGATGGCTGTAGACAATTAGCGGAAGGTGAAAGCTTTGACAGAATACTTAAATCGGACGGGACGACTTTAATAAGATAACTACTTCTCATATTTTTAACATTACACGATTTATCGTGACCTGTGAATACCTTATGATTTGACTACATATTATACAGAGAGTAAACCCTAGATCATAAATATTTCATAAAAATCGTATACAACCGAACATAACATTATATCGTACATTTTTAATTTCAATCAGTGTCAAATTAAAACGTGCGCGTAATTATAAAAAAACATCAGGTAGGGTTGTTGCTAACATAATTTAGTTAGGTAATTCGTTTCACATCTGAGAAGAAACTGGACTTTTTATCGACACCACAGCTCTGGGAATTGTCGAGTTATTATATTAAAATTGCGCCTTACAACTGTCAATAATGTAATACGCATTATTCGTTGCGTAAATATATCGAATAGAAAAACTATAGAATAGAGAACACAATGTGTGTGTGTGTGCTCAAAGTGAAATCGTGTGTTACGAATAGGTAGTTGGTTACGTAGAGAAATCAATTACCTCCAATAATTAATAAATTTGAAGAGATTATAAATTGTACTGTTAATGAAATTAAAAACAAATGTAGATAAAAAATAAAAATAGCAATAAAAGGTAAAGTGTATCCTTCAGTAACCATTGAACCGATTTATAATGCCTTCTTTTGCGGCGAGTGCCTTCAGCACTCGGCCCCCAAAGTTACGGTGAAGCTGTAAAGGCCCTTCCAGTAAACAGCATTAGCTATTTTAGAAAAAAAAAACGATTTACCTACATGATTCTTTTAAAGCGTAGATATATTCTCCGTATAGATTTTAGTACTCGTAAATATATTAGCCGTGTAGTGCCGGCTAAGAATAGTACCCCTATATCTTCTCGTGGGTGTTGTAAAAGGCGACACAGGGTTATGAACCAGAGGAAGGGCATCCTCGGAGTACCACAAACACCTGACGATCGCTAACCCGCCTGTCAAGCGCGCTGATTATAGCAGTACCCCTCTTGTTGACGGAGACCTATGTCCAGCAGTGGACGTCTTATGGTTGAATGAATGAAAGATTTTTTTTTCTAACCTAGCTAATGCTGTTGACCGGAAGGGCCTTTACAGCTTCACCGAACTTTGAGGGCGAGTGCTGAAGGCACTCAGCCGCAGGTGAATGAAAGAAACATATTTTGCTACTTATATAGTATGTTAAAAAAACCTCATAAAATGACCATTATCATATTCCTTCTTTACATTCTTATCCTTACATCATAGAAAATATTGGAAAAAAAAAAAACGGTGACCCTAAGTTTATAATTCAAGCAAGCGGAACCGCGGTTACACCTAGTTAATTATTAAGAAAAAAAACTCAAAATGTACATCTATTTATTACAATTATCGTGATGAAGTGTTATGAATTATTTTACATTAATTAGCAGATTAGAATTATTGTTTATTAGAAGAGAAAATTATTTCGATTCGATGATTTTAATCAATCACTTTCTGATCATTGGAGCTAAAGGCACTTTGAAAACATAAACCAATGAAAACAACTCTAAATAGCTAACTTAGTAAAGTAGCTTAAATATATTATTACAAAACGACAAACGTACCGAGTGTTTTGTGACAACGATTATTTACACAGTTGTAAACGTTATTCAATGTGACTCGGTAGACTAAGGGCCGATTTTTTTATCCGTAGTCAACTCGAGAAATGGTCAGATTTGTACCAAATGGTTAAAATAATGCTATAATGACTATTTTTGAAACATAGTTAAGGTAACCAATTGTAAAAAATGTGACTACTTCTTAAAATATTTAACCACTCATCTTTGACTGGTTAGAAAGATAGCGGATGCTTAACTCGAGTGCGAACAGCTGTTTCGATAATTCTACTGGTAACATAAATAACTATTTTTAAAATTAACAATAGTAGATTTTGTGATCAAAAAACGAATTGCGACTACAACAATTGGTTAGTGTATTAGTAATAGTCAATTTGACAAGTTGTTACAGTAATTTTGACTACGGATCAAAAATTTGGCCCTTAGCAGTTTACTTAAGGTTGCTAAGGTTTAGTAAACTTATAAACGTTTAACCAAGGATTTATTTTCCGACTCTGAAACGAGTAGTGTTTTACGGCCGGATTCAATAACGAATCTTAACTTTTAGATTGAGGTCGAACTAAAAATCTGAAAACAGCGATCTGACAATAACAAAAAAAAAAAATGAAATATCAAATTTCACTAGGTATTTAGGTAAAAACAAATTGAGATCGCATATTGAAACCGGCCGTTAAAAAACCGTTTAATCTTTTCTATGGTACGAAGGTATACTATTAAGTCCGCTCGACTATTCATGGACCATCCCATTGCAGCAGATATCTATTTGTAATTAGCCTTAAAACGAATTGCAGTCCTGATGAAATAATCAAAGGCATTAAAAGTATTGCGGAATAGTTTTTGAACTAAAGCGTGTCTTTGATAAACAACTTTTACACTGAAACAAAGGAGCGTAAGCATTATAATGTCACCATAAAATTGAGACAATAGGAAAACAATGGAAAACTGGCCTACGCCAGGCAGGCAAATGGCATTTACATGCCAGGTTAGTGCTCAAGGGACTAAGACAGATGTAACGCTTTTTGCTTCTGCAGTCCCTTGCATAGGTTTTATAACACATATACTGTTTAATTGATAATATGTATGATACAAAAAAAAAACGTCGTTTATTTATTTATTTTTTATATTAAATAGTCTCGTAGTACAATAAATAACCATTAAATAACTTATAAAAACGAAAGATATTTTCATATCTATACTAATAAATAAAATCAAGTGACATTGTGACAAGTGACATTTACATGTCATAATTATAATGACATTACATGTCAAAATATTTTTTTGTCTGTTGTCTGTTTTTCCGACTAATCTCCGGAACGGCTTGTCCAGCCTTTTTTTGTTAGATAGCTGTAGTTACGCCGCGTAACTTAGATTACTTTTGATTTTCATCAAAAATAATTAGAGTTCCGCGTAAAAAATTAAAACTCATATAAATTTCTGTGCACAGTTTTACGGGAAAGTGCTTGAATTTATGAGAAATATCCTTATCTTAGTACCACAAATAATTAGGGTACCATAGAAAAAAAATAAAACCCAGTGAAGAATATATGAAACGCGGGCGCAACCGCGGGCATATAGCTAGTAGATAATAGATATACATAAGTGTCCTATCAAACTTTGTATCGCCTTAGAATGAGAAACGTTGTTATTACCTAAATTAAATTCAGTTTAACGCCCTAGATACATTTAGCCAAGTTTCGCCAAATGGTACATTTCCTTAGTTCTAATTACTTAGATACTCTGTGAGCGGTGGCCACGAAACCTTGCCCCGAATGCTAAACGCAGTCAAAAACAACGAACGCCTAAACTTTCACTGCACTTATTAACATATCTAACACGTACTCGTATAACAAACACATCAGATGCCTTTAATAATTGCATAGCACAAACTAGAAAGACTATTTTGGAAAAATACTCCGTAATTCAGTCTGGTTTACCGTTTGTTTATTTAAGAGTACATGCGGCCGGAAAAGTAGATATTTCAGAAATCTATTGATATCGCGTTGCGTTCCAAATAAGGAATTATAAAACACGAAAGGGACAACAGAAGCGGGGGCTGATTTAACTATGCAAAATAGACGAAAACGTCACTTCGTAGTAAGTACCCTGTTTCCTCCTCCAAAACTGAACCGATTTTTAATTCTCTTTCAGTTTGAGAATAATAAAGACTTTTGGTATATCCATATTTCGTTTTTTTTTTTTTAATTTGTCCATCAAATTTGTTTGACGAACGTCTGAAAATGTCGGTAAAATCTAGCATTTTTTTTATTTTAAAAGGCTTCTACTTTCTATAATAACTAATTTATGGAAAAAAAAATTAATACGTACGGGGGCAAGGCGGTGGTGATGATTTTATTTGCTATAAAAATGTTTACCATAATGCTATTATCCAGGGAGGAAACTACTAGGTTTGTATGGAATAAATGCCGCTAGGATATCCTCTTAATAGTTGTAAAAATATTTATTCAAGGTATAAGAGCGTGAACGTCGCAATCGTTGACAATTTCAATACTTTAACAGTAATATGAGTAATATGTGGGTTTAAATTTTGAGACAGAAAAAAATAATTTCAGAAAAAAAAATCTACCGCTTACAAATCGTTCACGATCAACTTCATTTTAGTCCGTACTTCGAAATTGATATTTTTAATAAATAAAAAGGGTGATAGAGAAGAAAAGTCTTCAAACCTACGTATACAAATATGTCTGTTTAAAATTAATCGGTACAGAAGATTTCGTTTCTTCAATGAATACTTTATTTACTATGATTCAAAATAACTTCATCAAATTCACTAGAATATTACTAAACATGGAATTATTAGTAACGGGTAATATGTTAATATTTGAAACAAATATTTATCCTGTTTGTAATTTGTATCATTATGATGATGGCGCAGTTGGTAGTGAGTTCGGATTCCGCGTCAGCGGACGCGGATTCGAGCCCACTTATCCAACTCTAAAATCAACCTGAGCTTTCGGTGAAGGAAAACATCGTGAGGAAACCATAGCACGGCGTCAGGACATTAACTAACAATCCCCGTCAGGGTAGCTATAGCTACTATCCTCAAGTTTGAAAACCGGTAGGTGTGTTCCGGCAGCAAATCTTAAGAACTTGGAAGAGCTTTAATGTGTTTACCATCACCAACCACATCGTCACTTACCATCAGGTGAGATCGTGGTCAAAGCACTGAAAAAATAAATAAATAAATTTGTGTACACATAGGTACGTAAGTTGAAAATAATAGAAACAACATAATAGGTTAATAACTTCAGTAAGCTTAGAAAAAAAGAAATGTTAATAATTATAATCAATTGAGAGAAAGTATGATAAGTATTTTATATTAGACTAGCTATCTGCCCACGACTACGCCAGCATTTCATATGTTCTTTACTGCGTTTTAACTTTATTATACGGAACCCTAATTATTTACCTTCAAATATTTTAGTACTAAGATAAAGCAAAAAAAAAATATCTCATAAATTCAAACACTTGTCCGTAAAACTGTGCATTGAATCGGATTTTATTAAGAAAATTTACCACTTTTATTTTTTTTACGCGGAACCCTAATTATTTTAGTAAATTTAAAGTACCCTGAGTTACCCGGATTAACTTCAGCTATCTACAAAAAGTCCCGTCAAATTCCTTCAAACCGTTTCGCAGATAACCCATTACAAACAAACAGTCAGACAGACAACAATTTAAAAAATTGTATCTTTGGTATAGGTATCGTACACACATTCATATCTAATTAGTAAAAAAAAAAAATTACATTACAAACATACACTCCAATTTTATTTATTACTATAGATATACTAGCTGTAACACGTCGTTTGAACTGTGTTAAATTAGTATTACACATAATTTGTGTGATGCCCTAAGAATTACGAAATTCCAATGGCAGAGAGCGGGGCAAACTACTCGTAGAACCGATGCCCGATGGGGCCAACGAGTTCTCGAATGGCGAACGCGTACCGGAAGACGCAACATGCGTAGGCCTCTAACAAGGTGGACTGACGACCTGGTGAAGGTCGCCGCAAACCTCTGGATGCAAGTGTCATTAGACTAGTCGTTGTGGAGTTTCTCAACGAAGGCCTATGCTCAGCAATGTACGTCTTTCGGTTGTAATAACGACTACGATTTATTTCTTAGCGGTTCTTGCTTTATAGACTTGAGACTATAAGACTGATAGAAGTTTATTTTCAGTTACTGTTCCAAAAAGATCATAGCTTATAGTAACGTTTCTGGAACCTTCTTCAAAAACGGACAAACATCTATTATTCACACATACTAAGATCGTAAAAAAGTGACACTTCAAAACGTGGTATTTTACCACATTTATAGGTAACTGCACATATGTCTTCAGTAGTAAAACCACTTAAACAAATATTATACTTATTCCCCGCCGTGTACATACATACAGACTGCACAATATCCTCGACCTTCGAGATAATCAATTCATTTGTCCGTCTCCATTCTTCTGTTAAAGAAGGTCACTCACTCTATACGAAACCTTCCGAACAAATAATGACAAATTTCTTTCATTACACATTGAAACGTTTACTTAATTGTCTGTTTATAATTTATAGTTACATGTTGTAATTTGTGTAGTATTTTGAGCATAATAATGCTTTGCCCTACTTTGTAAACTCGTGATTTTGACCAGAGTATTTTCAAAATTTTAAATGCTGTCAATTTTCACAGACTCACCTCATTTTAAAACGATAGCATAGTCATGATCATATGAGAGCGATTCCTACAAATGTAATCGATCTATTATTGCGTATTCAACTTTTTACAATTCATCTAAAAAGGTCAGAAAATGTACACGCTTAAAACGCACAAATACCAAAAAGTTTTCAATGAAGTTAAAAAAAAAAACAAAGTGAACGAATTACGCAACGGTGTTAATGCAACCGCTGTTCACGCCATTATCTGTGGTACATGATATTGACTTCCGATTTATCGGACAATTTTTTTCTAATCATGAGCGCACAGACACACGTTTCCCACGGTATGTTAGCGCTGGTCATTCCGTGAAAACAAACCACATCATAATTTACGTTAGATGGTTTATTTAACAAATTACGTTGGACATGGTGCACCATGCACATTATAAAATACCCGTCATAGGTGCAGGATTTTGTACCAGATCGGGTTATGAACACTAGTCAAATAACAAACATATCGCCATAGTGACATATTTCGACGCATCACGTTACAGGATCAGGATAGATCCGATATTTCGCGGGATGACCACTTGTGAAAATCACATCATAGTCACATCACACTTTATGCCGCATCTCTTTCCAGGATCAGTTGACTGACTGTCAAAGATTATGTCCCAAATGAAGAGAAGTTGCTGAACTCGAATTAAAAAAAAAAGAATTGCGTGTTACACTCGTACTACTACAAAAAAAATTGTTCATCTATACTAATATTATAAAGAGGAAATATTTGTATTTTTGTATGTAACGAATAACCTTAAAACTACTGCACTGAATTGAATGAAATTTGGCATGGAGATAGTTTGAAATCCAGGTAGTGACAAAGGATGGTTTTTCATTCCGAAAATCCCACGGTAACGGGAACTACGCGTTAAAACCGCGGAGAGCAGCTAATATAATATGCAATTAGCATTAAAAAATATTATTAGCACCTTAGCAGACTCACGGTCGAGTTGAGTGCCCTTTATATGTACATATATAACGGAAGGAATTCAAACATGATGGAAACGTCACGCATCGTGCCTTATAAGTTATAACTATACTAACAGTGCGCGTGACTTCACACGCATATGACTAATTATTCATAGAGTGCACTATATTTATAAATATTCAATGGTTTAAATAAACTAGTGTACGGGAACGTCCAGGTGATCACTTTTTGTCGACTTTGCCGTCACGGCATACGGGTCGATTTTTAACTGCCAATGGATGTTTCACGTCAAAACTAATGATACAAATTACTTTACTGAGACGTACGTGGCCTAATAAAAAAGCTTAAAGTTACTCAAAGGGCAATGGAGAGGGCTATTCTCGAAGTTTCACTGCGTGACCAAATCGAGGACAAGGAGAAGAACCAAGGTTACACATTACCCGAAGAGTTAGCACACTAAAGTTGCAGTGGGCAGTACATTGCTCGTAGAGTCGATGGGGCCAACAGGTCCTCGAATTACGACCAGGCCTCTCGACTAACAAGGTGGACCGAGAACCTGACAAAGCTCAGAGGAACCGCATGCAGGTGGATATGTCTTAGAGACCTGGCACTGGACATCATTCAGCTGGCATGATGATGATTATGATGAATTTACTTCTCTAGCTTATAATAACTTGACTAATGAAAGACAAACAGAAAGTAAAATTTCTATAATATTTATGAACAAACACACACGATGAGTTAATTCCCTATTAAACAATTTGTAGTTATAACTTCATTCTTCATATATATGTGCAGATTCTAATCTTAAATCGACGACTTGTTTATTTTCCTCTAAACAAAAAAAAAATTCTATTACAATTTTTGACGAAAAACCAAGTCGTAAATAAACGTGGGAACCGGAGCATTCCCATTAACGCAACATACCATAAAACGTGTCTTATGAAGCGAAACTGGTATATTTCTATTACATGCAATATTCAAATCTTAAAAACACAACACTTCATCAGTTTAAAGTTTAAATTAAATTCTTAAATGTCAAGAATTTTAGATCCCTTTAGATGGAACAATCTACTAGTAGAGCATTTTCTAATACCCCACATTTTTTTTTTTGACAAAGGAAATGCATTTGCGCACTACCCTTACCTATTGCATTAGTGAGACCGAAGTCCCCCAATGCAATAGGTAAGGGGGCACGGAGGGACGACTCCGTGCCAGTGTGGGACTCGCCCGGACGTGAAGCGTCCGGAAATACCCACTAAACCCCCCCGGGGCCGTCCACCGCATTTGGGATGGGGGCGATACGGGATGGCTTTCGCAAGCACCGCGTCGTTCTAATACCCCACCTGGCTAGCTATTATTTTCAAGTTAAAAATGTCTTGACAAGGACCTTTCCTGTGTGTTTCAGCTACAAACCTCTAGATCCAATGTCTCTAAGCTTAGTATTAAAACACGCTCAATTGACAACCGTCGCTAATGACGTCACTCACAACTGATTCATCGCATCACTATATTTATGAATGTGCAAATGAAACCTTAAAATTTGCTAGTAGTGGCAGTTTAGTGACTGATAAAGAAAAATTAAAATCGGCCCAGTTTCGGAGAAGGGCACAGGGGAATACGAAGTGGTGATTTCGTGTATTTTGCACAAATAGGTATAATTGGTCCGAGCTGCGGCTGTCCCATTCGGGTTTTGTAACTCTTTTTTAGGGTGTAACACGAAAGCAATAGATCTTTTCAAATTTGTTGCCGACCGCGTATCCTCCAATCATCTACAAACACACTGAAGTCATAAAAGTGTCCCAGATCAAGAGCATAGTTTTTAGAAAACTAAGCAGTGTAATTTTGTCGTTTTGTAATTAATTTGAACTTTCTTACTCTGTCATGTTCTGACCAACAGATATAAAGTTTAGCAAGAAATATGCAAATGTTTTAAACCCAACAAACCCATAGAAGGTTAAAAGGCATCATTAACATCAATTATTTCATTATTTAAAAAAGTAAATCAACAATTATGTATAAAATTGTAGATACTGTTGCCTATGGGATGAAAGAAAGTACACACCTACTTACATCGTGCGCTTGGAATATCTATACAAGCGCAAGTCACCAATATTTTTACGTTAATGGACACGAAGCAGCCTTTAACAATTGGAAATAGGGCAAGTTTGTGAAAATTGATGGGCTGGCACATAGTACTTTTGCTATTATGAACTGGTCATGACATTTTCCCGTCACAGTAGACTTTTTTGTAAGTTTAAAAATTATATTCGATTAAATGGTGGATACACTTCCAATTATTTAAATAAGCGTATCAGTTCCTTTCAATATGATTCGGTTAGTTTTTTATATAACACATATAAGGCAATGGTCACACTCTTTCTGTTCGTAAGCGCGGTTCTCATTGGAAAAACATTGAATATAGTATAACAGATGCAATAATAAATAATATTTATAATTACCTTTAGCACCAGTGACGTAACTATGGCACCTAAGGCCCGTGGCAAATTCATTGCATGGGTCCCCGTAAAAATCGTCTTGTTGTAATTTGATTTTAAAATAAATTATTAAAGTAATAACTAAAGCGTTTAAATCTTTATTTTGTGTCTTACTTTAATGTTATTCATAATTTTTACTACATTTTGTAAAAAATATTAGGACACTTTTGAGCTCGCGACTTCGCGAGCCGGGGCCCCCTTTGGACTGGGGCCAGTGACATTTTGCCAGCTCTGTCACTCTTGTTTCGCCAATGTTTAGGACCCTCATAAGCGTCAAAGGCACCGAAAGATTGCAACGTTACAAATTAAATAAATTTGTTTTCGCATCTGTCTCTCTGCTTAAGAAATTTATTACACACAAACAAAGTCCCCTGTTTCCTCCCTAGATAATAGCATTATGCTAAATACTTTTACACCAAATAATATATATTCACCACCGCCATCCCTGTACGTTTTGATTTTTTCCATAAATTATTTATTGTAGAAAGTAGGAGCCTTTGAAAATGAAAAAATACTCGATTTTTACTGTCATTTTCAGACGTTCGTCAAACAAATTTGATGGATAAAATTTAAAAAAGCAAAACATACAGGCATAGCCAAAGTCTAAAAATCGGTTCAGTTTTAGATGAAGGTACTATTTCGCCTATTGTGCAAATGTAAATCAGCCCACGCTGCAGTTGTCCCTTTCGTGTTTTATAATTCTATATTTGGGGTAACGCGATAGCAATTGTTTTCTGAAATACCTACTTTTCCAACTGCATATCCTCATAACCACTAAATACTCCTAAATCACCCAGCGATTTTTAATCACCAATTAGACGTTTTTTCACAGAAGGATACATATATAACTAGCAACTCGCTCCGTTTTCACACGGGCATCCTTTTTAATCTTTGATTAAAACAATAAAATATACTCTTTAACCCCTTGAGCAATAATCTTTTTTTTACACAAGGAAATGCGTTTAGGCACAGTCCACCCATGCGGGGGCAGGGAGGGTGTGTGGGTACTAACACCAGGGAAGGAGACCCTAGCGACTACCTACTAAAACCCTATGAGTGACCGTCTCTACCGCCACACGAGGGAGGGGGGGCAACACAGGATTGCAAGCATGCACCGCGATATATCAAACTGGCGTTTACACCAGCTTTCCGTTGTTTTCCTATTATCTCATTTTTATGGGTAATCGACATATTAATAGCGCAACTTTCTACAGGTGAAAGAATTTTTAAAATCCCCTAAGTGTAGTATAAATATATAAGTAGTACGTCCTGATTAAACTTTTGTGTAAATAGAACAAATCAACATTTTATAATCAAGTCACCTAATAAATACATGGCTTGTGTAGAGTTCAAAAATCCTAGAAAAAACATCCCTATAACAGTTTCTCTCTGGACCCCAACTCTAAAGTCAACGCTGGCGAAGTCACGGCCAGAAAACTAGTGCCGTATAATAATGTACTACAAGAAAGGAAAAATTAGCAAATGGTGTTCCGTACGTAACCAACCCAAGGTTTCAAGCTACGTACCTAAGGAAATACCTGTCGTGATTAACACAATTTTAACATTAATTCGTTAGCAAATTACTTACGTCCAAGTATGCGAACAGTTCAGATAGTGCCGCAACGGTTTATGCTTCAAATCGTTGTTCAGCAATACAGTAATCATTATCAGATATTCAAATTTTAAGTTAAGAATAACTGTCAATGGCGGATCAGAATCTATTTCCGTTGTAAATCGTAGTTCATTCAACAGTTTGTAAAACTCAAAACGGGGCTGAAAATAACCAAGTAAACACCTTTATAGAAATAGGATCTGTAAGATTAGATGCTTAAATAGCTAGCAATGAAACATCATGCCTTGTATATGTTTGAAATGTTGCATATTTAGTGCATCATTCCTCATTTGATCCATAACTTTTTGATGATTCATACATATTTGAACTTATTTAATAAACGCTTTTAAATTGTTTATCTACTGAAGCCTATATTTCTCTTTAACAAACTGTAGCTCAGGTTGGACCTAAACCACACCGTTTAGAAAATGATAAGAGTGAAGATGAAGTGTGTGTTGTCAAACAAATATTTATTTTTCTCTTTTCAAGTAAAGAGAAATCTACCAAACTATATGACATAAAAAAAAAAAAACAAATTCCTTGGAGTAATATAGAACTGTTCATAATTTTTAATTTCATGAAGACGAAGTTCACTTTAAATGTTACATTTCGAAACTTTTTGTCTCCTTGTTGTCTTTACTGTACATATATAGTTTTAAAGTTATGATGTCTGAAATGTGAACTTTTTTACTCTAATGGCATAAAAAAATATTTATTAATATTATAAAACAAGCCAAAAATATACAATGTCTGATAAATTTGGCAAGGCAATGTTGCATACAAGAATTTCCTGCATTTTTATGGATATTGTTATTTGTAATTAATTGTAACTTACTAATAGGTATACTAGATAGTGCAACTAACTATAAAGTTTTTTCTATAACATACTACTTATTGTAAATATTAAAAACATAAGAAGATATTATATATTTGCTATAAATGAATAAGTAAGAGTGAACAAATTGCCAAGTAGTTTATCAATTAAAAATCCTATAATCTTCTCTCTACATATTTAATTTTAATACTTGTCCATTTCATATAAGTCTATGCTTTATTTGAGTAATTACTTTATATTTTTTTACAATGTAAGAACATAAATCACGAAAGAAAGTATTCATTGCGGTTTACGAAAACAATTTACTTTCTAATCCGCTTCCTTAATAACCAAATATGAAATAATTAACTCTGTTATTTTAATTGTGAACTTTATTATTGAAAGTAACCTTTTAATAAAATAAATATTCACTTAGTTGAAAACTATTTACATTTATAGTTATTACTTTGCATAATAGTAAAATTAGATGAATTTAATAATGGGCATGGACCATGGTACAGTTGAATGTTAATGGTGAGAATGTATTAAATCCAATTTGCACTGCATATCTATTAAATTACTATTCATATCATACATACATAACCCCTTGAGCACTTACCTGGCGTTAATGCCAGCTTTCCATTGTTTTCCTATTGTCTTATTTTTATGGGTACTCGACACAATAAAGAAGCTATATGATAAGAAAGAGAGAACATTAACTGAAAAACTATTTTATAACTTATAAATACTAATACCATATTATGGGACCAGTTTAAGGGGGGGAGCGAGGACTTCAAAATACTACGCTCAGTCACAGGGAGTGTGGCCTAGGTTTTTGATACGTAGTCGATTTCGCCGAGAGAAATTTCGCACTTTTTCTCGATCTATCTTCGAATATGGAGCGCAGTGTTTAGTGCTGCCTAAAGTCACAGTTGGCCGCAAGAGTTTTTGTGTTATCGGAAAGTGCATGGAGTGATTAGATCTCGAGGCAGTCAATGAAGAGGAAATGACCAAGTCTGAAGAAACTCTTGATACTCCTGCCCCAGTGATAAATGATGTATCGGAGTGGATTGATACTGGGAACATATTCATTGAAGATGTGTGAGACGGATATTAATGTAATTAAACAGAAAACGATCGTTGTTTTCGTAAATTAAGTTACAGTAGCATTGCATTGAATATGTTTTTGCATAAGTTTTTCTTCACAATATTTAATTTACTAGTAATTATAAGCATGCATGCAGTCTTATGCAACAAACGCATTAATAAAGACGAATATGAGTCAAATTATTTTCATTTGTTTCACGTTCTGCCTGTGAAATGATTAAAAATTATACTATTCAATACTATGTAAAACTTTAAGTGGGGGGGGGGGGGGGGAGATGTCGGCATATACTAAGAGTGGTAACCGAGGGGGCAGAGGGATCGAAAGGTACGTTCCCATATCTCCAAATTACTACTCCTGCAATAGTTGAGATAAGACATCGATTGCTGATCTAAACTCTTTGTTATATTAAATTCCACTGTGATAAGCTTAGCTTGATTTTACAATCAGGATGTCACTCATGCGGGTGATTCATTTATTTTGTCACTGTAATGTGAAACATGGTATGCAGTGTTTAGCAAAATATTTGCAGGATTTTGAAATGAATGGGAATTGTTTTTTTTAATTAAGTTTACTGTTAAAACTATTATTAAACTGTTATTAAAATTACATAAAACAGTCCATTGAAAATAGGAATGATAATATTTTTTTTCTTATTTTAGGAGATTAACAAAAATTTAATCTAAATACTTCATAAATTGGAAAGTATATTTTGATGAAAGGTAAAACACTACAAAGTGAGAGCCACCTCATACAACATAGTTTGCTAACAGTACTTTTTTTTATTAGAAGGGGATTTAATAAGTAAATAAATGCAATATTGCATTCTGGAAGTGAACAGCATCCCACTACTCTTTGGGGAGACTTATTATATTGTACGTAATATTATATTGTTAGTTGTTTGTATGATCTTGTATAATTAATCATAACATATGTATAATCTCTAAGTAAATTAATTAAGTAAGCACTATAGGTTTTGATTTTATATGATTGAGTTATAGCTCTCAGGGTATGTTAAGGGCATATACCTCTAAACAAATTTGCCTTTCTTATGTCAAAAAAGAATTCACCAATTTGACAATGATGTGTAATTCCTGAAGATGAACATCACTTGTAGATGGAATGTGACCAAAACAAAACTGAAAAAAAACAGTGTACTCAAACAATTTAATCTTAACCTATTGAATCTAGGAACCTTTCATGAAATTTTGCCTTTGCCTGCAAGTGTAGATTAAATGCCAAAGTGTTGTGAAAGCTTGCGGGTAATATTAAGGTATAGATTGTTAGCTTTAAGTTAAAGTTATAATGGGACTCACATGGTCTTGTTGAACCCAAGTCCCTTTTTTTTTTTTTTTTTTTTTTTTTCGAGGGGAATGCATTTACGCACTTGCTGTCCAGCCAGACCTAACAGGGACGTACCCTTTCAGGTCTGGCTGAAGCGCGACTGAAGATGTGTGACAGTCTCTCGCACGTAAGTGCAAGGGGCTGTCACACAGGATTAGTGTGGGACTCGCGGCGAGAAGCGCCGTTCACCACTACCCACTAAACCCCCCGGTACCTCCCGCCACCTAGTTGGAGCAAACACAGGATCGAACTAGTGCATGCACCGCGAATGCTCCAGTGGCCGCCAAGAGAGACAACCTAAACACATCCGGGAGAGGGTAGAGAGTGCCTCCTCTCACCCCCCTCCCCGAGCACCCTCCCCTCCCGGCATCTGTGGCGCGGCCCCCCCCTCATCTCATCCTGTTACAGCCAACAGGGTGTAGCGAGGAAGGGAACCGAGCAACAGCTGCCTAAACTATACTGGCTGAGGGGACACACACGTGCCCCCCCAGCCAACCTCCCTCCTCATAACTAATCACCCCTCCATCACCCCGGCCTCAAGCCAGCTACCCCCTTCCCCAGGTGGGGGAACCCAAGTCCCTAAATTAAACATTTAAAAACTTTATTTACAACCAAGCAGTTATATTATCCCTATACAAAAATGCTGAAAGTAATATCGCTTTAATATTTAAAGTGAACTAAAACTAATCCTTTTCAGTACAATTTCAGTTATTATCTACTCCAATGCAAAAGAAAGTCAAATTGATTTTATATTTTAATGATAGTTGTAATTTTTTTATTTATTGAGGTTACTTAAAATATGATAGAGAACTTTCAGTAAGAATTATATAGCATTTAAAATCATTTTCACTATGACTTCATAATGACTCATACTATAAATCACAATTTACAAAACATAACTATCAAACTACTATCAAACAGATGAAATGTTACATTTTGTGAAATCTCATATTCAAGCAGACTTGAATATTGAATTTGATCCATGAAATGATACTTGAAATATTCACACTTATGCCTAACTAATTGAATAATAATAACTAACAGACATTGGTTGGCTTATTACCACAAAATCAAAGAGAATATTTTTTTTGTGTTGTAAATGAAAATATTTTTTTAGAATTTATTACTATTATTTTTTAGAATATATTTTGTTATTTTAGGTAATACACACATAAAAATTACAATTAAAATACTAAAGCAGCAAAAAACATCAGATGAAAATAACAGACTAATAGAGCATTTTTATTTGTATCAATATTAATGTTCCTTGTTTGAAATACTTAGCAAACTAAATTAAACAAACTGTTATGTGGTAAGCAAAGCCATTCTTAATAATCTATGTATATAGAATACATAGGTACAAAGTAAAATTCATTAGAAGTAGTTGCATCAATAATTTAACTATTTAGTTTTAATTAAGTAGTTATATATATTGGAAATTTCCCTTTCCCTACTTTATATGTAATTTACATTTGATAAAAAACTAATTATATATATATATATCAAGTTCCTCTAATATTTTACACAGTACTAGATAGCACAAATTTGCATGGCAATAAAAATTAGGTGTCAACAAAATGAATATGACCTCAAGGATCAGTATTAGCACATCATATGGTATATGTAAACACTAAAATGTTGTCAATAAACTATAGTTTATAGTATTCAAGAAATATACGTCATAATTAAAAGTTATAAAACAAAGCTTATTACTGTACGAATGTTATATAGAATACTTACGGTTCTGGACTATATTGAGCTCCTCCGAAAAATCCGTGCCTGTCTGGCTGTGTTGTCACTGAAGAACATATCGATGTCGTGTCAGCCTGGTCACTTCTGTCTCCACCTGCGCTTTTCACGCTTTTCTGCAGTGACATCTTACTATCCAATCGTTTGCACTATATCACGATATACCATCACGACACTGCAATATCCACCACCAAAACCGAATAGTGGGCGTACGTAAAAATTACAAAACACTCTATACCGCCTATCGAGGTCTATAAGAATTAGAACCGTAACAAATTTACAAAACAACTAGTACAGAGAAAAGTATGTTGCTAGCGTATCGCAAATACAGCCACATAGTGAGTCGCAGTTGCAGTCAGTAAATACGGCAATAAGCGTGCTTAGAATAAACAAAACGAATACTTTTCTTATCAAAACTAAACGTGTGGGCGGGTGGGCGAAATGAATACACAATACGTCATTGCTTAGAGTTGTGCTCTGTGACCTCCGGTAGGAGTAATATTATTCTGTGTCTGTGACCAGATCACAAAATCCAAACCTTTGTTAATGAAATACCTAATTATTTTATTTACTTTAGGATTTAATAAAGTACTAAAAAAATGTTAGAGTTCAGTATAAATAAACCAAAATTCAGTGACCAATATATGAAACGCGGGCCCAGTCGCATCACACAGCTAGTAAATATATAAAAAAATAAAATGTTCATAATGAAACATAAATACATACTTAGGTACATGTTTTGGTTGTGTAAAATAATTAAAAGTACTCAAATTTATTTGATTCTTATTTATTAAACCATACACAGAGAATACTTTGTCCGTAAACGTATTAAACTGTTAATAATGTGTGACAGAAACATAGTAGCTTTAAATTAGATGATAGTAGATTTAGTAGAATCTCGAAAAAAATGTGGTCACTATTCTGTTTGTATACAACTACGTCAACGACTTATTTCGATGAAGACTTGCGATGAATGAACGATGCGATTCTGCTCAATTAGATTCTCCTTAGCTGAACGCACAGGAAAAAAGCGATCCAACTCGGCATGCTTTGATTCTGACGCAGAAAGTTTGAAAGGACGCAAGTCTTTACGGGAAATGCCATGGTTATAAATGTGTTCGAACGTCAATTGATAGGTAACGATATTTTGGCTAATAAGTATTAGTAGGTATGATCCTAAAGCATCTAAAAATTAATTATATTTAATTTGTTAATTATATTGATTGAAATAACAAATATGTCTCTTATATTGCTTTTAATGTGTCGAGTACCCATAAAAATAAGACAATAAAAAGACAATAGGAAAACAATGGAAAGCTGGCGTAAACGCCAAATAAGTGCTCAAGGGGTAAAGTATTTTTTTAATTCCTAACGTTTAAAATAAAGAGATTTACTATTAATTCGCTTTCATTGTGATTTCTGATTTCAGTATTTAGTTATATAGTTTATTGAATAGTACTTACAGTTATTTTTTATGACTTTTTTTATCATATATTTATGACTGTTATTAGTTTTAATAATAATTGTGAAATAATAATTGTTAAATCGAATAATACAGTGATTTGATGTGAATGTTTGTTTTTCTTTCTTATGCTACCGAATATACCGATTTCTTTGGCTACTCTACCGATTTCGCATTTTGCCGTTCGGGACAATGTGACCACTGTAGGGATGCCGATTCCTTCTGAAAGAGATCGATGTTTAAATCAATTCGAAGAAAGCTTATGGATAATTCTCAAAAAAATCGGGGTCTAAAGGATTGATCTTTGGAAAATTGATCTTTTTTCGACTTGTTTTTATTCGTAACTAGTATTTTTTTATTGATCGAAATTAGACCACAATCATCATATTTAGTGAAAAATTGAGCTAAAACTGTTTCCGAAATAATTTTATTGATAACACTAAAGTTCGTAAATTGAAATTAAACAACAAAAGATAAACAGTCTAAGGAGAAAAATATACTAAACTCTTTTATCTTTGCATATTTGTAGGTAAATACATGCCAGAAAAACAAAACGGACGCTAGAATAGTCAATCTTTTATCATTTTAATATTATTAGCGTTATTTTTACAAGCATATCAAAGCTAAAAGTATAAAGTGATTTTATGGTTGGCAGTACTTTTGAAATAGTCTTGATGTAGTAAAGTGTCTAAAAAAGTGTAAAGTGTCACTGTATGTGGTTACTAACTATCAGGCAAGATATTTGTCTACCATCTTAATAGTAATTAAAAAGACATTTTGAATTTCATAAAGAAGCGAAAGAAACTGACCACAAAGCCATCTCTTAAGTTTGTAATTAATTTAGTGATTATCTTTCATACATTTACTTGTGTTTGGTATATTCTTAATTGTAAATAATTTATGGTTCTCATAAAAACAGAAAAAAATTGTATAAAATTGATTATTTTGATCTTAAAAATTGATTCTTCGATTAACCCCTTGAGCACTTACGTGACATTTACGCCAGCTTTCCATTGTTTTCCTATTGTCTTATTTTTATGGGTACTCGACACATTAATAGATCTCAGGAAACTATCCCTAATAGGGCTCTATCTCACAAGTTTTTTAATTGATTAAGTGAAAATTTTCGTACCTTTGTATTTGTTTTGGTACATTTCTAATTTAAACAAATTAGTTATTTTTATTGAAGCAGAAAAATGAACCACTGAATCGATCCAATGGTAGATATCGATTCAAATGATCAATGCTTCAACGAATCGATTTCAGATCGTAATCCCTAGACCACTAACCTGGAATTAAGATTGTACTTGACTGAGTTGCCAAGTTAAAAAAAGAAGAAGAAGAAGATTGTACTTGCCTACATTTTTATTCCTCTTTAGTACCTACGTATGTATGTGCTTTGTGATTAAAGACAATTTTTTTTTTTACCAGATTTGGATTTCTACTGTCTACTCTGTGACTTTTAAGGGTTACGTTTTCGATTCATTGGTGAATTATCAAAGAAAAAGATGAACTGTTTAAAAATTAAGTCACTTTCTGCACCATTTGTAAGATTTAGTTCAACTTTACCAAGTGAATTTGTAAACAGAAACCCAAGGAATCTCGAACGAATGCGTATAGCCCGTAAACCGGACGGGTATCACTTAGAAAAACCAGGAAGAAGGTTTTGGCACAAGTCTGTATTGTCACCGTTTCATTACTTAAAATTAATCCAATGCTATAAAAGAAATTAATCTATGTGAATTTGTCTTATTTGCCATTTGACTACCATAACTTAAAAACAAGAGATTGTATTATCCATTAAAATTTCAATAAATGAATTCACTATAGTCATAATGATTGATAATGAACATTATGATTTGTTAACCTTGGACCTAATAAATTACCTCTTATTTAATTCATTATTTATAACCAGGCAGAATTTAACTTCATAGTAAATTAAAAATATAATTTTATTTTTATTTATCATTTTTATTTTTAAAATATATTTCTCCAGTGTATATATAATATACTCCCACAATATTTAGAGATTGCTTACATAAAAAAAATCTTATTTACCACTTTCTAGGCTTCACTTAATAACAAGCAATCGCACAGTAACTGCCCAAGTCATACATTTTATGAGTGGCCCTATAATCCAGGCGAAAACTTCAGAATGGGCACTCCGTAAACAACTCTACAGCATTATGGATACTTGTGCTTACATAAATTTGGGGCGAGTTTTTGCACAAAGGTGTTTAGAGTTTGGAATTACTGAAATGTATTGTGATATCAAACCGCAACAAGGTGGCAAAGTGGAGAAATTCCTAACTGAAGTAGAAAAAGGTGGAATTAGATTGGAAGAACCTGAAGTGTATAAGAAACCGAATCCTTGGGACATGTTGCGACCTGAAAAACCATGGGAAGTCACTGAAGAATAATTAAAAAATTGAATGTTAGCCAAAATAAATTATTGTGATTTATAGGTACTTGAAATTTTGTTTTTATTAATTTATATTGAAATAAAATTATCCAATATTCAAGGAATTAATAAAGAAACACAATACTTAAATTCTATTTTATTTGTGTTAGTAATGACAATTAAATGGTAATGATTATTGAAGAATTGAATGTCAAAAACAGTAATATTACTGTTTTTCTGTTTATTATTACTTAAAATACTACCTATGTGTAATATAGGCGATTATTGCATAATAATCCAACCAATCAACTATCCATCTCTAAAATCAGGCCGAGCTTTTGGTGAAGGAAAAAAACATCGTGAGGAAACCATAGCATGATGATGTTTTAATAATGACTGATTGGGTAGCTAACTTGAGGGAGGTCTCAAGTTAGAAAACCTATCGCCAAATACCAATAGGTGGTTTCCGGGATCATCGCTTGAGAACCAGGTACCTCTAGGCTTAGTGTGTTAACCAGCATCCTAGACCACATGTCACTTTTTTTTTACGTAGGGAAATGGGTTTAGGCACCGTCCTCCCATGCGGGGGCAGGGAGGGTGTGTGGGACTAACACTAGGGAAGGAGACCCTACCGACTACCCACTAAAACCCTATGAGTGGCCGTCTCTATCGCCGCACAAGGAAGGGCAACACGGGATCGCAAGCATTCACCGCGACATCGTCACTTAACATAGGTGATATTGTGAACAAAGCACTGAACCTTTTAGTATTAGTGTATTATATATGACTGAGCTCCGTAATATTATTCTGTGTGACTGAGCCTATACCGTGTAAAATACAATATTTTATATTATATTCCTACTTTATGTCTAGATTGTTCAATCTATACAATTTTGTTATCTGTGGTTGCAACTATGTAAAATGTTTCTGGACGAAATTTATACGTCATAGATTACTGTTTGCAAAGTTGAATAATAATAACTGTTTTGTTTCTATTTAATTCCAGTTTTTATAAGTAAATATTTTATATGTAGTATGTACTTAATTTCAAAATATTATAAAGTATTTATAAAATTATTAACAAATAATTTTACTAATTTAGGTAAAAGATTTAAATTAAAAAGTTGTTATTTTGACTTAGATTAAACATGGCTGAAACTATAATGGCGTCCATGTTAGTTTATTCCGCCTAGATATTTATATATTTATCCTTTTCTAACATATGGAAAAGTCCATTAGCTACTGGGTACGCGTAATGATCAATATGTCCACGTGATCTGTCGCCAGTCGACTCGCGTAATTGCAACTATGATTGCAAGTGCAAAATGTTAGGAAGGAAACGTTTTGTGTAACAATGAAATTTTAATTATTTTTTTAATTTAAGTAGTAGTGTTCTAGTTATAAAATGCCCGCGTCTATTGGCGTCAATTTGCGTGTGACTGGGCATTGTAGCCAAGGCGGGAGAAAGTATATGGAAGATTTGTTTTCCGTTGCTTATCAACAAACTGAAGATGAGAGAGATTTGGAGTACGCTTTCTTCGGGATATATGACGGTCACGGTGGGAGTGAGGCTGCTGCATTTGCTAAGGAACATTTAATGGACTCTATTGTGAAGCAAAGGCAATTCTGGTCGGACAATGATGAGGATGTTCTGAAAGCTATCCGGAATGGATATATGTTGACCCACTTGAACATGTGGAAAGAGTTAGGTAAATATTGCTCGTTTTATGTTCAGTTTCCATGTAGGAAAATGGATGACGGTACAGTCAATAAAGCAAGGAGTGTGCCAGAGATTGTTCGAAAAGTAAGTTGAAATGACCTTGTAGATTTACTAATTTTTTTCCACGAGTGGTTTGACATTGAGTGTCTAAGTTTTATCTAATGGTCATTGTTTGTTTTTTTGCTCATGAAATCCCATGGTTATAACACGAAGGCTATTACACAATTTTTGGGAACACAAAGTGACAAGAGAAAGCAGTTTTTACAAGTTTCGTATTTTATATATTAGTGTAGGTTTCCTCTTACGAAAATCTTGAGTAAAAGGTCAAAAATCATTCAAATGGGCTAAATTTGTAATAATTATGACAAGTATCATAAATAAACTGAAAAATATTTTATTTTAAAAGTCATCTAGTATAAGTAAAATAAAATGTAATTCTTACAAATGGTAGAATTTTATGTGTGAGTGCTTTATTAGGTGTAATGATTTATTATTCGCTTAATGGGATGTAGTATGAATATTGGTTTTGAAAAAACAAAATTAGATAGTTTTTTAGTAAAACTAATGTAGACAGAAATTTGTTTGTTACAACAAAAAACACCAAAGAACTTTGTGTAATTAGGAGTACAGAGTTATGACTTTGAACAAAGATATTTTAAATGAGGTCTTTAAGATAAGAGCTTATCATGGAAAATAAACAATACATATAGAACCCATAAAGTATAAAAGCTTTTACAAGAGAACTGTGAAAGGCACAGGACACATTAATTTTTAACCCCTTGAGCACTAACCTGGCGTTTACACCAGCTTTCCATTGTTTTCCTATTGTCTCATTTTTATGGGTATATTAAAAGAACATCAAACTAAGAATCTAGTAGAATTTGAATTGAAAAAATCATTGAACCCATAAGAACAAAAAGTTGCCAGATATCTTTGTTTTTACATGAATCAGTCAAAATTAGCAAACATCTAAGAGTATACAACACAGGATACTTTTTATAAATAACTACTAAAGTTAAAATTTTGCCCAGCCAAATAGACTGTTAACACCTAGGGTAGTAATATGTATGTCTTCACTGTTTTATTTTTTGTATGGAACCCTAATTATTTTCCTAATTTGTTTTAGTAAGATACAAGTAAATTTATTTCTCATAAATTCAAGCACTTGCCCATAAAACTAACCATTGAATCTGATTTTATTCACAATTTCATGAGTTTTATTTTTTGTACAAGGAACCTTAATTATTTTCATAAATCAAAAGTACCTGGAGTAACTTCAGCTGTCTATCAAAAAATTCCAGTCGTTCCGGAGATTACTTGGTACAAACAGACAGACAAAAATTTAAAAAATTGTATCTTGGTATAGGTATCATGTTTACATTCATATGTATTTAGTAAAAAAAATATTATTTTGACATTACAAACAGACACTTTAATTTTATTTATTACTTTATATAAATTTACTTTTGTTGTTTTTATTCCAATTTATTAATAAGATAATAGAAACAATAGACTTTGGCATATACTTAATTTAAAATATAGCACACATACTTCCTTCTACAAAATATCATAATAAAAAAAACCACACTTAGAAAAGTAAACATTCTAAGCTAACATTTAATTAGATGTTAATTTCATTCAATTTCAAAAGATAAAATTCAGGTTTTTAGAGAATAAGTAAATGAAATATTTAGTAATAAATTAACATTTAATTTTTTTTTATTACAGAAAAATGGCCTAAAACTGTAACAGGTTTACCAAGTACAGCTGGTACTACAGCAAGTGTAGCTTTTATAAGACGAGGAAAAATTTATATCGGACATGTTGGAGATTCCGCTATTATACTTGGTTACCAAAAAGATGGTTTGTATTATCAAGGTTTTTAATCAAATAATTAGGTGTTTTTATTTTTTTACTAATGAACAATTTAACCTATAACTATACATAAGCTTAAAGAATTAAATACCGAGGGATTGTTCAAGTGTTATGTAAGCAATATTTTGGTAAATTTCAACCCCCTCTTCCTCTTTGTTAACGTTAGTAAGGGAAGTTCTTACTCCCCTTCCTATGATTATCAATGCATTAGCGTAAGTAACAATATGCAAACATTGATTAGGTAATCACCATTGTGGGCCATAGCACGGACGAGTCCCGGTGGGTTCGCCGCAGGGGGCGACGCAGTGCTTGCGAAAGCCACCCCGTGTCGCCCCCATCCCAAATGCGGCGGACGGCCCCGGGGGCTTTTAGTAGGTATTTCCGGGCGTGAAGCGCCCGGGCGAGTCCCACACTGGCACGGAGTTCATCCCTCCGTGCCCCCTTACCTATTGTATTGGGGGACTTCGGTCTCACTAATACAATAGGTAAGGGTAGTGGGTAAATGCATTTCCCTCCGTCAAAAAAAAAAAAAGAAAAGGTAATCACCATTCGACCATCACCCTCGCCCATGTCATAAAAAGGCAAAACATAAAATTAATGCTTACGTAATATTTGAAAAGCCCTGAGGTATACCAGGAAGTTGATTGAATAAAAGTACAGGTGGTTGGTGACAGGTTCTCACAAACTTGAGAATGGGATCCAGCCAGGCTAGGCATTACAAAAAAGCCCTTGCACAATGCTATTATAGCAGGATCATTGACATGGTATCTACTGAATTATGTCAGCGCTTCACAGTCAAATCAGCATATAAACATAGAAGACAAGTTCATATTGCTTATCTGTTGGTGATCAGGCAAATACCCTTAAAAAAAATATTGGACTAATACAGTAATACCCCGCTTAGCGCGACCCGGTTACGCGCGGTTTCACTATAACGCGAATGTCGAATTTCGCGCTCAAATGCCTCGCATTACGCGAAAAAGTGCGTATAAACATAATGTAAAGACAATAGATGTATTTTTCCGTAAAAAATAAGAGTATGTATTGCATAAAGTGTTCTTAGAATTAAAGTGATTGATTAAAATGATTTGTATTTTTTTTGTATTAAATTTTGACTATGTTCAATCATAAACCTCGATATACGCGAATTTCAGTTAACGCGATTTCTTTCGGAACGTATCCCTCGCGTAAAGCGGGGTATTACTGTACTCTCATTTCATTTGGTTTTCCTTGGCATGAATATCAATCTCATGTTATTGATAAATTCAGGTTGTGAAGAATGGGCAGCCAAACCTTTAACGTCTGACCACAAACCTGAATCAACAATGGAAATTGAACGCATCCAAAGATGCGGCGGTAAAGTGGTTTCGAAGGCTGGCGTGCCGCGAGTTGTATGGAATAGACCTAGGCCCGGACATAAAGGACCGATAAAAAAGAACACACCAATGGACGAGATACCGTTTCTGGCTGTGGCACGATCACTCGGTGATCTCTGGAGTTATAATCCTCAAAATGATGAGTTCATTGTTAGTCCTGATCCTGATGTAGGAGTGTTGACAATAGATCCATCTAAGTTCAGGTAAGTAGTTTAAAGTATTGATCTTAAGTGTAACCACTTACTGCCTGTGACTTCACCTTTGTTGATATTAAAATTGGGTTCAGAGAGAAACTGCATTATTGTGAATCAATCATAAGATCTAGTGAGACAAGTTATCACTATATTTTTCTAGGATTTTTGAAGAAACACATTAAATTTGTCTGAGTTATGTGTAGGTATAACCAACCCAAAATTCGAGCATAAACATTTGGGAGATCCAAAATGAAAATTTATTTATTTAATTTAGGCCCTAAGAAGGTGCTTATGAACGTCTAAAACACTACCACCCATTCGGAAAACAACCCAGCCGAGAAGAGCGCGGGCAAGAAACTCGATCTGGTTCTTTTTTTTATAAATATGATATATATTATTTTTTTAGTTATATAAAAACTATACAAATCATAGTCTTAATAATGTTAGCGGAAGCACAGAGATGTGGGTTAATTCCAGACATCACTATCGTTCACGTAATGATTCACCCTGTAATAACCTTTTGAGATTAAAACTCGCTTGACATAATACTTGAACTTATTGTCAGGTAAATCGGTAATGTTACTTGGGATCTTATTGTAAAACTGAATACTATTACATATAAAGCTTTTATTGGACTTACTTAACCTAAAGCGTGGGACGGCCAACTTGTCTTTACTTCTAAATTTTTACGAATATGCATTAAGTTATCCAACATGTATTGGGAGGCCAAAGTTAAGATATCTATCCAATTCTGTTGTTAGCCGAATTAATTATATTATATTGCCCTCAATCCTCTACACAGGTTGGTGAAGTTGTTAGTGCAAAATAAATTATCTAGTGATATTTTTTTCACTTGTTTTCTACAAAAATTCAATTATCTGAAAAGTAATACTTTTGTGGGTTGGTTCTAGTTTGCCTATGTCCAATTTGCGACTAGGTTACAAAACATAGATATTTTCCACTTCCCGTAAACATTAATTAGGATATATAATATTACCTTCCTTGAAAAATTATATTACTAAGGGTGAACACTATAAAAATCCATTGTGTCATTTAGAACAAGCTAAACAAAGCCTAAATAAACTACCTCACCAAAGACCACGTTCTTAGAATTGCTTGGTAACAGAGAGACCATTACGCCAGGGTTTCATGTGGATGTTTTTCATAACTAACTCCAGATTAATCGTAACTTTAACCTTATCAAATGACATAGACCATTTTTTTTTTTTTTTTTTTTTTTTTTTGACGGGGGGAAATGCATTTACGCACTACCCTTATCTATTGTATTTAGGGGATCAAAGTCCCCCAATACAATAGATAAGGGGCACGTAGTGACGAGCTCCGTGCAGTGTGGGACTCACCCGGGCGTGAAGCGCCCGGAAATACCCACTAAAACCCCCCGGGGCCGTCCGCTGCATTTGGGATGGGGGCGACACGGGGTGGCTTTCGCAAGCACCGCGTCGCAAATGACATAGACCCTGACCACATTATTACTACCATTGAGTCCTCATTGCTTCAAAACTGAACCTATTTCATGTTATGATAAAACTATACCATAGTTAATTTAAACGGGTTTTCACGTGTTACCCTTGCTTTTTTCTATCCCGACGTTTCGGCTGGGTTCCACCAACCGTGGTCACGGGCTGACTGGCGGTGCGCGGCGTCGCCAAACGCGTTGAGGGGTATTTTGATGAAATAATGATAAATAATAATTATATAAAACATATAATTCATCAAAATACCCCTTAACGCAGCAAGCGACGCCGCGCACCGCCAGTCAGCCCGTGACCACGGTTGGTGAAACCCAGCCGAAACGTCGGGATAGAAAAAAGCAAAGGTGACGCGTGAAAACCCGTTTAAATTAACTGCATTTGAATATGGAACGCGAAAACTTAAAAAATTACTATACCATAGTTTGAACATATTGTAACACTTTTTTGGCTTGTAGTAATTTATAACTTTAAAAGTGGGTGTGTTTAAAAACTCTTTTAGTGTGTTCTGGTAGCAGTTATATTTTCAACTATAATTGATGTAATGTCAAGTATGGTTCATGTTATAATACCAGATCTTTTTATTCAATATAGTAGTATAATTAAATTAATTTTTGTATATTAAACAAAGTCTGGTTAGTCATTTAAAACTTTAGAACACCTGAACTAATTTTTATGATCTTTGATTTAGTAGCATTTTATCTAATCCCTGAATATCATTGAATACCTGAATAACTATTAAATTAGGAAAAAAAATTTTATGAAGAATTATTTTTTTTCTTCATGCAGACAGTATGGAATGTCTTTTTTATGTTATTTTGAGAAGGGATTCTCTGATTTCAAAGAACTTTCTGTGGGCTCGAGAATGTCCCTCGCACATTGAAAGAAAAACTAAATTCATATACTAAGACAAAATCTATTGATTATGTACTAAGCGGTATAAATTTCGTTGGGACAGCTATTATATAATACTAGCTGTGTGCTCGCAGTTGCGCCTGCGTTTCATATATTCTTCACTGCGTTTTAATTTTTTTATACGGAATCTATTTTTATGAGTTTTTTTTACATCATTTTTACAAGGATCCCTAATTATTTTCGAAAATCAAAAGTACCCTAAGTTACACGGAGTAACTTCAGATATCTACCAAAAAAAGCCCCGTCATAATTGGTCCCAAAAAAAAGCCCCGTCATAATTGGTCCAGCCGTTTATGAGATTACCCGGAAAAGACAGACAAAAATTTTAAAAATCGGGTTTTGGTATAGTTATTGTTTATACATTCATATGTATTTATTAAAAAAATATATTTTGATGTTACAAATAGACACTTTAATTTTATTTATGAGTATAGATTTAAGAAGCCTATAAATTGTTTTTTCCCTATTTCAGATGTCTGATTTTTGGAACCGATGGTTTATGGAACATGATATCACCTGAAGGTGCAGTTAGCTTAGTCCAAGCTACGGAGAAACACAATGAAGCAGCCCTCGTCGGGGGGAATGCTAGTCAACCTCGAGACTGGTTGAACCCCTCAAAGAGTTTAGTAGATCATGCCCTGGAAAGGTAAAATCTGCCTATCAATATTAATTATGTTAATATTTTTACACAAATTCACAAATGATTTTATTTTCCAGGTGGTCTAACACGCGAATGAGAGCGGACAATACGTCAGTGGTGACTCTGATGCTCGATCCGCCGGGGCCCCCGCGCGCTACCGTCCTGCGCTCACGCGGGGGGGCGCAGCGCGTCGCGCCCCCCGCCCCCGCACCCGTCGCCGCCCCTGCCGTCCCAGCGGCTGCGCCCCCCGACGAGGCGGAACCACGGCCCGTGCCACAGAACGGCCTCACAATTATGACGCGGTACTCGGACGCCGAACGCGCCGCCTCCGCGCCCCCCGCGCCCCTGCCGCCCTGTGCCACACTCGACGCCCGGCTCTCGGTCGCGCCGCTGGAAGACTCATCGCGGGATGATGCCACTTCCCCCGATGACTCCGATATGCTTACCACCTATGGCAACCCGGCCGAGTCTTACTTCATGGCGCGCCTGCTTAACCGGACTCATGTCGTGAACACTCTAGCCGCCGTGCCCGACGAGATATCACGGACAGATCGAGCTCAATCAGAACCATTAGAGTTACAGACCACAGTTACGCAAGTGCCGGAAGCATCGGCTCCTCCAGCGGAGCCGGACGCTCTCGAGAGCCCGTGCCCTCGCCGGTTCAGTCAGAAATCGTCCAACCGGATGCGGCCGGCGACCGCACTACTGCTGACGATGGTGGAATTCAAATAAACGAGGTGTCATCGAGCTCACCGACGGAAGCGCCGCAGAGGGCGCGCGGCCGCCGCCCCCGGGCGGAAACGCGTCGCGAAGAAACCACTGCTGCCAACGATCGCGTGCTGCGGTCCCACCACGAGCCCGAGGTCTGCTCTCGTCCGAACACTCGGCAGGCGGCGACTCGGTCTCGGCCGCCGCCGCCCGCCTCGCCTGCGCCGGACCGCGTCGTCATACTGAGTCGCCGCGTCACTCCACAGCCATCGCAAGCCTCCCTGGTACCCTCCGAGACGAAACAGATCAACCCGAGAAAGTCGGCTCAACCGGAAGTGGGCGCCGACGAAGACGGGAAACATGGCGCTCGAGCGACTCGGTCGCAGAGCGCCGTCACCACTCCACTTGCACAAAAGATCACGCGCAGTATCG
The DNA here is from genome assembly GCA_014132275.2 of Samia ricini. Classification (NCBI taxonomy): domain Eukaryota; kingdom Metazoa; phylum Arthropoda; class Insecta; order Lepidoptera; family Saturniidae; genus Samia; species Samia ricini. The sequence goes on from AP028168.1 coordinate 27,147,092, forward strand.
GTGCGTACGCGCGCGAGCTCCGGGGGGCGGCGGTGGCGGCTGCGGCGGCGGCGGCTGCCGGGGCGCGGGCGGGAAACTCGGCGCGCGCCCCGGGGTCCTCGCGGCGGGCCCCGGCGGCGCGGCGGCAGGGCGCCCGCTCGAAGGAGAATCTCGGCGGCGCGAAGGGCCGCGTGCGCGCCCGCGTCGCCCCCGTCGCAACGCCCCCGCCGTCCCCCCAGTGCCCGGGGCGGACGCGGCCCAGACGCATCGATAACGGGCGCGACGAGCCCGAGGTGCACTCGACGACGTTGGACCCGTCGCCCGCGTGCACGCCCCCGATGCAGGTGCCCCCGGCCCGAGCGCTACGTTCTCGCAACGAAGCGACGCCACCGGCTCCGGCGCGAGACACTCCCGGGTGTAAGCGCCCCAGGAGGCAAGAGGAGACGGAGAGCTCGGCGAGCAAAGTGTCCAAGCTGGCGCCGGAGCGGTGCGCCCGCGCTCTCGGCAAGCGTGCCTCGGGCCCGTGGGCCCCCGCGTTGGCGCTGCGCAATCGCCTGCGTCGTCGGTTGGTCAAGTAGCGGCGGTCGCGTGAACGGTCTCGCACGCGTCCGTATAAATGTTTTAGATTTAACTTGAAGTCAGATCCAAAGATGTCCGCGTTGTATACGGTTGAGTTTCTGTTGTTATATTCGCTGGTGCGGCTCGCGACGCCGCTTCACTAAGTGCCAGAGCGGACGGGCGCTGACACCGCCACCACCGCCGCCGCCGACGCCGCCGCCTGAATTAAACTATAGTACAAAAGAGAATATATTCAATATTTTTTACATGTAAGTTTAACACGTGGACCAGAAAAATTGAATTAGTTCTAGAAAATATTTACCCTCTCAATATTTATATATAAATAGTTTCTGCCGTATTGCATTTAACTTTACACGGACTCTGGAATCTGATTCTAGCTTATTTACATACATCGAGAGGCTACGGAACCAGTTTTTCAGTCTGGTGACATTGCAAACGCCTTACAAAGTTAATGTTAAGAAAAGAAAAGAAAAAAGAAGAAAACGATATAAACGAATTTCATATTGTGACTACCGGGTCTTCAAGTTATTTGATAATTGATAAATTTTAACAGTGAGAGCTAAAATATTATAGGTACTAAAATTTTGATGTACCGTTGTTGGCGTAGTTTCTAATATAGCATATTATCCTAATTGTATTAAATAAATTTAGAATTACACCGAGAGTGCTTTGACGAGATAAATAAATAATAATGTTAACGAGTGCTAAATTTATTACGTTGATAATGTGTACAGGAATATTTAAAATAAATAAATAAATAAAAAAAAAATATATATATATACTTTCCCACGTACAGCAATGAGAATGTCACTTTTTACTCATTAGTCGTTTAGAGATATCATGTGTTATTCTTTTAGGAAAAGAAATTATTTTTAATATACTTACTGTATTATCAAAGTATACAATATTTTATTCATGCTCTAATAAAATAATGTTTTTTTTTTTTTTTATAAAATTAAATATGTCTGTAATTTCTACATATCTCCCTAGTTTAAACTCAACATTGCGTACACAAAACGACTATATTCCAATTATTTGGGAAACAATTTTCGGTGCATTTTTTTGTTTCTCTATTAGTTAATTATATTCCTCCATTTTAATTATACGTCTTAGTTGTTATTTCGTACATCTCCACTTTATATTATGTTTTTAAATGTGATTATGAAACCATTGATAGGTTTGAGTAACCAAAAAAAAGGTTAATTTTTTTTTTCTATATATTATATAAATGGAAGTTTGTTGATGGTTAAAAATATTTTGTCTATAGTATTGATATATATATATAGCTTGCATCATAGAGTGATTTGACATAAATGAAGTACCTAAGAATGAACTGAAGAGTCTTATGTAAGTTAAATAAGAGTCCAAGTTATATGTACATATTATTAGCTTATTATATAATATATATATATATATATAGCTGAAAATATGTAATAATGAGTGCCTCACGTTACCGATTTTAACAACAAATACACATAGGTGTTTTATGAAATATGTATTTTTTATTAAAAAAAAAAAAAAAAATAAAATAAAAATTTGTTCATTGTAATAACTTTAGATATAAAAGAAGATTTTAATATAACTTGTTAATAAGATTATAATATTGTAAAGATTTAGGTAAATTTTAAGATAAATCTGTCACCTGACTAATATAAAAAGATATTAATCATGAGCGTCAACCAAAATTTAAAAATGTTCTTATTAGAATAAAACTTGTCCAAACAAAATCAAACGAATTATTAAAAAAAAAAACAAAGTGTAAAAAGGTTCTACTGTTTTTGTAACTTTTTAATATAGATTATGTGTTAGGTTGTGAAATGTTTGCAATATCATATATTGAGGATTTATTCACTGTTAACAACTACATGAGGCCTTTGACGTTAATTCGGTTTCATTATTAACTCGATGCGGGTGGCAGTGATTATGTTTACAAAATTTCTGATAACAAAATAAATTATATGATACATAACCTATAAAGGGTAAAGATATGCCTTGAACGATAACACTGTGCTTAAGGTAAACACTTTCTAAAGATAGATTGAGAAGCTAAAAAAGATTTTTTAACTATACAATATAGTTGAGAGTAAAAAAGGATTATTGTAGATTTTATTTTTTGATTTAAATAAAGTTTGTATGAAATATAACGATTTTTATTAAGCCCTTAGATGAGGTTTTTTACGTATTTTTGTTTTATATTGAAAGTTACTTAATATTTATTTTTATTAGAAGCAATTTTGGTGACTGTGTGGCCGCGGCTCCGCCCGCGTTTTATATGAAAGAAAGAAAGAAAAGACATTTATTACCATTTTTAGGATAGATTACAAAATTTACAAGGAAACGATACAATTAAGTATATAAACAAAATAAAAACACATGGTAATGAGGACTGGCGTCAGCATTTGCCGCTCTATTCCTGTATAAAAACGGCGCTGTGTTTCAGCGTTTTTGGCGAAAATGGCGAAATTTCCCATAAATGTTGAAGAAATACATTTTATTTTTTCCCCTTTTGGCAGAATTTGGTTATATGATAAAAGAAAACTTTTCACCATGATTCCAACTATTAGTCGATTTGAGGTGGAATGACCCCCTCTACATTTGCTCGCACTATAGAGGAGTTTGAACCACACTGTAAAATAGATGAAAACTAATGCTTTATAATCTTTAAGTTTACTCCCATTGTTTTTCCTAGCTTAGTCCGTAAATATGGGTTAAACAATTAGGCCCAGCCAAATACAAAACCCCGAGAGCTGTTTAATTGATCGAAATGGTTACACTGAATAAGTGTTACTTAGTACGCGTTTTAGAAAATAAATTTAAATTAAAAGAAACCTGAATATTTGAATTGACCACGAGGCACGTTATAATAGCATAATGTGTAAAATAAGCATTCTATAATTCACTTATTATCTATACCAGAGGTCACCAATTAGTTTCGCTCGGAGTCCATTTTATGAAATGAAATGACCATCACGATCCGCAAAACATTTTATAGAATAAATATTTATTAAACAAATGTATTTACGAAAATAACTAAGGTATTTATTTACATATCTATGAGAAAAAATTGATTATCTTGGTTCGGACTATATGTCTGAAACGTGGAGATAAATTGGTGCAGGCTATTGACTTTAAATCCTGGAGACGTTCATCAGTAAGTCGAGATAGAAATTTATATTGAATGAAGATTAACTCTAATCTAATCTTTCTTAATTTAATATTTTTTCTTAAGTTCTGGATGTTTATTACTACACATAAATTTCATCCAAAGCTTGTTCTTTAAAACTGTGTTTTTTTTGGAAATCGATCATTTTCGTCTGCAGAGTAGCTTTATCACTTCTGGAAACAATTGCAGTTTCGTTGCAACATTCACCATTAGGATGCGGATAGTAAATGCTGCTGAGGATTTCTACAACATTCTCAATTTTCTTAAAATCTGCCAACCTGTTTTTAAACTCCGATTTAAGATCCGTAATGAACGTCTTGTATTGGCCGACGTCAATCTCGTTGTCACTGCTGATTATTTTATTTAAATTGGAAGAGTAAGTTGAAAGAAAAGTTGAAAGGTTCTCGTTTGTTGTAGTATGAACATGTTATGAGAAGACAGGAAGCGCATGTGGTTAAAATAGTAATAAATATGAATGTGGAAGGATGGAAAACTAGAGGAAGGCCAAAGAAAGTGTGGATAGAGTGTAAGAAATGAGATAAAAGAAAAAGGAGTAAATGAAGAGATGACGACTGAAAGAGGCGTATGGAAGAAGAAAAGACACTGTGCTGACCCCAAGTGAGTTGGTAAAAGGCATGAGAATGATGATGGAGAAGTGTAAGAATGTGATCATTACCAAGATTATTAATAAAGAGATTGAGTTATTATATAGAAGTATTATGTCAAGCAAGTTTTAATCTCAAAAGGTTACGTGAACGATAGTGATGTCTGGAATTAACCCACATCTCTGTGCTTCCACTAACATTATTAAAACTACGATTTGTATAGTTTTTTATATGACAAAAAAAATTATATATATTATATTTATGAAAAAAAAAGAACCAGATCGAGTTTCTTGCCGGCTCTTCTCAACTGGGTTGTTTTCCGAACCGGTGGTAGTGTTTTAGACGTTCATAAGCGCCTTCTTAGGGCCTAAATTTAATAAATACATTTTGATTTTTGAGTTTTCGCGAAATACTTTTTACTTCTGACATGAGCTCCCATACAAGCATTCTCTTGCCTTGAAGTTTAAGGTTCAGGTCATTCATAGGTTTAAAAATATCCGTCAAAAAAGCAATAGCAGCTACAATTTCTTTTTAGTTCAGAAAACTTAAGAAGGCGTTTGCTGAAGTCTAATCACAGTTGAAAAGATATGTCTTCAAGTGTTCTAAAATACTAAAGCATCTTTCTAAAACGCAGCCTTTGCTTAACCGTCTCACATAATTATGCAACAGTAGATCGTCATATTGTGCATCAATTTCTTCAAGAAATGATTTCAATTCACGATGTTGCAGTGATGATTTCGCACGAAGCAAATTTACTATTTTCTTCGCTTCTTGGTTACTATGCTAGTGTAAGTTGCTGTGTTTTCGCGGTCCACCATATGGCCACCCCTGATATATACTTATAATAAAAAGCTAACGAGACGAAATCTGTACGTTGATTTAAAGGCTCTTTCGGTCAACAGCATTGGCTAGGTTAGATATAAAATCTGTACATTGAAGATATTTAAGAAAAAGTACTATCGGTATAACAGTTTAGTTATTTTTTTATCTGTCTGTGTTTATTAATTTCTTCGCCAAGCACGCAAAAACTACTAAACCGAACTCAATTAAATTTACTAATAAGATATAGAGTAGAGAACATAGACTGCAAACTCTGAATTCCAAGCGGGTGAAGTCGCGGGAAGAGCTAGTTATATATAATGATGGTTTAATCAACAGAATCGTGTACCTATAATCGTTCATCGTTCGCTATAGCACAACCGGCGGATAAATTTACGCTACACACGTTGAATGCGGAAGTAATGAAAGATGCATCGTCCCCCATCATGAATGGATTAAGCGACCCTATTTCTGTCCCATCTGTCCGTAGCCGATGATTCCCGGTTGACCCTCCTATTTCAATCGGTTCGGTTATAAACGTTATACTAGTTTAGGCGCGCGCTCTATCCGCGTCCCTGCACATGCCGGTACGTCAGTAATGCTAACGCGACGCACGTAGCGACTGTCGCATTTCGTATTTTAAAATGTTATGTGATCGAAGTTGATACGTATAATTTCTATTTTTAAAAGTGCGTGTTTTACTTTCACTAAATATTTGATAACAATTGTTGTGATTCGATATGATAATACGAGTGCGTAAATTAAAATAGACAAGTAAACGGATAAGTTAGTTGGTCTATAATTTTATTGATCGACTTCGGGGACACGCATTGAGTATTTCAGTTCGGTATCTAACGCCGGTTTTGTTTACGTTAAAATTTGAAGTATATTCCCACGTTGTCAATAACAATTGATAGTGATGAGATGAGGATTTACGAACGTATTTATTATTCTATTATTATACCTCAGACACAACACAGGATCCAATACTTGTGTAATAACTAGAGGATTATTCATAATTATTTTGCATATGTTTTTCCCTTACTTCATTACTAATACTAACACGTCTACAGTCTAGTTAAATTAAGGATACACTTTTTTTAAAGTAACATAATGCATAATTAGGTATGTATTAATTTTGTAAATTAATTGTAAGTAACGATTGCATTACTTAATAAAATGTATCTAAACGTATGTACAAATACTCGACGACATCAAACGTAAAATAAAAAGGCGGTTTATATTTGCGAATAACTGGAATTGAATGAAATAATTTTGAATGGTATTAGAAGACAGATAATTAATTTTGAGAATAACAAATAGGTAGTAGGTTATATATTACAACAAGTAGGTTATATATTATCTCATCTAAAAATTGGTTTCAATGTCTCCATGAATGCCTCTCATCTCGTCTCACCCATCTATTCTTCATCCTGTTACGTCATGTAGCAAGGTTTTTGTCACTATCTTGGCACGAATATCCTCCAACACGTGACGGACGTAGTTAGATCAATGGTACTTTTATTTCGTCTGATTTTTAATACGTCGATTACCCGTAAAAATGAGACAATAGGAAAACAATAGAAAGCTGGCGTAAACGCCAGGTTGGTCCTCAAGGGGTTAAAATAGATATGGGTGTTTTTTTTTGAGTTTAGGAGTGCAATATTTTATTCCTAACTCGGCCTACAAATTTGTTAGTATACGTTGCACTGACAAGGCTTTAGTTAGGCTATATCAAAACTTAAGTACAGCTTTTACGTAAGAACAGACAGATTTTTTTAAGCTTTAATTATAGTAGAAGTGGGCTCTTAAGAAAGTACCTAACTATTATAATATAAGAGCCCTTCCAAACGTTGTCAGAACTAACTTATTGTAAATTTATTATCTTGTCTGTTAGACCTAAATATTTGTCCCAAGTATAAATATTTACTGATGTATTCAAATACTTGACATCATTTATTGTTCTGTATTGATTATATAAATATAAGAATTATTAAGTAATTTTGAATTTTATCGAATCTAAAAATGAATCACGGGCTCTTAAGAAAGCCGACTGTAGCTGTGGAAATAGATCGTATAAGTAGATAGTATAAGATTTTCTATTAGCTTTTTAGTAAACAATCAGAAAATGCACTAAACACTATGTTACATCCTCACTGAGAATGGAGCGTGAAGTTATGTATACATTTTTATATTATTAAAATATATTCGGACCGGATCAACATAAATATTAATATAAAAAAAAAGTAAATTGCGAATTCTTAGTGCGAACTAACAAGATTAGCTAGTTTTTTTTATCGAATCCCAGTACGCTTGCGAGCGTGTTTTGGCAATGTTCGTATGTATTATAGCCGTTATAATAGTTGTAAAAAAGTCGCCTGTCTGTTTGTTTGTTAGTTGTCTTATAACTCGAGAACGAACGAGTCTATTTTAAATTCTTATTTTTTGAAATCATAGATGATCCTCTAGCCAGGTTTTAGGATAAAACTTTTTTGTATACGTTATATTGTATTTTGCGATAATATATGTGTATTATAATGAATTAAGTAGCCGAAAAAGGACTTTAAATATTTAAGATCTTTAGTGCATCGATTAATAACTTAGGTAAATTGTCGTACGCGAGAGAAGTCGAGTGTAGTTATATATTTAGTATAATATATTTATAAATAAATTTGTGATTTCCAGTCATCCATACGCATCATAATCTATTCGGAATAGTAATTTAATTTCAGGTCGTTAGCACCAATACAATTTTTTTTTGTTATAAATATTTATTTTAATACTAAATTGGCTTCTCGTCAAATTCAAATGATTTTCTTATCTTGTAATAATATTTGTCTGTATTTAAACAAGGAGTACGTAATTATGCAAAAGTAAAATAAAAAACAATAGAATTAATAAAAATAATTAATGGGTCCTTCAAATTTTTAGCGGCATCTTGGTTTGTCATGTATTTGACTGTATATTTTGTAATATTTATGACATTTTATGTAATTCAGTTCGGTTATAATGCTCAAATGAAGCGCATTGGAAACAATAATACGGAACATAAATTCTGAAGTGTCACAAAAACTCTCTGGAAAGTTCTAGAGAGATGACCACCAAATTGTTAAAGGGTTGATATAAGACTTGAAAAAATGCCCACGTGACGTTAAGAGGATATGCTACCGGCATTTACTCCAAATAAACGTAGACCCCTGTTGCCTCCCTCCTAAATATTTTTATACCAAATAATATCCACTACTGCCATGCCCGTATGTTTTGATTTTTCCCAAACTTTAGTTATTTTAGAAACTAGGAGCCTTGTAAAATGAAAACATGCTCGATTTTTATCGTCATTTTCAGAGGTTCGTCAAATATATAAAATTATAAAACGTAGAGGGGTAGCCAAAGTCTTTCTTATTCTAAAACTGAAATAAAATTAAAAATCGATTCAGTTTTGGAGGAGGAAACAGGGTACTACGAAGTGATGTTTTTCGTCTATTTTGCATAGGTAAAATCAGCCCGAGCTCCAGTTGTCCCTTTCGTGTGTTATTACTGTTTCTTTGGAACACAACGCGATAGCAATACATTTCTGAAGCACCTACTATGCAAATCTATCTCCGACCGCATGCGCCCTTAACTACGTAGTTAAGTTTATAGAACAATAAAAAACTTTAAAAGGGTTACCAGATTTTCAAAAAATATTTTACAAAACTACTAGAAATAAATTTAGTAGGAATATACTACTATTACGCGCTCGTAATTAGGTGCTGATAATAATTGTAGGTAAATAATTAAATGCGACGCGGTGCTTGCGAAAGTCTCCCCGTGTCGCCCCCCCATCCCAAATGCAGCGGACGGCCCCGGGGGGTTTTAGTGGGTATTATTTCCGGGCGCTTCACGCCCGGGTGAGTCCCACACTGGCGCGGAGCTCGTCACTCCGTGCCCCCTTATCTATTGTATTGGGGGACTCTGATCCCTTAAATACAATAGATAAGGGTAGTGCGTAAATGCATTTCCAACCGTCAAAAAAAAAAAAAAGGTAAATAATTAAATACCACCATTTAATTTAACTCTTGTCTATAAGCAAGTTTCGGTTCAGTTTAAAGCCAGTAGATAGCAGAGACTGATAAAGCAACTGAGCCTGACTTGATCGTGATCACCATGCAATTGATAAAAGCACCCTCATAGTGATATGATAAGTGTTTGAAGCGACGATGGCTTAGTTGGTAGTGCGGTCGGATTTCGCGTCAATGGACGCGGGTTCAAATCCACCTATCCAATTCGAAAATCAGCCTGAGTTTTCAGTGAAGGAAAACATCGTGAGGAAACTATATCTTTGTGATATCTTAATATTATGCCCGCCTGGGTAGCTACCAGTCTCAAGTTAGAAAACCTGTCACCAAATACCAACAGGTGTGTTCCGGCAGTATTACTTGAGAATCAGTACCTCTAGGCTTGGTGTGTTTACCGTCCCGGACCACATCGTCGCTTAACATCAGGTGGGATTGTGGCCAAAGCATGGAGCATATACCGCGCTTCGACCGTGGTAGATATATAGATTTCTATCTATCGGCGGTCGTCGTAGTTCTTCGACTATATTTAAAATCAAATAAAGTGCAGTTACATGACTGAGGCCGAAGAAAAAAATAACATTGCACTTGGTTGATCCCTTTGTGATACAAACGCAGCTGTTGGCATCAGTTTACTCATAGAGTTATATCTCTAAGAGTGATAATTCCACATGAAAACTCGATTAATAATGAAACCAGGAAAATATATATGTGTGTTTGTAAGCGCCACGAAATTACGTAATCACCGGCATTTGAGACGTACGTGGCCTTTTACGGGTAACTTGAAATGGCTTAATTCCACATGTGACCACTGCCGTTCTGAATGTTTTTCTTCTATGAGTTTACTTAATAATAGGAGAAATAATGTAGATAATGACAATGCAGACGTCACGCTATGTTCAATTCACGGTCCAGATACTGTGACGTAAATGAAACCATGCACGGGTTAATTGTGTACCTACATGATATGTTACACATTATTATTTAGTTGAGAGATGGATGCTCTCAGATTTACTTACGTATTTTTAAATAAATAATATGATGTCTTTTCAAATCATTTATATTTAAGAGTATTGTGACCACAGGTCCATTATTGTTGCCGAGGCTCGCTAATAGCTACAAACGAAAAAAAAAAAAAAATCGTTAGACAAACAGAGAAGAGAAAGCTACTGTTTTTCTACCTATTTCTATTAACAGGAAGAGTCATATAATGAACTATCCGTGCCTCGTGACTTTTCTTGGTAGAATAGCTGAAGTCACTCCGCGTAACTTTTGATTTTCAAAATTAATTAGGGTTCCGCGTAAAAAAATTTAAACACATGAAATTGTGAATAAAATCCGATTCGATGCAGAGTTTAACTGACAGGTACTTCAATTTGTGAGAATTCTCTTTCATCGAATATCAAATTCAAATCAAATTTAGCTCTAGGTTCGTAGCAGATTTTTTTTTTATAAAGGCAGTGAAGAGCATATTATACGCGGGTGCAGCCGCGGGCACTCAGCTAGTTCATACTATATTCGCTCAATGTCTCAGAGGTCATCCATTAACCAAGTGAAGTTTCTGTGTTGCGTCATGTGTAATTTTTCGAAAAAAAAATTTTTTTTTTTTTTTTTTTCACAAAATGCGGTTCAATGCACTGTTTTGTGATGTGCACAGGTTGAATTTATGAGAAATATTTTTACTTTATCTTAGTCCTATATTTTTTTTTGAAAGTAGATAATTAAAGTTCCGTATATAAAAGAACGTATTGAAGAATATATGAAACGCGGGCGCAACCGCTGGCGCACAGCTAGTCTAAAAATAAGATACACTGCAACCTAGACACAATTGTGTGTTTTTAAAAGATTTTATCATCCAGTTAAATATGGATACCGTAAAAGTCTGACAACCCTAATTCGTCGAGATGTGTAAATGTCATTCGCTCGAGCTCTAAAGACTTCAGGGGTCGTCCAGTAATCGCGTGGTGTTTTTGAAGTGAAAAACTTTTTTAGCCGCTTCGAGCAAGTCTCGGTAAGGAAAAAACTTATAGATTCGCGTTACCGGGAATGCTATGACATTAGCTGTCAACGACATGCTATTGCGTGTCAAGTATTAGATGTCGTTTAAGTGCTGTCACTTTTGTGTTGCCACAAAACTTGTTTAACCGGTCAACTACGAACCTGGTGTTTACGCCAGTTTCAGTTGTTATCCTATTGTCAAGTTTAACCATGTATTCGAGGGATTAATGTTTAACTTAAAAAAAAGTAGATTTTCCAATGTTTCGAGTTGTCACTCCTGTCGGCAGTCCTCATGGCTACGTACTTTTTTAAAATTGAAAACCCTTCTCTTCTAGAAGTGTGCTAAGTCTGAAAGTGGATGGATATAGAGGGCGAGGAAAGTATCATTGGACTGTGTAAAGAATCATATGTTTATAAAAGGTGTGAATGTTGAGATGACAGAGGAAAGTGAAAGACGGTTTCATGCTGATCCCTTCTCTCCTTATTCACTCTTAACATGGTTTTTCCGAAACCCCTTACGAGCGTCACGTGATTAATGAACGACCCCATATTCGAAAAATGTTATAATGCGTAATTATTATGTTAAATAATTTCGAAAAACAAACCGATGACTGACGTGAACTTTGCTTCCGAGTAATCAAAATTCCTCTGCCGCCTGCCTGTTGACATAACGATAAATATTCGGAACAGTGATAATAATATTACTAATTTTAGGTTAAGTTTTAATAAATGTTAAGAGGATATGCTAGTGGCATCTATTCCATACAAACGTTTGTTTCCTCCCTGCATAAAAGAACTATGGTAAATATTTCTATACCAAATAATATATGTCCACCAACGTCATGCCCGTACGTTTTAATTTCTTCCATAAATTAGTTATTACAGAAACTAGGAGCCTTTGAAAATAAAAAAATGCTTGATTTTTATCGTCATTTTCAGACGTTCGTCAAACAAATTTGATGAATAAAATTACAAAAAGCAAACGTGGAGCCATAGCCAAAGTCTTTATTATTCTATAACTGGAAAAAAATTAAGAATCGGTTGTGTTTTGGAGGAGGAAACAGGGTACTACGAAGTGATGTTTTCGTCTATTTTGCATACCGTAAAATCAGCCCGAGCTGCAGTTGTCCCTTTCGTGTTTTATAACTCTTTCTTTGGCGCGCAACGCGATAGCAATAGATTTCTGAAGTACCCACTTTTCAAATTTGTTGCTGACTGCATGTTCTCTTAATCTCTTTGCGTTTGTTTTTTATTAATTCTTAAACGATTTGAATGAAAATGAGCATACAGAGGTATTATTTATTTTAACAAATAAATTAACTTATTGCCCAATTAATGGAGTAAATAATAAAAGGACTCAATGCTCTGTTTACTTTTGATGAGACGGGGGACGGACGGAGTGTCTGAGTGGTGATTACTGGAGCATTTTTTACTTATTTTTTACTTACTACACTAATAAGGGGGAAGAGGGAGTTAAAAGGCTAAAGTTATCAATTATCACGGCGAAAACTGTTATTCATACTTAATTGCAATAGTTTATTATGCAAATATACCCAATTGATTATATCTGTAATTAATTTAACTAAGAATTTTTTTAATAACTTTAACAGTAGTCTCAATTTTCATTATGTTTCCTAGTATTTATTATTATTATTCGAAAAGGGCTATGCAGGCTTAAACAGTCCTGTATCACTGCGACCTAGTCAGATCTATTGTGATCGCCCCTATATTGCTAAAGCTTACTGCTTAGACCTACAACCATGTCTCCTAGTAAGGGACCGTTCTAGAATTACGCGAGGAAAATAGTAGACATTTTAAACAACTCGCTCACTTATTAAATACACAGTAATAAAAATGTGATAATGATACCATTTGTATTTTTTAAGTTAAATAAATAAAATTGAAGTGTCTGTTTGTAATATCAATTTTTTTTTTCTTTACTTAATAGATATGAATGTATATGCGATACCTATACCAAAAAATATAATTATTAAATTTTTTTATGCCTGGACAGATTTTGACGGGACTTTTTTTGTTAGATAACTGAAGTTACCCCGCGTAACTTCTAATTTGTAGGGAAAATTATCACGGTTCCGCGTAAAAAAAAAAATTGGAATAAAATCCGATTCAATTGACAATTTTACGGGCAAGTGCTTGAATTTATGAGAAATATTTTTAATTTATCTTAGTCGTAAAAAAATTTAGGAAAGTAATGAAGGATACGTATATAAAAAAAAACGCAATGAAGAGTATATTAAAGGCAGGCACAGCCGCGGGCACACAGCTGGATTTGAAATAAAAAAACAAATAATATAATAACTACATATTACTTACGTTATAATCATTCAGACCACCTGACCAACATATCATCAAAAATCTCCGCATCTCCTATTGCTAATTGCTAATTATCTAATGCTAATGCAGTAATTGCTAATGCTTACGTAATATTTGAATGAGCCCTTAATAATGTAGCTACTGTCGCTTGGCACGTTTACCGACTTACTTGCGGTTTACATACTTATTAGATTTAGTTACTAAACGAGGTTAATGTGTTTGTTTTAAGATAAATATTCTAATGGTGTTTTAAACGTAATGAATGAAGTAATTAAATTTTATGGGAGTATCTTTATTGGGTGAAGAGTTGTGTTAGGGTATCTAGTGAACGGAGCCTTTTTTTTTTCGAGGTGAATGCATTTACGCACTACCCCCCTTTTTTTTTCGGGGGAAATGCATTTACGCACTACCCTTACCCATTGCATTAGTGAGACCGATGTCCCCCAATGCAATGGGTAAGGGGGCACGGAGGGACGAACTCCGTGCCAGTGTGGGACTCACCCGGGCGAGAGTCGCCCGGAAATACCCACTAAAACCCCCCGGGGCCGTCCGCTGCATTTGGGATGGGGGCGACACGGGGTGATTGTCGCAGTCACCGCGTCGCCCTCTGCAGCGAACCTACCGGGCCTCGTCCGTGCAATGGCCCAATGGGGATGGGGGGGGGAGAACGCCCCCCTACCTCTTCGCCCACCCCCCCGAAGGGATTACGCACTACCCCTACCAAGTTCAATAGGAGGATCAAGTCCCCCCAATGAAGTTGGTAGGGGGGTGTCGAGGGACGTCTCCACACCAGTGTGGGACTCACCCAGCGTAGTGAACGGAGCCCTGCATAACGTTATGTGCAGCCAGAATGTATCTAGAAAGGGACGTTTTGGTGTGCATCAGGATGTGCTAGTCCCTAAACTTATGTATGATAGTGATTGCTGGGTCTGGCATAAAAAAACATGAAAGCAAGATTAATGCAGTAGTGATGAGAAGTCTAAGAACTGTAGCTAGCATGAGAATGACAGATAAAGTAAGGAATAGTGGGATAAGGGAAAGAAGCTGTGTTTTAGAGGATTTAGGACAAAGATAGAGAAAGCGATGCTTAATTGGTTTGGACATGTAGAGAGGAGTGATGAAAGAAGATTGACGAAATAAATTTACAAGGTGAGGGTGATAGGGCAAGCTGGTAAGAGTCTACCTAGGCGAATGTATCTTAACCAGGTCGAGAACGTTCTGGAGAAAGGCCAGAAAAAAAAAAAAAAAAAAAAAAAAAAAAAAAAAAAAGGTTAAAAGTACCCGTGCGACGCGGTGCTTGCGAAAGCCACCCCGTGTCGCCCCCATCCCAAATGCAGCGGACGGCCCCGGGGGGTTTTAGTGGGTATTTCCGGGCGACTCTCGCCCAGGTGAGTCCCACACTGCACGGAGCTCGTCACTCCGTGCCCCTTATCTAGTGTACTGGGGGACTTAGATCCCCTAAGTACAATAGATAAGGGTAGTGCGTAAATGCATTTTCCCCCCGTCAAAAAAAAAAAAAATAAAAAAAAAAAGGTTAAAAGTACCCGTAATCGAAGAGCATGTATGTAGGTGCTTATGAAAATAAGAGAAGCGAAAGATGTGTTTTAGGATAGTAGCAAGTGGAAGGGTGTTGTCTCTACCTACCCTTATGGGAGAGAGGCATGTCGTTATGTATGTATTTGCCAATAAACAGGTAGGTGTAAACAGTCTTCTACCGTGGACGCCATCCGCCCGGTCCTCCGGGAGTGGGTGAAGAGGGGGCACGGCTCCCTCACCTTTAGGCTGGTGCAGGTACTGTCCGGACATGGCTGTTTCGGATGGTACCTGCACAAGATAGCCAGGAGGGAGCCGTTGCCGAGGTGCCACCACTGCGACGCGGCGGAGGACACGGCGCACCATACCCTAGCGGAGTGCGCCGCGTGGGAGGAGCCGCGTCGTGCAGTGGTGGCGGCGGTGGGGCCGGACCTCTCGCTGCCGACCGTCGTCAGCGCTATGGTCGGCAGCGAGGAAGTCTGGGGAGTCGTTGCCTCCTTCTGCGAACAAGTTATGTTGCAGAAGGAGGCGGCCGAGAGGGCCCGTGAAGAGGATCCTGGGGCGGATCCTCGGAGGCGCAAGAGGCCCAGGGGGCGGTGGGCACGCTACGTGCGGAGTTTCCTCCGCATGTAGGCGTGCCCGGGGGGGGGGGGTAGCGTTGTTGGCGTGTGCCGTTATGGGGGGGGTCGTTTGTGTGTGGGTGGCTTGTGCCGTATTTCTTCTTTGTGTGTGTGTGTGCTCTGTTCTTGTTTCTTTCACTTCCTTCGCTCTCTTCAGGCATCCCTCTCCTTCCTACGTCTTGTCGACAAAGACAAGATGAGTGAAGGGGAGGGACCTACCTTTTCTTAAAGTAAGTGGCGGGCTTCTTCCCCTTTGTCCCTTTGCCCGCCACTGCTCTGTCCAACACTTCCCTTTTTCTTTTTACGGGGGGCGGGAACTCATCCTGCTCCCTGGAGGTTGGACTCCTCCACGTCTTGCCTCTCCTGAGGCGGGCTAAGAGGTGGAGGGGAACTTTTCTCCTCCATCCCCACCGGGCCATTGCACTGACGGGCCGGGTGGGTTCGCTGCAGGGGGCGACGCGGTGCTTGCGAAAGCCACCCCGTGTCGCCCCCATCCCAAATGCAGCGGACGGCCCCGGGGGGTTTTAGTGGGTATTTCCGGACGACTCTCGTCCGGGTGAGTCCCACACTGGCGCGGAGCTCGTCACTCCGTGCCCCCTTATATATTGTATTTGGGGGACTTGATCCTCCAAATACAATAGATAAGGGTAGTGCGTAAATGCATTTCCCCCCGTCAAAAAAAAAAAAAAAAAAAAAAAGGTGTAAACAGTCTTAAAGTTATAATTTTTTACAAAAAGTTGGCAAGCCATCCATGAGATCAATGTTATCGCTTGTTCAAAGTTCACAATACCTATATATGCTATTATGTATGCAGTTAACTCGTATCTAATCAATCAACAGTTAATTTTGTCTCAATATCATTAGTACTAACATATTACAAAAAAAAAAACATTTATTTGTCGGTTTGTCCATTGGTACGCTTATAACTCGAGAGCTAATTATCCAATTTATATGATTCTTGAATTTTAATAATAGATTTATTATATGACCGGATAGTAAAAGTCAGCAAAAGATTACTGCCAACTCGTTATCTCGCAGTGAATAAATATTCTTTAAGGAAAAAACTATGTTCGAGTTAGTCACGACTGTAATCAAAGAATCGCGCTGGGCCCTAGTCTAAACGATTTGGGGTCGTGATTAACCCTGGCCGACCTGTGATTCGCAGTAGACCAAAATAATGTCTTATAGATCGACACTTACCTCTCGAGTAAAGCCGGTGTCCTGCTTCACCTTCCGTAGCTCGTGTGTAGTAAACAGTGTATAGTGTGAATGCGTGAATTGAGTAATAGCTAGGAAGGCTTAATAATCAACAAACAATCAATTTAACATTTAACGCTAATCACAAATAACTTTCATCTATAACAACGTGTATGCTCGCGTCGAGTTATTACCAAACTGAACCCTGCGACAATTCTCGCGGGTACTACGATAGAATTCAAGTGCCCCTTATTTCACTTATGATCAATAATTAACAAACTACTAAAATTAAAATAACCGTTTAATAGAATATTTAAACTACTTGTTTTTTCTAACCCAATAAATACTGTATTTATAGAGAAAAAAGAAAAAAAAAATCTTCAATTTTAATAAACGAAATAAAAATCTTTTACTTTACGGCAGTAAAGCAATAGACATAAGAAATTAATAGGGTGTTTAATATTTAGGGGTTAAAAAGGGAGTATCGACTGTTAAGCACCCTACATTATGGCACCACACCTGCTCTGGTCCACCTTGTCTTGCTCAGTGTAAGGGGGCCTTTCAAATATAATGTAAAGCAGTATTTTTGACTTTCTTCTCCCTCTTACTTCTCTCCCCCTCTCATGGTAACGTAAGCATTTTTACAAAATCTACTAAAGTCTATTCAACCATTAGACGTCCAATGCTGGACATAGTTCTCCCTAAAAACAGGGAGGAATTGCCATAATCACCACGCTTGGCAGGCGGTTTGGCGATCACAGTAAGGTGTTTGTGGTTCTCAGAAGATGCCGCTTCCCATCCTCTGGTTTATCCCTTAGTCGCCTTTTACGACACTCACGGGAACGATATGGGGTGGTACTATTTTTTTCCGGCACCATACGGCATCTACTTAAGTAAATAAGCTGACTTGTTTAGTGCCCTGGATTTACATTAAATGTACTGAGGGTTAGGGCCCTAGGCGGAAGATTTGCAGGGTGAGAACAAAGGTCGTCTTATTGCATTACCGGAAATGCATTTTTATTTTCAAAAAAAGAGTATTAAAATAAATTAGAATTAGACCTACTCAGTTCCTAAATTTTGTCAAAATTATTTAATGTCATTAATGATACACTTTTTGATAATATTTTAAAGTTATATACGAAATGAAAGGTAGCTAAATGTATAATAATATAACTTCATTTATATTATCCAGAATTCCATCTCCATTTTGAATACATGTCCTTAATTGACGTGGCCAATCATCGATCGCGACATGCACCACATTGATATCTATTCCTGTCGATGGTTTTACCAGAGATGCTTGGAGACAACCCAAATTGTGATAAGATTTTAGCGCAGACGTTTTCCTCTAAATGGTCCAAAACCGTGTAGTCCTGTAGGTTTCAATCTGGACTAGAAGAGGGCCAGTCTTCTTGCCCGATGAAGTTAATTCCACGAGCGGTCAGCCATTTTTGCGTGCTTCGTGCCGTATGAGCTGGCGCTGAATCCTGCTCGAATATCCAATGTCTGCTTTTGAATAATGTTTGGGAAAGAGGCTTCCCTATGTTTCATTTATATAAAAAATATATTTTTTTATAGGGCTAAGGTTAAATCCGGCACTGATTGCTTACGTAATTAACATTCAGACTCCTTGTAAACCCATGTCATCAAAAATAAGCAAAGTATACGAGTATGTTCTCGGCCGCCATTGGTGTTTCCGTAAAACTTTTACCCATTTATTTATGCATGCCTTCTTCTCGTAAAAATATAATTTATGTATATAGAGTTCATTATAATTATTAAAAATAAAACAAAATATGCAATTTTTCCCTTTGCGTCGATACACTTTCTTGGCGAACGTAACTAACTGTGTTTTGTGCAAACAGTTTCTGTTACAATTTCACTTTAATATTTTTTAATGCTTCTGTTTTGTTAATGTTTTTTTTTTTCGTTTTCACTCTAATAAAACCGCCTCGGTTGAGATCTTACGAGAATTTAGTTTATTTTTATTTTATACCGGTATATTTGAGTCTGTTATACGATTTCTTTTAACGTCGACGACGACTTTTTAGTTGAACCATGGTTTTTACTCGATAGCGGAATTCTAAAGATTGATCGCTAAAGTTACTCGGCGAAAGTTGACGCAAGTTGGGGTGACAATATTTAAATTACCAATTATGTAAAAGGATTATCCTTCTGTCAGTCTGGTTCTTAATTTATTTCTTTCATACATCGGAAGCTTCTAAACCAATTAACGTTTATTTTTTGTTAAAATAAATAAATATGGAACAAATGGTGACTAAAATTATAACTACCAACACGTTCTTATGTATCACTTTACCTAAACCATTTGTTAATTTTGTTTACTTAATTGGATATACGTTTGAAAAATGTTGGACGTATGTTTACAAGTCTATAGTATGAATACAGGTTGACGAATGTAGCTGTGGATTCCCTCCAGTCAGATATCCGCGCTAACTTCATACCATTGAATATTTAAGAGATGAATTATGTTGTAAATGCACAACAGAAAATATTATAATTATGGGAGAGTAATCACAGGACAAAGTTAGTAGTGTTATAAAATAATATAAACAAATAGTGCAAAGTAATATTTGATTATAATTGTGGAGTCTAACAGAAATTTTACACCTGTAGACATTTCCCAACACATATGTAGGTTTTAATAAAATATATCTGTAATAGGGATAAATAAAACATTCTAGTACATTTTTCTCTGATTGTTTTAGTTTACAGTATATAATATTACTATAGTGTTATCAATTAAAAAAAAAAAAATTAAAGCGGTTTAACATCAAATTTTTAATAGTGCTTTTTTTTCAATTCCGATCCCTAAGCGAAGACTCATTGACATAATTACATCGAGCAATATAAAAGTTGATCAACTAATGGTCACCCTTCGTATAGAAAATATTACTGTCGATTTGTGCTTGGTGCTTAGTACTTATGCGACTTCGCGACTCGACGCGATGGTAAACGATAGCTTCGTGGTTACGTTTTACAAATAATATCCAGTTCATAGCTTTGTCTTACAACGTTCATTTCATTCTAGAATTAATTCTAGTTTTTGTTCTAATGAGTTTTGTGTTTTTGTTAACAAATCAAAGATATGTGAATATAATGTTGACAATTAGTGTGATCGATTCCAAAGACTTACTACTGTGATAATATTATAATAAAGTGACCAAAGATTGTCAAAGTTTGTGGTATCCAAGTGTTTCTTCTACAGTTATAGGATAGTGAAGTTTGGACAAAAATGGGTAAGTTTTTTAAATTATTTGAGTATATACTTATTATAAATTGTTTTGTTGTAATGTAACGTTTTCCAACAGAAGTGTCGTTCAATAAACATGCCTTTTTTATTACTCATACTGTAAATCAAGCCTGCTCAACCCTATTCCGGTGGGCCATAATGTGGCCCGCTAACGATTTTTGAATGACTCGCGGATGCAAAGTATATTTCCACCAAGTTGAGAGTTTTGCGTACGCGGTCACCAACAGATGTTTATGAAAAACTCTTCTTAGATCTTAATTCTGTAAAAAATTAAACACCTCACATCAGTAATAACAAAATATTTGTAACCTAATGTTACTATTAACATCTAATTTAACGCCTGGCATAAACAATATATTACAAAATCTATGTCTGAAATCACATAGATTATAGGTATCGCTTACGTACCATTCTTACATATATTTTTTTGGCATAAGGTGAATTCAAATATCAATCGTTTCGAATAGAATCGACATCCCTTGGATGTTGATTGGTCAGTGACGTTACGAACTTAGCAACATGGCGGCTAACATTTACGCGCGGGAATTTATAATTTAAATTAATTTTTAGGGCACTTGACGTAACGTTACGTCACCGCGTGTAAAATTTTGATTTTGATTTAGAAATATATTACTGAGCGCCATCTATCGTTAAGAATCTATAATTGAAAAAAATACACACATATTTTTATAGAGATCGGTCGAATGGATATTTACAAAAAAAATCTATTTTGATAGATCCCGCGATTCCGTCCGCGTGGTTTTCCGTGTATGTAATACGAAGATTACAATAAATTAAAAGCTAAACATAAATTTAATTAATTTCTATAAAAATTTCGCCACTTCATAAGCTTGTTTCTTACCTACTTACGAAAATCATAGTAATTCTATCTTCGTCCTTCATTCAAAAAATACTATATTCTAGTATTCTCAACGGGAATAAATAAACACTCATTATTTATTATCGAAACAAATGGTATTTTACAATATGCACAGAATATAAAAACGCACACAATTAAAAAAATAATATTAAATCGTCGTGAGTTGAAAACAGAAGGTAAAATTTAATAAAATTACCGCGCATAATTTGATTAAACGATCTCTCGGTTTCGACGATCAACTCCACAAGGATTTCAATAAAGCAAATAATAATATGTGCATATTGATAAGTATCAGTCCACGAGCTTCGTTCTAAGTGTTTACGGATTGTTTTAAATATTAATTCATTCATAAGTGTTATTCTGTTAGATTAATGCGATAAAAAATAAACACTTACTCTATTGTAAAATTTAATATCTCGCCAATTCATCATCTACCTGTCCTTATCACATTTTCATTTAGGGTTGGCGCAACATGTCTTCCTCTTGCATTCATCTCTATTTGAGGTTATACCTATATTCATTACATTTCACACAGTCCATCCATATTTCCTTTACTCTTCCTCTTCTCCTATACCCGTCCACATCGATATCCAACACCTTTCTTACAACATCCTCGCTCCTCCCTGCGCATTACATGCCCATACCAAGACAGACGCCTGCTCCTTACCTTCTCTGTCACTAATACCACTTTAAAACTTCCTCTAATGTATTAATTATGGTCTCTGGCACTACATATATGTAATATATAATTTACTTAATATGTTATTTTCAGTAGATTAAAGACCTTATTATGAAGAATGCAATATGGGTAAAACCGCAGGTATGGTTGTAGTTAAAATATTATGTATTAATAATATTATGTAACTAGCTGTGTGCCCGCGGCTACGCCCGCGTTTTATATGTTCTTCACTTCATTTACATTTTTTTATACGAAACCCTATTTTTTTTGAACTAAGATAAAGCAAAGATATTCCTCATAAGTTCAAGCATTTGCCCGTAAAACTGTGCAATTAATCGGATTTTATTCAATCTTTTATTGGTTCTAATTTTTTTTACGCGGAATCCTAATTATTTTCCAAAATTAAAAGTACCCTATGTGACTTTAGCTATCTATCAAAAAGAGTCCCGTCAAAATCCGTCCAGCCGTTCCGGGGATTACCCGGAACAAACAAACAGACATACAAAAATTTTCCAAAAATTGTATTTTTGGTATAGGTGTCGTAAATTCATGCCTGTTAAGTAAAAAAAAATAATTTTGACATTACAAACAGACACTTCAATTTTATTGATTTAGTATAGATGTGAACGCCAAGGAACGGCAACTAATTAATACGCATCTCCCAAAAACCAAAGTGTGTTTACACTGTCATAAATAATGTTTAGGCAGCGGTGGCTATTTTTAGCTTATGGAGGGTTGAAGTACGGAGAACCGACTTATTTGGACTTTCGACTGAAATAGTCTCCATCGAGATGTACAGGATAGAAGTTTCAGAAATAAACAAAATCGTACTAATGTAACAAAAAGTATGCCGTGAAGTTAGCATTAGATGAAGTGACGTAGATATATATGCCTATAAACAAAGATAAAAAAGCAATTTTACTGAACAAAGTATTTGATAAAAGTATAGTAAATAAATGTTTGTTCTGGAAGTATATACTGGATTCAGTTAAAACCCACTCGCGCCTTATAAACCGCTTATATGGGTATGATGGTGAAATATATTGTAAACAGATAGTGAAGTGAAGTGAATCTTAACGCAGCATAACCTCAAAAATGCTACATTACGATAATGTGATTGTTATTAAATATTTTGAAGAGAAATGAATAAATCATATAGATGAAAGCCTTTCTCTATTTAATAGTGTCATAGGTACTCTAACATGTATTCACGCTAAATCTGATACTTTTACTTACAGTCTTTCGAGATCACTCAATTTTTATAATCTCTACTCACCTGAACCCGAACCGCTTTTATCTTACACGTCCTAAGAAAGCCATTTTTAGATCAGCCAGAGTCTAGAAAACGTTGTTAATCATAGTAAAAAAAACCAAAGGTTTCACATTTTGATAACGAATAAAGAGATAAGTATTAAGATAAAATCGAAATTCTGTGTTAAGGAAGTCACGGGTAAATGTTAGTCGGTACCAAAGGCTTCCCTAACAAACCTTCAGGCGACAGGTCCGGTGGTTTGTCGTCGCATAAGGTGGTCTCGCGACGGAAGAGCAGGCCACACTTTTGGTATCCTGAGACGAGGATCCTTACATCTGGGTGCGTGAGCAGGGTAACTGAACGTGCCTCCGCGATCAGGATCTGAGGATCCGTGTGGTTTTAGTGGGTATTTTCTTTGCACCACGCCGAGTGAGTATCACATATCCAAGCGGGTAAATGCATTTCCCCATGTTAAAATAAATGTTAGTCGGTATCAGAATAATCCTTCCAATTGGAATGAAACCCACGTCTTTTGTTGACCCGAATGTTCCGCCGACGCAAACACCTCATAGCTCACC
The DNA here is from genome assembly GCA_014132275.2 of Samia ricini. NCBI lineage: Eukaryota > Metazoa > Arthropoda > Insecta > Lepidoptera > Saturniidae > Samia > Samia ricini. The sequence continues at coordinate 27,170,637 of AP028168.1, forward strand.
CTGCCTGCAGGACTGTCATTCATACATGCCAGGGTAATCTCGTCTATTTTTACGACACAATATTTGAGGTTGATCAAATACTATATGAGTACCGGTGCATCTAGATTTTCTTCATTTTTGATGGTCTAAGCAATGTTTACTTATTTTCTTAACCAGATTTTGTGAAAATTATGACAATGTTAACGTTGTCATAAGAAGACAGGAAAGAGCTTTGTTGACCAATTACTGTCGAGTGGGGGGACTCAAAAATGTCTAAAATTCTGTATATTTAATAATTGAAATGACATTTTGACATGGAGTTGCACGGTTGATAGATTTCTTTTTGAACTGTATTAATAAATAATTAGTTGAAATGTAAATAAGTGGTTTACCGAGAAAATAAATATATGGAATCATTGCAAATAGAATAACACAAGAAGGGTATTTATTGGTTGTTGCAAATTATGTAAATAATGTATACATATAATTATGTCATTCCAACACCTACGTACGGAATAGCCAGGGTCTTGTCGCGCCGCGCCTTTGAGAAGTCTTGGGTAGTCGTTTGTAAATACTGTTGATGTCATTTACATTCACGGCTGGCTTCTCCCAACCATTCTGCCAGCGGCATGATTCATTTATTTATTTTTTTCAATGGCGGCAAACCCATAATATATACATATATGAAAATCAGTTTCGTGCTGCTCCTTTAAAAAATGAATAAAAATCATGTTGTTTTTTTTTTTAAATATACATTTAGAATTAGATCTTGATTGCATTTAGCACCTAAATGCTAGGACGTTGTCTATTATCCGTTTGACTAGTCATAGTTATGTTCTAGAAGCATTACTAGAGAGCGAGGTTTTGTATGTTAGCACCATGGACCACTTTGTTACTAATAACAGGTGAGATTTTAGTCAAAGCACTGAGAGCCTGTACACAGTATAAAACAAAAGAAGTATCGTACCATACTTAGATATATTATGTTTATTATGCAGAGTCATGACAAACGCAGCGGGCATGCAGCTAGTTGGTAAATATATGAACTCCTTTCCAAGGTTACCACTAACTTCTAGTTCTAAATTAAAAATATATACGTTAAAATGGGTCGTCCTTCTGGCATTATAAAAAGTGTATACTGCGTTCAGTATCAGAAGGCGCTTATGAACATCTAAAACACTACCACCGGTTCGGAAGACAACCCAGTCGAGAAGAGCCGGCGAGAAACTCGATCTGGTTCTTTTTTTTTTTTTTTATAAATATAATATATATTTTTATAATAAATATTTTGTCATATAAAAAAACTATACAAAACATAGTCTTAATAATGTTAGCGGGTGCGCACAGAGATGTGGGTTAATTCCAGACATCACTATCGTTCACGTAATGACCCACCCTGTAATAACCTTTCGAGATTAAAACTTGCTTCACATAACACTTGAACTTATTGTCAGGTAAATCGGTAATGTTATGTATACACTATGTCATAAATAATTTGCGGATATCCATGAACTTAATATTTCAAAGATAAAACACACTTACTCGTAGGGTGACCACGTGTAACATTTTAAATTTTATTTTTAATTCATCAAAACTTTGGGTCTGAGAATGGCATGTAAAACGTAACTAGATAATTTAAATAGGATTATTTAATAAAAACAATCCGTTTTTCTTGTACGGATAAATATCTACTAGAGACTAGACCGATTTAGATCGGATTTTTAAGTGTTTCGTTTATTTGCGTTAATATTTAATAACTGCATTAGGAATTTTAAAAATTCAGTATATTTTAAATAAACACAATTTGTGTCGTAGTAGAGGTTAAGTTTATAACTTGAAAAAATCTAAAAGAACATATTTTTAAAATTGTTATTTAATAAAAGATGTTACATAAACTTTTTTTACATAAATGTTACCTTTTCAACGCCAGGTACGTAACGACTGACTAAAAATCATTTCTATCACGCCTCTCCCCCATAAGGGAAGGCAATATTCACATCCATCCATCATCTACGATCCTCACTACACACGTTGTTCACTTCTTCTACATTAATAAGCATTTTCATACTCGCTCTTCGGTTACAGGCACTTTTCAGATTTTTTGTGCCTTTTTAGACTATATTTTTATTCTGCCCATGCCTCCTCTGCGCTATCTCAATTTTCTCTTGAACTTCTATTTCTACAAGGAAGCGTTATCGTGCTTACGTGCTTGCCCAGTCACCCTCGCCTGTTATCCCTGAAGGGTTAGGCAGAGGTGAAATAGTGAACTACACCACCCACATTTCGCAGAGATTAGCTCCGTCCCAGACGTGACAGGAGGCGTGCCTGTCTCCATATCGGGCACAAATTCCAAACTCCGGGATGATACCGAGTAGAAAAAACCCAATATCACTTGACCCGACCCGGGGATCAAGCCCGAGACCTGAGAGGAATAGCTAGGTACAAGCTCGCGAGAGAGTTTTACACTCAGGTGACGGCCAAGCCGAGGTTCGTACCATTTTGGTAGCCCTTGTATTAGTTACCTTTTGCGGCCGAGTGCCTTTAGCACTCGCCCCCAAAGTCACGGTGAAGCTGTAAAGGCGCTTCCGGTCAACAGCGTTAGCTAGGTACGAAAAAAAAAAGCCCGAGACCTCAGAACGACAGTCGTACCGTAATACAACTGCGCCACCGAGGCAGTAAAAAAGTCGAAATCAGTCAAGTGTACAAATAAAGGTAAAATGTAAGATTATAAGCGTTGTTCAACAGTACCACAGAAGTAGTTATGAAGCCAAGTAAATCCCAATAAAGTCCGAACAACTTTCAGTGAACTCATGGAAGCCGTACAACACAACACACAACTTCCCACACTATATAGATTACGTTCTACAACCTTTTTTATTATTAGTATAACATAATTATGATTAATTAAATTAATTCAATTCATTCGGCTACAACACGTAAGATTGAAGACATTGACCCACTTTATTAGCATAAGGAAATTCGTGATATTTTTCAATTGTATTTGATAATTGATTTAACGTTTATTTTTACATTTCGTTATTTGTAAAATATTGATCATAATTTAGTCCGCGTTCGTTAGGTTATATTTGTGCTCGAATATTTTTTTTTTCGAACCGTGCTAACGCTGTTGACCGGGAGGGCCTTTACAGCTTCACCGTGACTTTGGGGGCGAGTGCTGAAGGCACTCAACCATAAAAGGTGACTAGCACAAGGGCCACCAAAACGGTACGAACCTCGGCTTGGCCGTCACCTGAGTGTAAAACTCTCTTGCGAGTTTGAACCTAGCTATTCCCTACATTTTTTTATTTAATAATAATAAAAAAAAAGGTTCCTTACAGGACCTATGTGCCTGCGTGTTATGTGCAGGAGTGTGTATGCAGTGTTGTGCGTGTAATGCTCAATGCATGGGCAGTGTCACTGTATCGACTGTGTCGACCTATTATCTAGCGAGGCTCGAAACGAGGGTGAGGGTGAAGTGAGATATCGCATGCATTTATTTTGAACATGATGCCAAATTTTCTAGAATTGAATTTGAGATTATACATGTATTTCAATATTCATTCTCAAAATCTTTATACAAAATATGCAAGTAATAAATGGACGATCCCTTACAGACATTGAGATAACACAGTACATTTGTCAATAGATTGTTTTTGTTTTTTATTTAGTAGTCTCTGACGAGTTTTGGTTGACATAAATAAAATGCCTCGGTGGCGCAGTTGTATTACGGTGCGACTACCGTTCTGAGGTCTCGGGTTCGATCCCCGGGTCGGATCAAGTGATATTGGGTTTTTTTTACTCAGTATCATCTCGGAGTTTGGAATTTGTGCCCGATATGGCGACAGGCTCGCCCCCTGTCACATCTGGGACGGAACTAAGCTCGGCGAAATGTGGGTGGGTGTAGTTCGCTACATCATCACCTCTGCCTAACCCTTCGGGGATAACAGGCGTGAGCTTATGTTTTTAGATTATGAAATAAAATAAAAATAGAGAACGTTTTAAAAAAAAAAAAAAACACTAGAATTTAATACTTAATTGGACACCATAAATGGATTTCTATTTATTAATGGTTCATTCTTGTTATGGATTATAAGATGCGAATAATATGAATTGTAATTTTTTTTTTAAGTTTTATGTAAAATCAATTTACGAGTTTCATAATAAAAACGAAATCATGTTATCGATATGTTGAATTATGAATCACGAGAGGTGTTTTTTTAAATTCCAAATATTATCCTCAATATTATTAAAAGCAACCATGTATTTCTGAATGTCCGACTGATTGTCTGAGCTTATAACTCGAGGACCACCGAATTGATTCCGATCTAGGTACGTGATATTATTTTTAAATTGGAACTGGTTACGCCATCTATAGGCGGTTTGTGGGGAATTGCTAGTGATTTACAGTACCGTTGAGTGGTGGCGCTGTAGTACCTTATCTGGACTACTGCGCCGACCCGACGGTCGAGTCATTAGTGAGCCGTGACAGTTAAATTGTGTACTTGAATTCGAACACCTCCGCTACAAATATTGTTTTACCGCAAACCCGCGCTATTGCAGCTGCACGCTTTTTAATATTATATACGCTTTACGTGAAAGTGAGTTCGAGAAACCGTCCTGGACACTATACGCTGGCAGAGGGAACGGTTGCCGCCACCATCGGTGAGTAGATTACTGCAACTCCTTTCACAACCGCATCGCTTAGGCTAGATTGCCCCCCAAAACCGCTCCTAGGGCTATTTACACGCCCTAGGATCTCCAATACATAAATTTTGGTCCTTTCGAGCTTGGATTTCCAGCAAAATTACTATTTATTATACGCATTTTTGTTGCCGAGTTATTGCAACTTTTTTCCTGCACATACCCGCTATTATTTATAATCCTAATTATTACCACCTTTTTCCTAATTTAATTATAATTGTTATATCTATAATGGAAAATACTCTTAAAAAGTTAATAGCGAAGAAAGAGAGGTTATTTGCTAAACTAAATGTGTTGTTTGAGAAATCAAAAAATATATCTAACTTTGATTCTATAACCAATGAAAACTTCATGACAGATTCGGAAACGGTTGACAGTGATCGTCAAAATTTCGAATCAATTTTAGATAGTATCAATGATATAGCTTTAGCACGGAACGCTGATAGTCAGCCAGATTACAGAAGCCTCGATGCGTATGAGGAATTATTCTCTCAGGTTATTCGGATTAGAAACAAAATTAATAATCCTAAAAGTTTAACAGCGCGACAAGCGATTAACTCTAATGCTTGTCAAATTTCAATACCGCCTATCCAATTAAAAGAATTTGATGGTTCCATGGAAAACTGGACTGCGTTTTATGAATCTTTTAAAACAAACATACATGATAATGAGTCACTTTATGACTCCCAAAAGGTACAGTACCTCATGGGTAAACTAACGCATAACGCCTTAAGGTCAACCGCGGGAATATTACCAAACGGCGATACCTATAAAATAATATGGGAAAATCTTGTCAATAAATATCAAGATACACGCGCCTTAGGTACCCATTATTTAAATAATATTCTCGATATAAAGGCCTGTACACATACCGCCGCTAGCCTTGATTCTTTCGTGGAGAAATATTCTTCATCGGTCGCTGCATTAAAATCATTAAAAATTACGGATTTAACAGATTTTATACTTTTACATTGTGCATTACGTAAATTGGACATTCAAACGGCACAGGCCTTCGAAATGTCAGTAAGAGGAGAAAATATTACTTCTACAAAAAAATTGATAACTTTTATTCAAGAACAAGTGAAAGTCTTGAACCGGGCTAATTCTAACATTAATAAAATGCCCTTAACACCAGGACCGCGCAATATGCCGCGATCACAAAATAATTATAAATCATTTATAACAAACAGTAATTCATACGAATCGACCCGTCCCGCAATTAATAATAATAAAATAAATAATGTATTATCCGCTAAGTACAATATTTCATCTCCCCATACTAAGTGTTTTCTATGCAAACAAACAAACCATTCGCAATTGTACAACTGTGTACAATTTAAAAATATTATTTCACCGCAAGAGAAGTTTCAATTTATTAAGTCTCATAATGGTTGTGTAAATTGTTTAAGCCTAACACATTCTGTGGCGGCATGTAAATCGCGCTTTAAAATGCAAACATTGTAATAAAACTCATCATAGTTTGCTATGTTTTAGAAAATTACCTCACATCAATGAACAAATTGAAAATAAAAATATCCCTAATACCGACGATACGCAAGCGCGAGCGCAAGTCACGTCGCCTGCGTCCCCTACCACGCGTTTTGATATTTCCCGTACCACGTTATCGCATAACGCCGAAATAAAATCTAGTAATAATATATTATTAGCCACCGCTCAAGTATATGCGCATTGCGATAATGGTGAACGAAAGGTAGTTCGATGTTTAATTGATAACGGTTCACAAAATAATTTAATAACCACAGATTGTTGTAAATTACTGAACATTCCGATTATTCCATTGAGTAACTCTTTTATTAAAGGAGTTGGATTAACGGGTCGCGACCAGTCCATGGATATGTTTATTTAGACATTGAGTCTCGAGTTTCGCCAAATAAGTATCATATTCACGCTCTGGTGGTCGATCGCATTACCGATCAATTGCCCGCTAATTATATAAATTCAAGTAATTTGCAACATATACGTAATCTACCGCTTGCAGATTCCAACTGGAACGTACCAGGTGGAATTGACCTAGTAATAGGTGTTCAACTTTTTCCGTACATTTATTTAGGTAACCGATTAGATATTGGTACACACGGTCCTATCGCAGTCGAGAGTACGTTAGGAGTTATTTTACTAGGAGATGTGCGTTATGACGGCACATCGAATGATGTGCGTTATAGTGGCACATCGGATGATGTTCGTTATAGTGGCACATCAGATAATGTGCGTTATAGTGGCAGATCGGAGAATGTGCGTTATAGTGGCACTTCTTTTGTTATAAATAATAATAACTCTAGTTTGTGACTATCGAGTACAACCTATATTCACCCGCATACTTTAAATACCAAAAATGTTCACCCGCTTACTTCAAATACAAAAAATATTCTCCCGCTTGCTTCAAACATAGAAAATATTCACCCGCTTACTTCAAATATAAAAAATATTCTCCCGCTTGCTTCAAACATAGAAAATATTCCCCCGCTTCGCTGGCCCACAGGCGTTGTAACCGAAGTTTATCCTGGGGCCGATGGTGTTGTACGAGTTGCGCTTATTAAGACAAAATCAGGCATTTTAAAACGACCCGTGCTAAAACTATATCCGTTACCGCTTAAAGAAAATACCGCAAATTAAAGATTATTTCAACCGCTTCATTTTAATTTACGCTACCACTTTAATTAAACTTATTAGGAACATCAAATAACTTATCTTTCATCCGCTTTCCATAATAAGTTCCCGCTTTAAGATTGGTCCTTTGTTCCGAGTCTCCCTTATTCCTTTGTTGAAAGCCCTGGGTTCTTTCAAGGGGGGGAGGATGGTTACGCCATCTATAGGCGGTTTGTGGGGAATTGCTAGTGATTTACAGTACCGTTGAGTGGTGGCGCTGTAGTACCTTATCTGGACTACTGCGCCGACCCGACGGTCGAGTCATTAGTGAGCCGTGACAGTTAAATTGTGTACTTGAATTCGAACACCTCCGCTACAAATATTGTTTTACCGCAAACCCGCGCTATTGCAGCTGCACGCTTTTTAATATTATATACGCTTTACGTGAAAGTGAGTTCGAGAAACCGTCCTGGACACTATACGCTGGCAGAGGGAACGGTTGCCGCCACCATCGGTGAGTAGATTACTGCAACTCCTTTCACAACCGCATCGCTTAGGCTAGATTGCCCCCCAAAACCGCTCCTAGGGCTATTTACACGCCCTAGGATCTCCTATACAGGAACTATACAAATTTTGCTCGCGGTTTCGGTTGTGTTAATGTAAGTTTTTGTAAAACAATCCAGGGATGAAAGTACCTTATGCACTTTTCTGTATCGATAAGAACGTACCTATATGCCAAATTTCATGATGATTGGTTGAGTAGTCTGGAATAAAGTAACAAACAAATAAACAATAACATTTATCATATTTGTCAGGTCTTAGTGTATATTTTTTACATTAGGATTATTTATGAGTTTATTTAAAGTTGACAAAAGGATAATAGTTAAAGAAGTCTGCATAAAAATAATCACTATTGTATTCCTTACAAAATTATGACTACATCTTTTAATACTTTCCGAATTTAATCAGGAGAGATACGCGAGCAAAGCCGCGCGACACATGTAGTTACATATACAAAAATAGATATTAGATAATGACGTAATTGTGACAAATTTAGAACGAATCACTTACGAAATAATTAGTTAGCCATTAATAATTTATTTTATTTTATTGTGTTCGGTAATTTGTGATTATTTATGTAATATTTTGCTAAATTCAATCGCTGGCAAATACATTTACGAGAATAGGATTGAGGCATAAAGTAAAAAAGGAACCCCTGTACAGGGTACACGTGTCAGAAGTGAAAGTTCTTTAGCAATCTGCGGGATAAATATATCTCATACCGAGAGAGAGATAAAAATATTATGTGGACCCACAGCCAAGCACACGCTTCCTCAGGAACGAATATAACATATGGAGGGGAAATATAATAAATAATTCTACTGTCATAAGCCGCCGGGGACAGGCGGCTAACTTTGCTCCCGCACACTCTCCGGGTCCCCCTCAGGCGGCGACCCAAGACGTGCCTCGTTCTCCAACTGGGGAGGCCCTTGCCGACGCCGCCAGCGCGATACAGTGTCACTGACCATGCATTGAGCATTACACGCACAACACTGCATACACACTCCTGCACATAACACGCAGGCACATAGGTCCTGTAAGGAACCTTTTTTTTTATTATTAAATAAAAAAATGTAGGCAATAGCTAGGTTCAAACTGGCGAGAGAGTTTTACACTCAGGTGACGGCCAAGCCGAGGTTCTTACCACTTTGGTAGCCTTTGTGCTAGTCACATTTTTGCGGCTTAGTGCCTTCAGCACTCGCCCCCAAAGTCACGGTGAATCTGTAAACGCCCTTCCGGTCAACAGCAATAGCTAGGTTGGAAAAAGACAAAAAAAAGAAAAAAATATATATATATTGATTTTATTATTTTTGTCTCTTTCTCTCTTATTGCGTACTTCTATCAGTACTTTAATATTCAGAATCGTGACGCTGATTGCGCTTAAATAAGTTTCAATTCAAAAACCTTTCGCAGGTGTCACGCATTAAAGGCAGCGTGAGTGGGCGAACCTTGTTGCCCCTTGCATCACTCACACATTGTTATCCTTCCGATTCTGTTTGTTGCATTGTGAAATTTGCGCAATCGTGTACGAAATTATTGATGAACGTGTGTGGGAGAACAAACTTTATAGAAGCCTAGTGGCTAATCTTAATTACTTTTTTTATGTTGTACAGGCGGTTAAGCGCTTTGACCACAATCTCACCTGATGTTAAGTGTTTTCGGATGTTTTGCTTCACATAAAAGTCAGGCTCATCATAGAGCTTGATAGGTTCCGACCGAACCGCCAACTGCGCTATTTCAACTGTCATCTACGAATATCATTAATGGGGTAGGTAAAATCAATTGAACACTCCTTTGAAGATCATTTCGCGTTTTCGTGTATAATATCCATCGCATCTGATTACACGACTGTTTTTATCGTGGCTATTTAAATAAAAATATCCTTATTTAATTTTAAATATATTTATTTAATTATTAATTATTCGTATGGATGTATTATTAATTAAAGAAGACGACACTAAAACTATGAATTAAAATTTTGGGGTTTTTTTAATATATCGATTACCCATAAAAATGAGACAACAGGAAAAACTATGGAAAGCTGGCGTAAATGTCAGGTTAGTGGTCAAGGGGTTAAAAGAAATTAGTATGGTTATGTATTATAAGTGAGTATTTTACTGGAAGGTGTTTAATTTATTGAAAACTAGCTATGCCCGCGACTCCGATCATGTGGAATTCTGTGCTTGTAAAACGTTTATTTCAATAACAAGTTCGATATGAAACTAAACATTTATACGTGACTTATTTTCATATAAATATGCACCCTGTATTAATATGAGACGTATATATTTTATCTCTCTAAGACTTAATATCCGTACAAATATTTATTGACATTCCCTACTTTCCTTTATAACTAATATCTTACATGATAAGTTTTATGAATAGCAACTTTAAAACTGACTTATTTCCCGTGCAAATATACACAAGGAGTTTTTGGCGGGATCTCAGTCTGTCAAGTAGCGGTTGTTTTCCTTAATTCATTAAATTTGTGTATTTGACTCTATGTCATGTATTCTCGGTGGCGTTTTGTGTGATATAGATTGGTTATTTTATATACAAGTTAAGCTTATTATGGAAAATAACGCGTAGCATTTATTCTGAGGTACGGACAAAGCTCCATGGAAATTTCTAGCAGGATGAGCCACAGTTTTACTGGAGCTTGTTAACGCTGATACAAAATTGAAAATACATCTTACGTAAATGACACTGGCAAAAATTGTTTGTACACAAATTGCCATAAACGAAGCTTAGTAGAAGTAAAATTCGTCCAGGACAGGCGAAGGAATTAATCCAATTCTTAAGTTGTCAATAACGATATAATGTTTCCTTTATCCAGCTCCCTAGAGTCCAATTTAGTATAAATGCGTAAGTGCCAAGTCTTATATCCCATAAGTAAGTGAATGGGTATAATTTTAACTTTTAAATGTCCAAGTGTTGGCAATATAATATATTTTTTATTGTAACTTCCGTTTATGTAGGTATTAAGTTTTGCCAATGCCAGTTGTGACAGGTACATATTTAAATAAAGGTTTATATTTCATTCAGTATGAATTTTATATAAACGGCTTATTTGCAATTTATTTTTTACTAGCTTTATTCCCACCGCTGCGCCCGCGCTTAATATTTACTTCACTGCGTTTATATAGCTTTTAAAGAATAAATACAGAAACCTAGTTATTATCCTAGATTTTTTTTGTTACTATGAGAAAGTAAAGATATTTCTTACAAATTCAAACACCTGGCAGTAAAACAGAGCATTGAACCGGATTTTATTTACAATTTCATGAGTATTTATTGTTTTCACACGGAACCCTAATCATTTTCGAAAAATTAAAGCTTTCTGCCAGAAAAAATCCCGTTAAAATCAGTCAGACAGACACCGATTTTAAAAATTATGTGTGTACCTTTTATACAATATACATTCATATGTATTTAGTAAAAAGTTGTTATTTTGATTTTAAAGTCACTTCAATTTTATTTATTATAATAGTATAAATACATATATAGCGGGATTAAATACAACGCAACCTGACGAGTTGTTTCCCATTTTATTTATTGTATGTTGACATTTTAAATGTCAAACTTGCCGTAATAATCATCTAAAGAGTCTTGGGTATATCTTGCATAAGTGTCATTGACCTCTCTGGTTCGTAAATAGACAATTTAAAACATCATCGGTTTGTATTAATGTAATACATTTAAAAGTGATAATGATACGTCGCACCTTCACAATGAAAGTGGTAACATAATAGAAAAAAAAAGAATGGCGATTAAAGTTTGTACGCAAAACGTTTATTCGTCAAAATTCGTAAAACAATGATTGAAACATATTAAAACAAAAAACAAAATTAAATTAATTAAATATCTTTTAAAAGTTTCATTTAGATTTACAAAATATCCCAGTGATCGAGAAAAGCCGATGGAAAACTCGAACGATTTATTCGAAATCTTTTTTGCTAACTATACGCTTTTTGGCATTATTGTTTCGTTGATGTGTCGAAGATAGTCAAAACGCTAAGTCTAAGAAAGAAATTGGCTTTCTTAAAGTTGCTAAAAAAACGTTATTAATGAATGACGCGTAATAAATTATGATTTTTTATTTCAATCCCAATTGCCCCTATGGGTAATCAAGTGGAGGTGTCTAAAGTTCTGCTTACTCGAACGACGCCTAATGCCCGTCTATTACTATACTTAGTAGTTAAAATGCTACAAACGAAAAAAACCGCCTCAATGTATGTACGCTGAATGCATTACCCGTTTAAAATGACAAACGTTCCTAATGCAAATGACTGTTTCGGTAATCGCACTGTCATCTTTCGAGGACAATCGGTCTAGACTCGGCCGGACAATAACTTAAATAAATGTCAAATACATTCCAACCGTTTGGACCACGATATAAGGTCGAAAATCATTTAACAATCCCGGTTGCATTTGACCATCTCCCGTTCGATTGTTTACCGTTTTCATTCACAATAATTATTATTAGATACGTATCTGTTAAAAAAACTCAAGTTGCATATTAAAAATCTATAAGACGCGATGATGCCTCAGTTGGTGTGATTGGATTCTGCGTTGATGGACGCAGGTTCAAATCCATCTGTCTAAGTCTATAATGAGCCTGAGCTTTCGGTAAAGGAAAACATCGTGAAGAAACCATAGTATGGTGAAAGGGTAGTTACTAATAATACCCGCTTGGGTAGCTACATCTTTCAAGTTTGAAAACCTTCAGACATGCTCGAGAGTTAAAATCTCTAGGGTTAGTGTGTTTACCATCCTGAAAGTCCAACATCGTCACTGATAAGTGTGAAGGATCGTCCTTTAATCACGTGTGCTGGAAGGGCAGGGGATTCGAAAAAAATCACGAAACATCGCAAGGGTGTAGGGGGTGCAGTGAGGTATCACTTGCATTTATTTTTTCATCAAACGCCGAAACCGAAAGTCAACACGCGTGTTTTTATTTCACTCACCACATCCAGGTAACGATTTCAAAAATTTTCCAGAATTAAACAAGGCTATATTTGTAGTTTAAAGATAAAATTCTGTAAAATGTTATGATATGCTTTGTAGGTGTAAAAAAAATACACAAAGACTATCTTTGAGAAAACAATGAGCATTTAGAGAATTAATAATATTTATAAAAAACAAATTAATAATTCGCGAAACCTCTTATCATATCAACCAACCACCCAGAAGTTGACGCAACAAACCGCGCGCGCGTCGAGTCGTCTCTTCCCCGCTACGATTCGGAGCACATTAGAACTGTTTACATGGAAGGTAGTGCACGCGAATGTAAGAGTCAATTTAGACATTAAAAAACACGTGATCATTGAAATAAAGAGATTTTACCTTCGTATTTATACACGTTATCGCTGTCAGTCGAATTTCTGAAACTGATAATAGTCATATTCGTGTTTTACTACGAACAGTCGCGTCGCTTGCTGAGAAAACATACGTTTTTTTTTTTCAAAAAAAAAAAAAACAACGATATTATTTTACGAGTTTAACGGTCTACTCAAAATAACTAGGCGTTTAAATTTTAGTTGATTTTTGAGTGATCTGTTGTGAGTTGTGCGTTTTTTTGTAGGTGTGTGTGTCTATTATTGTAAGTAGTGTTGACTTTTTGTTTTTTTTTTTTTTTTGGATTCAACGAAAAGTGCTATTAAAGGCACACACACAGGTTAGTTGGTTTTGTTTATAGAAAATATGACATCATTATAATTATTTTAAGATCTGTCTTATGCAGACAGGAACTATTCTAACTGGTGCGTAAATACATAATTAAGATTTTTTTATTGAGGATAATTTAAGTATTAAGCATGTATAATAACATAAGTAGCGTTTCAAGGTTTAAGATTTAGGTAAAGTCGTTTTTTTTAGTTTTATAACTTTTTCCATGTGTTTAATATTATTTCATAGGGTTATACGTAATTTTGAACTTTGCTAAAACTTGTTACAAATAACAAGTGATATCAACTATTTCATTATGAAGTTATTGGCTTGTTGGAAATCTTAGAAATGTAACAAAAATGGAACCATTTTTTTATCTCTAATAATTCAGATACCCAAAGATAAATAGTAGTAGGTAAATATGTATAGATAAGTTAGTGAATTACTTGATTTTTCGTTACGAATTATAAACTTTCTATGTTAATTTAAATTGTAATTGCTTGTTACTAACAAATCTGTGTTTTTATACTGTTTAGCTCGAAGCTTCTCGCGTGATATTAAGTCACTATGCAGTCCGATATGGTAAACAATTTTTTTTTATGTAAAAAGTCAGCATTCATGCATACGGCCTATTTGATGGTAAATCATTACCGTCGCCTATGGACAACTGCAAGACCAGAGGGATTACGGTTGCGCTGGTGACCTTGGAGAGCGCTTTTCAATCCCTTCTTGAACAGCCCCATGTCAAAGCCCTCAGGGAAAACCGAGCTGGATAACTCATTCTCTAACTTACGCAACAAAAAAGTTCTAGAGTACCTTTCTGTTGTCGCGTTTCGGTTGGGTTTAAGGATGAGCAGCCAGCCAACGACATTAAGTGTGAGTTTGGAACGGCGACAAGGGCACCATTTCCACGAGTTCCTAAGCGCATTCCCCGTTGTCCATACGGTAGAATACACAAAGAGAGCCAACGTCCAAGCTCAACCTTAAAGGTTCTAGGATGAAGTGATGCTCCCGAAACACACTTCAAGGGTGTTTCTGTAGGTGCTGGTTTGTACTCTTTATAGAATTATATAAATGGATTCGAATCCACATCCATTGACGAAGTATCTGGTTACACTAACATTGAGCGATCATAGTTTTTAAAGAATGATAGATATATAAACAAACAGGACTCATTTTATTATTCACAAAATTTGACTTCAACATTGAACCGCCATATTGTTATGGTTGACGCGACTTTACTCACATATACCAGTTAGTGTTTTTATTGATCATTTCCCTGCCCTTATATCATTTTTATTTAGGGTCTGCGTAACATGTCTTCCTGTTCCATTCATCTCTATTTGAGATCATACTACATTCACTCTCTTTCTTAAACATATCACCTTTCACACAGTCCATCCATCTTTTCTTTGGTCTTCCTCTTCCCTTAAACCCGTCCACATTATATCCAATACCTTTTCCTACAACATCCTCTTTCCTCCCTGCGCATTACATGCCCGTACCAAGACAGACGCCTGCTCCTTACCTTTTCTGTCACTGGTGACACTTTCAAACTTCCTCTAATGTATTCATACCTATTCCTGTCCATTCTTGTTATTCCACACATCCATCTCAATATTCTCATCTCTGCTGCATGCAGTCTCTTTCCATCCATCACCTTTATGGGCCAAGATTCTAATCCATACAAGACGACTGGTCTGATCATGCTCTGCATGCATCTGTATATCCTTCCCCTTTAATTTAAGAGGTGTTTGCAGATCACAAGTGGTAGCTGAGCATGGCGCGTTTATTCTATGCTTTCTTGCGTTTGTTTTATGCTTAACAGTTACTGTTTTTACTAATAGCATTATTATATCTATTAAATATTCACTGATTTGGGTCACTTTACGTAAAGTATACAACATGAGAATAAACCGGTGGTCATTATCAACTTCATTCGATATTATTCTCTACAAAGTCTTTCATTAGTTATTATTTATGTCAACATTCCATTCGCATTCCAAACGCAGAAATGGAACATAATTTATTCCTTAATTTTAAAAAATCATGGAAATCGCCTCGGTATTTCTTTGAGTGATAAGTTAGTAAATGAACGAATAGAAGGAAAAAGTGACGTCACCTTTTCTAATAAAAATGGATGGCAAGTGTAAAATAATTTTTATTATTTTATATAATATCCTTGTTTGTATTATAAATGAGAAAACCACTAAAACACATATCATGTGTTTTCCAGGTTAATACCAGGAGTGTATATAGATAAAATATATTTAGAATTTCCCGCAGGGATTAAGCGGTTAAGATAATATTATTATCTCGCAAAAAGCAAAGGAGAGTTGCCAAACTGAAGTGGCAATGGGCTAGGTACATTGTTCGTAGAACCGATGCCCGATGTGGCCAACGGGTTCTCGAACGTACTGGAAGACGCAGCGTGGGTAGGCCCAAGGTGGACAAGGTGGACCGACGACTTGGTGAAGATCGCAAGAGCCCACTGGATTCGGGTGGCGCAAGTCTGGTCGTTGCGGAGAGCTTTGAGAGATACCTATGTCCAGCAGTGGCCGTCTTTTGGGTTGAATGGATGAATGGAAAAAGCCTATTTTTCTCTGCCTGTACATATGTCCGTTAGTTGGCTTATGACTCGTTAGATCAAATGAACCGGTTTACGTGAGTCATTACTTTAAGCCATAGATAAATAGAGGATAAAGTAGTCATATAATGACTATTTTCGCTTTCCTTGCAATATTTTATTTACTAAATCTATACTAATAAATAAAATTAAAGTGTTTTTGATGGGATTTGGGATTAAAAAAAATTTAAAACTCATGAAATTATGAATAATATCCGATTCAATGGACAGTTTAACGCAGGCGGTTCCGCGAGGATACTGCTAGTTATGTAGTAAAATCGTGAATAAAGTTTTAATGTCTTAGAATCCACGTAACATTAATTTTAAACTGCTGAACTAATTTTTGAGCAAAATCTAGAAAATACTTAAGATGCATGTAGTTATCGCTATTGTGTAGAGGATAAGCAGAGTAATATGACAAATACATTGAAACAATGCTAATACCCAATTTGATCTAGGTAAGACTCGTAAGTCCTTTGAGTCTTAAAAGTCATATTTTATATAAAACACTCGTATTATATTAATATTAATGAATGGGGCCCTGCGTAACTTCATGTGCAGCCAGAAAGTGACTGAAAAGGCGCGTTTGGCTGTGCATCGAGGAGTCCTGATCCCTACACTTAGGTATGGTAGTGAATGCTGGGTTTGGCAGAAGAAGCATGAAAGTAAGATTAACGCAGTGGAAATAAGAAGTCTGAGAAGTATAGCTGGAGTGAAGACGATTGACAAAGTCAGGAATAGTATGATAAGGGAACGCTGTGTTGTGGTAGAGGATGTGGTGACCAAAATAGAGAAAGGTATGCTTAGTTGGTTTGGGCATGTAGAGAGGATGGATGAGAGAAGATTAACGAAATTAATTTATAAGGCGAGGGTGAATGGGCAAGTTGGTAAGGGTCGACCTAGGCGAATGTATCTAGACCAAATCAATCATGTCTTAAATAAAGGCCAGGTAAAAAGTACTCATAACCGACGAGCCTGTATGAAAGCGCTCATGAAAGTAGAGGAAGCGAAATCGTAGCAAGTGGCAAGTGGAAGGACGTAATCTCTGTCTACCCCCACGGGAGAAAGGCGTGATGATATGTATGTATGTATATTAATTAGTTTCTAGGATTAATTAATATAAATTATTTCCTATTCAAAATAAGTAATTAGTAGGTACTCAGAATCTATCAGGTAATGTTAATTGCCTTTTATCATAGCTAGCGTACCTACGTGAGTATAACGAGTATGGAGACCAAAATTATTGCGCAAATAGGTCATAATTTTATAACGATTGTAAACATTGAAATTTAATTATTTTTATATTGTGAAGCGATGATGGGTTATTGGTAATAGTGTGGTCCGATCTCGCGTCAATGGACGTAGGTTTGAATCCACCTATCCATAATGACCCTGAGCTTTTGGTGAAGGAAAATATTGTAACAACAATTATCCTTTATCTTGACTTGGAAAAAATCGTCTCATTGAATGTTTGGACGACACAAAATTACGTCCGCTGGTCGCACGACAGACTAGCCCATCCCTTCAAATCGTAGAACGGAGCGAAAGCCTGCTGACTAAAAAAGCCACGCGAAGTTGCGTAACGGGGTTAGAAGAAGAGACACCCGCGCAGATCCTAGTACTCCTGACCATTGTCCTGACAAGCGATGGTACAGAGAGGTTCCTACCTTTTTTTTTTTTTTGACGGGGGGAAATGCGTTTACGCACTACCCTTACCTATTGTATTAGTGAGACCGAAGTCCCCCAATTCAATAGGTAAGGGGGCACGGAGTGACGAGTTCCGTGCCAGTGTGGGACTCACCCGGGCGTGAAGCGCCC
The DNA here is from genome assembly GCA_014132275.2 of Samia ricini. Lineage (NCBI taxonomy): Eukaryota > Metazoa > Arthropoda > Insecta > Lepidoptera > Saturniidae > Samia > Samia ricini. Next base: position 27,188,596 of record AP028168.1, read on the forward strand.
GGAAATACCCACTAAAACCCCCCGGGGCCGTCCGCTGCATTTGGGGTGGGGGCGACACGGGGTGGCTTACGCAAGCACCGCGTCGCTCCCTGCAGTAAAAAGTGTTACCCACCCTGGGTTTGAACCTCCGACCTTTCAGTCGTACCGTCTATGAGACACGCGGATTAGTCCACCGGGCTAACAACGCTCTTTCCACCGGGCTAACAACGCTCTCAGTGAGGTTCCTACCTACGTCGAAGTTTAGGTAACTGCACTCTAATGTCAGCTATAGGTGTTTTCCGGAAGCATCAATTGAGTGCCAGTACGCTTAGTATATAAACCATCTTGGACTATACGTCACTGAACATCCCCGTGAGATTGTGCTTCCATCCGTTGTGCCCAGCCCATTGCCACTTCAGTTTGCCTATTCTTCGGGCAATGTCAGTTACTTTGGTTCTTCTGCGGATCTCCTCATTTCTGATTCGATCTCGCAGGGAAACTCTGAGCATAGCCCTTAGGGTAACTTTGAGCTTTCTAATCAGGCCCATTGTAAGCGGCCACGTCTCAGTGCCACAAGTCATCACTGACAACGCAAACTGGTCGAAGACATTTGTCTTGAGACACTGCGGTATCTCGAACACGAATATTCTGCGTAGCGTTCAAAACGCGGCCCAGCATACTAATTCCTGATCGTATTCATTCTGGTCACTCTACACATCCATTCAACATTCGCATCTCTGTTACATGCAGTCGTTTTTCGTACATCTTCCCATTAGCCCAACATTCCGATCCATACAGTATGACAGGTCTTATAACGCTTATAAATTCTTCTGCCAGTCAGTTTAACCGGCATACTACAGTCAGAAGTTGTGCCTGAGACTTGTCTCCATTTCATCCAACTTGGAAAATTATTTCCATTAGGATTCTCATTATCCCATTCAAGAAAAATACCAACCATTGTATATTTGTGAGATTTCTTGAAGTAATTTATATCAAATGCTGGAGAGAGGGGCGCCAGTATCATGTGTCTGCCCCGGTTTGTAAAAATATTAAATACGGGGCTGAGTAAGTGGATATTAAAATTACACAAAATATAATATCGATACTGAATAATAACATTTCATGCGGTTAATAAAACACTGAGAAAGAAGCGTTTCCGAACATCAGAAGAAGTTTTTGGTGGCGATCGGTGAGGTTGTCATATCGTGCGTACTACTATCCATAATAGTTCAAATTAAAATTCTTATTAGTTCCCTATTTTTGATTAGATAGATTTTAAGTTTTCAGTCTTATTTATTCTCCGGTTTTGATGAGACACTAAAAAATAATCAATGAGCATCCCTATTATATGTAATTGCTATAGTCGACTCGCTCGGGCATCATGGTCTGGCTTGTAGTAAAAGCGCAGGTCGTATTTCGCGTCACGCCACCCTCAATGACGTTTAACGTCGGGCTTTTGCCAGTGTTAATGTACCAGCCAGCTTGGAACCTATTGGTTTGGTGCGTGACGATGGCAAAAGACCCGATGGGATTACGCTTATGCCTTGGAAGATGGGGCGGCCCTTGGTATGGGATGCTACTTGCGTCGATACTTCGGCACCGTCACATCTTCCAATTACCTCTTTGAAGGCCGGCGCAGCAGCTACATCAGCGGAGGATCTCAAACGGCGCAAATATGCTACCCTTGATGAGAGTTACATATTTGTCCCGTTTGGGGTCGAAACTCTGGGACCGTGGGGCCCGAGTGCTCATAGCCTTTTAAGGATCTCGCGGGTCGTCTAGTCGACACGTCTCGCGACCAGAGGGCTGACCAATATTTGGCACAACGAATTAGCATTGCCATCCAACGTGGCAATATGGCCAGCCTCCTGGGAACCTTCCCGTCTGGCGGCGAGCTGGACGGCATTCATTATTTATAGTATTTTATTTTATTTTAATTTTAAATTTTTTGTGTATAAATTTATGTACTTTTTGAATAAATATATATTTATTATTGATATAATAATAGTGCAACAAGGAAATTATTACGTGAAGTGGTATAGTACTTGTGTTAGACTGTTTTCATGGCAAAATGCGTAAGGGGAAAAAACCTGCCATAGTGACTCACTTTGATGAGTTTTTGTTATCACCCAGTATGTATCCGAGGTATAATAAATTCGGCTTGAATTATTAGCGGTCCGATGTTTAGAAAGCAACTGTCATTGCTGCCGTTTCGACGGTACCTACCGTTAATGGTTTCGACACACAGCGGCGGTACATGGGTCCAGATACGCCCGTTGTGTGTTGAAACCACAAGAGAGAAACATACGAATATACTGAAGTCATATTAATGATTTTACATACACATTGCCTGCCCCATTTATTTTACGACAAAATACCTGTAACTACCTAGTAGGGCTGCTCTCCTTTTCATGATTCAGATTTATTGAAAACAAGCAATTTTATTACGGCAAGAAATTCGGAAAATATAGGAAGGTAATGAGATTTACAAATATAGTAAAACCGTTAAATCTGAAAATATTGACACTCGATTGATGGTGGAAGCTTAAAACAAAGTTATAAATATGTCAAATGAAACATTTATATTAAAACTGCCGCACGTCCTGCCAGAGTTTTAAACCTTTTCGAAGGTTCTAGAAACGTTAAATCCTCGATTTTGCGTGTAACGACTGGCAACCCTGGAACTAACATGATTAAAGTCGAGAGGCAGGTAAACAATGACAAACTGGCTAAGCGTATCGTCACATGCATCACGTAGTCCATTGATAAGGGCTGATAACGTGTTCTTGTACTCCATTCTGGTAATCATTACCGTCGACAATTATTATTTGTTTTTATTTTTATTCACATCATACTACTGTAATTTTCTATGATTCATTGTAAAACTTTCCCGTTACTTTATTACGATTTAATATGTCGTAATTATTATTGCTCTAGTCGATTTCAAATGAATGTATTTATGTAAAGTTGGAATAGAAACGACGTTATATAATGGTGGTGCAGTAAGAACTGTCGGTGGACGTGGGTTGGATCCGTTCTGGGGTGACACCCGACTGTAAATTACATAAAATTACAAACCAAAAAATCAGTATCCAATATACGGTCGCACGATATGCTTGCGGTGGTGGCCTTAAAAGGCAAACACACTGACAATTGTTTTTATGTTGTTAAATTAATGTAATGTTTTGGTATCGGTCATCCTTTTTGAATAAATATATATCATAAAAAATCATAAAACAATTTTTGGGGACGCAATATGTAATATATATCAATAGTATTATATAATTATGTATTATGTGATGCGCAGGGAGAAAGAGGATGTTGTAAGAAAGGTATTGGATATGAATGTGGACGGTTACATGGGAAGGGGAAGACCAAAGAAAAGATGGATGGACTGTGTGAAAGATGATATGCTTAGGAAAGGAGTGAATGCAGAGATGACAACAAATAGAGAGGAATGGAAGAGGAAGACATGTTGCGCCGACCCCAAATAAAAATGAGAAAAGGGTCATTAAGTCTCGAAAAAAAAGCTACCAACAAAATAGAAATTGAACCTCGATATTAGTCGCGCATGTTGGTACGCTCGTCACCTCTAATCACTGTTTTTATATTTATAATATTTATCAACATGTTTCTAGTTTATACATTCACAACACGTGTTTTAGTTTCATACAAGTGCGAATTATATATGTGCTAATAAATTATATTCAGTAGTGATTTAAATTGAATATTTTGATTGATATCACTTACTATTTGTGAATAGTGAATAGTGTGAATTTGTGAAAAAAATTGTGCTTATATACTTTTTCAAGTGCTCCAATATAATTGAGGTTAACTATCCGTATGTATTATCTATTGATATAAATTAAAATATTTTTATTTAATATAATTAACACTAAATATTATTAAATTATTTTATTTAATTTTTCAAATTTAAAATGAACTTTGTTGATTATCCTTTTCCAATCCTTCTATTATTTTATTGTAATTAATTATTTGCATGCAATTAAAAACTATTTTTTAATGATGCCAAAGAAGTATAACTTCTCACGCGCGTACATAAGTACACGCACCCATTTTTTATTTTTGGCTTTGTAAATAGTTGTTATCCGAAATCTCTTTATAAAGCTATGTATTATTATAATATTCATTCATTTTTGTTATGTCATTATAATACCATTTATTTACTTTTAAAAAACCTAAAAATTTTAACTCAGTCTTATCTAATTTTGATGTTTACTTGTTATGTTTACTTTACTGCTTTTTACCTAAGCACGGTAGTAAACTATTGAATTCTATTTGCAAGAGTGTATCAAAATTTTAGTGTGAAATCTATTAGAGCCGTGATCCAGCCAATGGATCACACAGCGAGGTGCAAGTAAGGCGCTAGTTGCGTAGGCGAAGGCTGTTGCAAGAACACCAGATCGCGCCAGATATCAATCGCATTACATGAACGCCGAGATGACATACAAATAAATCATTCCGTTATGTCTTTATTACATCTAATAAAGATACTAGATTTTTAGCTAGACTATATCTATGTAGGTTAAGTAGCTCTATTAGACGGATCGTATATTATTGGACGTGTATAGATTACTTATGAGTCATTATTAGATTGTAATTTGGGCGCTAAACGTGCAAAGATTTGACTTAAGTTATTCACGCTATACGACTTAAGTTATTCGCTTCACGAAAAACGATTTTTTGTGAATACATGTAGGTAATTTTTTTTCTCAAATATTTTTGTTTAAAAACGAGGCTGAGTTTAAAGGACAATTTAAATTGTAATTTTTACCAACTTCAATAAAAAGGAAGGTTCTCGTATTCTGTTGAATGTTTTTATGTACCGGTTTTGTTTAAGACGAGATAAGTACGAAATCAATTTAATTTTTGTGTGTTAATCTATGCAGTCATTTACTCTTGCATACCTAATATAAAAACTAGTGCACAAAATATTAATTATGTTTGTAATATAAGTAATTATAAATTATTGGGATGTAAGTAAAAAAACAGATTACATCTATGTATGTCAGGTCACTTTGGATAAATGTAGGAAAAAAAAAACTAATTTTGAAAAACCTTTTTTATAAACCAAATCGTTTAAAATAAATAATGAGTCTGAATGAATAATAAGTACATAAGTAATGTTTTTTTATTTATTTACAAGAATGTGTTTAGTCATTTCTAGCAATTAAATTAGTTTTTGCAAATACTCGTACATATTAAACGGGGCATCGTTTTAACAAATCTTTATAAATGTCGATAATATTTTAGGTTATATTTTCCCTTAGTTAGGTTTTATGTTCCCTCCATGAATATGGTATTGTTTACGTCATTCTGGACGATTTCATGCAGTCAACGTACGTTTTTTTTTTATATAGTAGAATGAAATCATTCTTAAAATTATCATTTGTTTTGTCACACTGTACACGAACTGGTTGTTTATACAATTTTAGATACTTAATGATTTAACATACCTAAGATCTATACAAATTAATACAATTTAAGTATCTGTTTGTAATATCAAAATAAGAACTTTTTACTCAATACATATGAATGTATATACGACATCTTTACTGAAAACATTATTTTTCTTTTTTTTTTGTTGGTCACTCCGTTTGTACCAGCTAATCTCCGGAACTGTTGGACCGATTTCAACGGGACTTTTGGTGGAAGATAGCTGAAGTTAAGGGGGGCGTGTAACTCACTTTTATTTTTGGAAAATATTTATGGTTCCCGCGTAAAAAAAAAATCGGTTCAATCCACAGTTTTTTTTTTTTACACGTAATAGGCTCAGTGCTTTGATCACAATCTTACCTGATGTTAAGTGACGATGTGGTCCAAGTTGGTAAACACACTAAGCCTAGAGGTACAGGTTCTCAACTGATGCATCCGGAACACACCTATTGGTATTTGGCGACAGGTTTTCAAACTTGAGGTTGGTGGCTACCAAGGCGGGCATCATTAGAAAATGCTCTACCACCGTGCTATGGTTTCCTCGCGATGTTTTCTTTCACCGAAAGCTCAGGCCGATTTTAGAGTCGAAACCACGTCGATTGACACGGATCCGACCGCAGTACCCATATCTTTGCTTTTTTTTTTTTTTTACGCGGAACCTTATTTTTTCCAAAAAGTACCCTAAATTACACGGAAAAAAAAAAATCCCGTCAAAATCGGTCCAGCCGTTCTGGTGATTACCCGGAAGACAGATAGACAAAAATATATATTTTGACATTATAAACAGACACTTGTATTTACAATTTTATTTATTAGTATAGAGTATAGATTTATATCCATCCATCCACGCAACCATAAAACGTTCATTGGTGGACATCGGTCTCCCCGATATAGTGCGGAGGGATTGCCATAATCGTCACGCTTGTTGGTGGCGTTCAGAGTCGGTGGTTTGTGGTACTCAGAGGATGCTGCTACCCATCCCCTGATTGATATCCCTTAGTCGCCTTTTACGACACCCACGGGAAGATATGGGGCGGTACTATTCTGAGTTGGCACCACATGGCACACAATTTATATAAACTACATTATATATCTTAAATTTCATTAGTTTGAATAAAATATTGCCAACGAGCTGATGATTTTGTAGTATGTATAATTTACACTTTTATAACTTGATCCATTTATATTTCAAGTTATACTTCTTTTGGCGCGTTAGCGGTGCATGCTTTGTCCGATCCCGTGTTGCTCCATTAGGTCGCGGGAGGTACCGGGGGGTTTAGTGGGTAGTGACCAACGGCGCTTCTCGCCGCGAGTCCCACACTAATCCTGTGTGACATCCCCTTGCACTTACGTGCGAGAGACTGTCACACATCTTCAGACGCGTTTCAGCCAGTCCTGGAAGGGTATGTCCCTATCAGGACTGGCTGGAGAGCAAGTGCGTAAACGCATTCCCCTCGAAAAAAAAAAAAAAAAAAAAAGGGAAAAATGATGAGAGTAAATTTTTAGGATGCGCGCGCAAACCGTCACGAAAAAACGACACCCTGAAGGTAGCTAGTCAACGTTTTAGTTTTTTCTATTATTTTACGTGAAAGAAGTATAGCTTTTTACGTGCGTACATAAGTACACACACACTTTTTTTTAAATATGTTCACGCAGTTTGTAATACGGCCAGACTCCGCGCTGGAGCCCATCTATCCAACTCTAAATTCAGCTTTAGCATTCGGTGAAGGTAAGCCTCGTGAGGAAACCATAGCGTGCTGGTAGGACATTAATTGTACTTTATGAGAACAATAAAGTACGCGAAAATACTTCATTTCTCTGGGATTCATATTACATATTGTAAACATTTACAAGTTGGTGGTAAGAATTTTTGCGTAAACAGGACGATACAGTTGCCTACTGCGATCGATGATGTTAGTTATTTGTTAAAAGTAGTGAAAATTTTGTTTTTAAGCAAAATAAATTGTACTTTATTTTGACATAAGCTACTTTTTATTTTTACCTTTAATAACCAATGTATTTTATTTGCACCAAAAAAAAAAAGGTGGCAACCCTAGCTACCTGGTTAACTACCACCCTCAAGTATGAAAGCCTGTCGCCAAATACTAATAGGACCACATCGTCACTTAACATCAGGTGAGATTATGGACAAAGCACTCAGCCTATATCGAGTAAAAAATAGAATATAATTAGGACCTCGATTAGTTACTCGTGAAACGGTCACGTTTAACGTAAATCCACGCCACGACGCGACTCCTGAGACAATTAGTGGAATAACAATAATTGTCGATAAAATATAACAATTGCGTAGTGGAGGTAACTGGACGGTTCATTTATTTATGTGTTACAATGAAGAATTTTATGCAATTTTAATATCTAAAGCAAACTGTCTACTTGTAAGCCGGTAGTTAAAAGCGGTATGAAATTTATTTTCTCTAGAAATATTCATGCAGGTTAGCGATTTACATAATTTATTAACTAATCCTCGCCAGCAATGGACGTATGTGCGAATACAACTTTTTTTTTTACTACCCTTACATTAGTAAGACTGGAGTCCCCCAATGCAATAGATAAGGGCCGTGCCAGTGTGGGACTCGCGTGAAGCGTCCGGAAATACCCACTAAAACCCCCCGGGGCCGTCCGCCGCATTTGGGATGGGGGCGACACGGGATGGCTTTCGCGTCGCCCCCTGCATGTTAGAATATACCTGTTGCTCTATTAAGCTGCAGTTTCGGTGAAGGAATTATCAAGAAACTATAACATTTTAATAAGGAATTTTCTAATGCCTGACTATCTTGGTACCTTTCGCGAATTTGAAAATTTATCGCCAAGCATCTATACATAGCTGCCTTCCGCCAGCATTATTTAAAAGGTTAATCTCTGGAATTAGCTTGTTGCATTAATGGTTAAACGTTAAACGTATACCAGTATAGTTACCTAAAAATAATTCATGGTTTGAGGCAAAGAGAAGGATGTACTGAAATTATCACCACTGAAACGTTATCATATTTACATCCTTGTGTTTGAAGTACATCTGTTAAAACATATTTCAATGTCAGAGGAATTACAAAAAAAAAAAAAAAAAAAAGGAAAAAATGTGTAGTAAAATCTGCGTAAACTTATATCACGAGATAAGATAATATTTTAGAGCAAGGCCAGATACGGAAATCATGAGAGATATGCGAAGTCAAGTGCGCGTTATATAATTGTAGGATAATTAATTGGGTACCATTGTAGTTTAAAGGGTACGTTACAATACTATAGTAAGTAAATAAAATTACTTATTTAAGTAAATGGAAAACTTTGTTTATACGATATAGGAATAGTGATTTGACCACAATCTCACTTGATGTTAAAGGAGGATGTCGTCCAGACTGGTAAACACACTAATCCTAGGTACTGGTTCTCAAGTGGTGCTGCCGGAACACACCTGTTGGTATTTGGCGACAGGTTTTCAAACTTGAGGGTGGTAGCTAACCAGGCGGGCATCAACCAGCCCTATCACCATGCGATTAAAATGATAAAAATAATCTGGTATTTTTAATTTTGGGAAACGCCACCAGAATTACAGTCAAAAGTTCAAAATAATCTACACTTATAATAAAAGGGTAAGGAGTCGAAATCTGTGCATTGAAGATATTTAAGATGGACCACAGAACACATTTCGATCCATCCATCCATTCAACCGTAAGACGTCCACTGGTGGACATAGGTCTCCCCAAAGATCTCCACGACACCCGCATCCAGCGGATTCCCGCGACCTTACGTAGAATAGTTTCGATAGTCTAAATAAATGTTGTCTGTCTGTTTACTTAGTTCTTCGTCAATCACGCAAAAACTACTAAACCGAATTCGATGACATTCGGTAATGACATATATTGCATCCAGGGGGAGACCACAGGATGCAAATTGTCTAAATTCCAAGCGGGTGAAACCGCGGGCACAGCTAGTTTATAATAAAAAAATATATGTCTCTACTAATAAATCAAATTAAAGTGTCTGTTTGTAATGTAAAAATATGTTATTTTACTAAATAGCTATGAATATATATGATACTTGCACAATAAATACTATTTCTAAAATTTTGTCTGTCTGTCTGTTTGTTCCGGGTAAACTCAGGAACGGCTGAACCGATTTTGACAGGACATTTTTTGGTGCATAGCTGAAGTTACTCCACGTAACTTAGGGACTTTACTTATGTAATTTTGTTTTTTTTTTTAATGTACTTTTAATTAGGATTCCGCGTAAAAAAATTAAAACTCATGAAATGTGAAAAAAAAGATTATTGCATGACCAGTGTCATTGTATCGCTCTGGCGACTGGTACAGAATCTTCCCCAGTCGGAGATCGGAACGCCCTGGGCCGCTGCCTAGAAGTGACCCAATGTGTGTCTTCATTATTAACTACAGTTAATAGGAGGCTACAGCCTCCCACTAATTTTCACATCATTACTCATTTCAGACATATTTTAACACCTACAAACTCATTAATAACCGCACGAGTCATTATACCATAATTTAAAACTTAATGTATCATTTAAAATGGACAGTAGCAGTTATGTATGCAAAAAGTTGCCAATAAGATCCATAATACAACCTATAAAGGAAACAATATTAACTCATTTCCTGTCTATAAGTATTTGGGTTAGCGAAACCATTTAATTCTCTGTGAATATATATATTTTCGATTTAAAATAGACAATGAAGCAGGCGTTAGGACGGAAGTTGATAAGTTTAAACAAGCATTGATAATAATTTTTAAATGTTCAAATTGGTAGCATCTGTATTAGACGTTAGACAGACTGCAAAATAAATTGATTAGATAGACCGAATGGAACATTGATTTAGGGACATTACTTGTTATTACAAACGTGTGTTATTTACATGATCATATGTGACACCAAATGTAGGAACCGTAAATCTACTTTAAATCACATAGGGTTATAATAACACGTGTGCCCGAATTGTTGTTTTACTTAAAGTTTTATACACGTATACACAGGGGCCGCTAAAGTGTTACCTACGTAAGCTCTTTGAGCTGATCCCCTCCTCTCCATTCCATAACAGAACCACGCGGGCAGGACTTCGGTGTCACTGCAGGAGGGTTAGTTTGCAGGAGGGTTAGCTGCAGGAGGGGGTTATTGCTGAGGGTTCTTTCTCTCTTCTTCTAGGTATCCCTCTCCTGGCTATGCCTTGTTGTCAAACAAGGTGAGTTCAGAGGAGGGACCTATTTCTTTTCTCTTCTATAGCGGAGGCGGGTTCCTTCCTCTTTCTGCTTTGCCCGCCTCCGCTCTGTCCTTCTTCTTTCCTGTTTATGGGGGGCAGGAAGTATGTCCTTCCTCCCGGTTGTTGACCAACAGGTCATGCCTCCCCCTTGGGGGGGCGGGCTAAGAGGTGGGGTAGAGAAGTTTTTCTCCCCCACCCCCGCCGGGCCATTGCACTGACGGGCCTGGTGGGTTTGCCGCAGGGGGCGACGCGGCGACATGCCTGGCAACCCCGTATCGCCTCTACTTCAAATTGCGGCGGACGGCCCCGGGGGGTTTTAGTGGGTATTCCCGGGCGCTTCTCGCCCGGGTTTGAGTCCCACACTGGCACGGAGCTCGTCACTCCGTGCCCCCCCTACCTATTGTATTGGAGGGGCACTAGGTCCCACTAATACAATAGGTAGGGTGAGTGCGTAAATGCATTTCCCCCCGTCAAAAAAAAAAGAAAAAAGGACTTCGGTGTCACGGTTTCACGGTGACACCCATAACTTCAACAACCAAAAAGTTTGCTGACTCTCACCTTTGTCGCACTGTGAGGTTATGGAACCGTGTTCCTGTCAGCGTGCTCCCTCCTTCATATGATATTGGGTTCTTCAAAAGAGGCGTGAAGAGGTATTTAAGCAGGCCAGCATGACAGCGGTGACTGGCAGTGAATTATGTTCAGTGTCAGTCGCCGCTGTTTTGGATTGTACTGTACTTACAATCAGGTCCAGTGCAGTCACTGTGCTGTGCATTATAAAAAATAAAAAAAAATTGTAGGTACATATTCTACCCCCTCCCCATCCTCCTTTTCCTCCTTACCCCTTCCCCATGATTACTTAATTATAATAATGATTACTTTCTCATCCTTATTTTTGGCTAATGGCAATCAACGATTAACATACACAATTTTGCCAGTGGCATGTTTTAACTTATATATATGTTCAATCTCGTGGCTTTTATCACATCTTACTAGAACCTTCCAGGGTGTTTTCGTGAGACCTCAGAATAAATGTTTCGCGTTATTGTTTCCTGTGCACAATAACCGAAGTATATAAAACGAAACCAAAATTACACTTTAAAATTACACTTTAACATTAATATAGAGTCAATTACACAAGTTAATGAATTGAAGACAATAACTGCTAATGACAGACTGAGATCATCTTGTTATACTTGGTGAGTGTTCTAAAAAAGGTTTTAAATAAATGAATCTATGTAGAAAGATCGTTAATAAAATTAACCTATTTTTATACTTGTCATTTGAAGACAGATTGACGAATAAAAATAGATACAATTCGAAACTACAAAGGAAAGAAACGTTTGAGCGTATCTTTTATTACTAATCGTAATTAGGAGTTAAATTTGCAATAAAAAAATGTGGACAGGCGTACGAAGGACTCGAGAGTATCAATTCATTGTGGTAATTCGATCGATCACTTATCTTGATCACCTATCTAGTTTGCTAATGACGTAGTGTTGTACATTTTTTAGGCGATAAGGATTTTTAATTTAGTTGCTCCGTATTATTAATGAGATGCAGTTGAACGATGAAGTGTTGTATTGTTATTCGTTTCGGGTATAATGTTTAGCCGCTTTGTGAGTTTTAATTTTATTTTTAATGTTATGATTTTTAAAGTCATAAGTTTCAATCAAAAAGTCTGTATTCATATTGTATTGTTTAACATGTCGTATTTTAAATCTGTCTTAAACTCAATAAAACTGAGTGATATAACATTCTATAGTGATTGTTTTTTTTTTTTGTTGCAGATAGAGGAGGTTATGCAGCAGAAGGCGCCAGGGGTGCCTAGTAATATTAAACTCAGGTACTTAAGTTGAAAATAACAAATTGAATTGCGTTCTGTGAATTGTTTATAACGCCATCTATAGTTTTATTTGAATACTATTTCGAAGAATAAAATACGTAATAGTATAGAGATATTGTAGAGGTCACTGTATGTGCTTGAATCTATACGTTACTTTTAATTAATAAAGTAATGGGGATATAGCTCAGTGGTAGAGCATTCGACTGCAGATCGAGAGGTCCCCGGTTCAAACCCGGGTGTCCCCTTCTAGAAAGCTTTTTTTTTAACTATTTTTACAACAAATGAAATTAGAACTATTATCCAAGTGACGATTTTGTTACTAACAGCCAAAACATTGATCTATGTCATACATTCTATGTTCGTGGTACTTCAAAATTAATTCAGGTTATTATTTTTTGTCGGAGATGGGTAAGATTTTAATTTGTAACAAATAACTAGTTTTCCTCTACTAATTCCAATAATTATTTAAAAATATAAAAGTGTGACTTGGGTCCATATGGTTATAACGTTGTTAAATTTAATCTAATATTAAGTTCAAATTACAAATAGAACTGCCAAATATAAATTATTATAAATTTATATGTTGCGCTTTGATTTTTGATTTTGACATCAGACCATACATTTTTGTATTGGTCATTTTTTACCTACGTTTAAATTAAATTAAATTTCTTAATACTTTTAATACATTTTTTTTATTTAGGTTGGTATTTTGTTTAAACATATAGATGGGTTGACAAATGGCGAGTCGCGGTCTGCATACATAATATCTATGAAGTCATATGATTTAATGAATGTTATTGAAAAAAAAAACAATCACCATTCCAGACTTGTAAACAAATAATTTAAAGAAAATAATACTGTTCTCACATCAACTGTCTACAACATTATTGCAAGACATTTTTATGCATTTGTAGTGGTTTTGTTGGCCTTATATATTTTTATCAACAATTTTAATTATTTTGTTTGATAAAAATTACAAGTACCCCTCACCCCCAATAAAACTGATTATTCCTGTATAGATTGCCTACAATTTCACCCGTTGCTAGGAGAAACGTAGATGCCGCTCCAGGCGCTAAGGGTCAGAGGGCGCTATTTTTTTTTCTCTGGCGTATAGGACGCCAAAGTTTGATCTCGCTCCAACCAACATCTTGCCTTGAGTCGGCACTAATTACATATAGAAATGCATTTATTATTAATATCTAATAATTATATTACTTTACTGTTTAGGAAACCATCAGACGGCTCCAAATCACAGGACCCGAAAAGCAAAAGCTTCACAGGGAACTTTTTCAAAGCGACATTTAGTTCACGCAGCAAGGCGGTACAGCCCGCCGTATCTACGCAGTCGATCGACGAAACTAGCAAAATAGGTAGCGCGGAGACTAAGCCTGTGACTAGAAATAGGCCTAGGTCAGGTAAATATCAATTGTAGAATTTCTTATCCAAAGATTTGGAAATTCGACTTTCACTTTTCTTCCATTTATTTGTAGATTTATAAGCTCACTATTTTCGCCTAGCGATCGAATTCCGGACATAATCATTAATAAATATTTAAAAAAACAAAAACTATTTCCAATTTTTATTGATAACACTAAAGATGATCAATAGCTACTAATAAAAATTGATAAAGGTAAAAATAGCTGAAAAATGCAGGAGAAAAAGGTACTGTTTTTTTAAATTATTTGTGCCTATTTATATAGGCTAACTGTGCCCGCAGCTACGCCCGCATATCAAGCATTCATATTCTAAATGCCCACAAAACACTATTTGTTTCCATTGCCAGCAGAGGATCTACGATTTTTTCGAACCGGGACTAAAACTTGATAGTCGCGCTCACAAATATACAATAACGGTTGGGATATTAATGGTCAATGTACATCTAAAATTTCCACCAGGCTCCTGTATACTAGGCGCTGTGTTTATAAGGTTATGTTTCATCATATTATTTCCCCCTAGATCCGGGTCTGTGCATTGCAAACTTCTTTCTTCTTGTAAACGAAGATTTGAGTTGATTTTACATGACGTTAGTAAGCAACGGTGGAAAGGTCTACCCAAACTTATATCCATTATAATATCTCTACTTGACTTCCTACCCGTAATTGAATCACAAACATATTTATTTTCTTTGAGTAATTGTTAAAAGTTTTTTTTAGTACCGCAACCCGAATCAGCTAAATCGAAAGTAAAAAGGAGCATCGATCGGTTAAAACCGACCGTCAAAAGAGTTGATAAGCCTACAGAACCAGAAAGGCCTAGTAGAAGCAAACCGACGACACCGGACCCGGGTGGACTGAAAAACCGATAAAAGAAGTTAAAAAAAAAAAAATGAATCGAAGACAGCAAATGTCGTTTTACAAATCGTGAAGAAATCTCACGCACCCGCTAAACCGCCTTCCCCGAAAATCGAGAGTATCTTACCGCCGACTTTAAGGCCGAGAGTTGCCGAAAAAAATCTTAAAGTCACGAAGAATATCAACAACAATGACGTTTGGACGAGCGCTAATGATTCCAGAAGTTTTCGAAAGAGGATCACTTCATTGCCGATAAGGTGAGTTTTTTTCGCTCATAATTAATTATAACTGAAAAGCACAACGTTCTGTCACTGATTGAATTTTATTACAATAATTTAAAACACGCGCCAAAATAACCACGTAATGGCAACAGTACATTTAAAATTCACTCATAAAGTAAACCCATAAAGTTCATTTTCAAACAATACTTTGACTTATACAAGTTGACTCAAGCACGTGAGGAAGACATACTTTTTTGTCTATAACTCTATCCTGTTCTAAAGCGTTAGGCTATTTCGCTCATAATCAAGCTTTTCTATAGCCATCTTGTTTACACGCGTTGATTATCGTATAATATGACAAAATTCGAATGCTTATTCGATATTATCGTACCTGTAGGTATTGCTACTGTTCTAGATTTGTTCGAATACTAGAAAGGAACAGCGATATTATTTTCTTTTGACTGTACATCTGCATTCCGTTGGATTAAACACGGTATAATAGCAACAGGCAAGTTTGTGTGGCTCGGTGGGCTGCGTATGACGTTTGATCGGCCGGGCCGATACATTCTTTTTTCGAAGTTTTTTATAATCGGTGGCAAACTAAACTAATTTCTCGAAATAAAATTGACAATAGTGAATATTGTGAAGTTAGTTATAGTGATGTGGTATTTATTTGATCGGAATAAGTGTTGCGTTTGGTGAATTTAGTTAGCGTCTACGTTGTACCAAGTAGACTTATAGTGTAACAAAAATTTAACTTATTAACTTAGTGTCTTGATGCTTGTTCGCTTTCTCATACTACACGTATATTACGTTGCATTCCTATGTATCGATAGTGTACTGTATATTTCTATAATGCAGCTAAGAATTGAGCTAATTGTTTTCAATGTTTTTTATTTTTTTATTTTTATTCATAGAACTTATAATGACTACTTTTAAAGCTAACATTAAATACACAATGGCATTACACTTTTTATCTTTTGGCTTATAAATATTCTTTACTAGCGGCTTCGATAAACCTGTTATTCTAGAGAAAATTTAACGGCTGAATCTATATTTCTTGATATTATAAAGCGGTTGAATGTTAGGAAGAACCTATTATTTCTAATCTTGAGTTTCATTTCTCATATTACGATAACTAACCTTTATATATATAAAAAACACTTTTAACGTTACAGAATATGTAGGTAAATCGAAATAAAAAAAATTATTAATACCATCAGTTGGTCTCAATATTAGATAGGTATATCATCAATAAGGTCAAGTCGGTCAAGAGTTTGCCCTTTGAATGTCACATCGGAAGTTGGGAATTCTTTTACTTTTTAGTTAATGGCAATCTGTGTACACACAATTTGTGCCAGTGTCGTGTAACTAAGATGTATTTTCAATCTTCTATCAGCGTTATCAAACTCCAGCAAAACGGTGGCCTATCCTGCTCGAACTTTCCATGGAGCTATGTCGGCACCTCCGAATCAATGTTACGCGTTATTTTCTATAATAAACGTAACTTAACACAATAAACAACCTATTTCACACAAAACGTCAACAAGATTACATGAAATGGTGGGCAAACTTTTTTAATGACGGAACACAAAGTTTAAGGAATTCTAGAGGGCCAGAATTATAGAAAAAATGCATTTTGTGTTAAAGCTTTTAATCATCATCAGTCAGATCAGTATTACGCATCACATGAACTATGCGTCTAGTTTAGCTTCATCTATGGGTTATGCATATATTATTCTACTAAGTGGAATCTATTTTTTCTTCTCGACCGGCAAAACGTAATTATAACGGGCCGTATACTATCCATGTCGATGGACCCTCGGCGAGCCGGATTAAATACTTTCGCTGGCCGGAGTTGGCTCGCGGGCCGTACTTTGCCCATCACTGATATAGAGTCAGTTTAATAAATTGAAAAAAAAAACAACTGCTAGATGACAGACTGAGATCCGGCCAAAAACTCCAAGTTGGAACTTAACAAAGCTAGTATTAAGTTAGTATTTTTTTACACGGTATAGGCTTAATGCTTTGACCATAATCGCATCTGATGTTAAGTGATGATTCGATCTAGGATGATAAACACACTAAGCCTATATGTACGGGTTCTCGAGCGATATTGCCGGAACACACCTGTTGGTATTTGGCAACAGGCTTTCTAACTGGAGGTGATAGCTACCCAGTCGGGCATTATTAGAAGATGCCCTACCACCAAGCTATGGTTCCCCCACGATGTTTTCTTTCACCGAAAGCTCAGGCTGATTATAGAGTTGGATAGGTAGGTTTAAATCCGCGTTCATTGACGCGAAATCCGACCGCATCACCAACTAAGCCATCATCGCTTCATAAATTTAGAACCATAGACACTGTGATTTTATTGATATTTAAAGCATATTGGTAGAAAATACCAAATGCGGGCTGGCCGGCCTCCAAATCTCCTATTTCTTGCCGAGGGTCTGGTGACACACTGGGTCGCTCAGGGCGAAAATATAAAGAATATGTCCACTTACCGAGCAATCTCTTGTGCACATCCAATCCCGAGGATCCTGCAGCTTACGTAATGGCGTGGAAGCGGTTTAAGGCGTGATGCGGCGATATTGTGGATTATTATAAAATGTATGCGGTTTGCGTTGCGGAGCGGTTGCGCGTACACTTTTTAAACCAACTGTCAAAGTGTTAACTCGCGGCGCGGGTGCCAGGCACGAGAAAATCACTCGGCAAGAATGACAGTGATTCCTGACATTCTCACCCCAGCAACCGAATGATTTACCACATATCCTTAATACTTTTAATTTAAACATTTCATTTTTTATATCGATTTCAAAAGAAATAAATGCTTATGCAAATGTATATATTCGGTTTATTTATTAAATAGATAGGTACCTATAGATAAACCTGCTTATTTGCAGGCATCTATGTAACTATAGATTATGAAATATCTGGCTAAATTTTGGTTTTCGTGATTTCGTTGTTTGACATTATTAGATTTCTGTCCCGACATACCTTTGATGAAATAATTTTATTATTTATCTCTGGTAGACTCTCTCTGGCTGTATGCCCTTTAGTTGCCTCATAATTCGAGAAATAGGTACTTACCGATTTACATGTTTTTTTTTTGCCAATCAGATGTATTCTCCAGTCACATTTCAGTATACATATATTTTGCTTTATTAGGTAATATATGTAAAAAGTTACGAAGACAATGGGTTACATAACCGTGTCCAGTTTTAAGTTCACTAAAGAACAGACAGGCTGCTTTTAATAATATTCTAGGAATTTCGTAATTGAACAGAAACTATACGGTAATTCGATGCATAGTTTTGTTAAGATTTTGGTAAGAATAATTAAATATATTTCGATTCAACCCTATAAATGATACCGTACCTGATTGAAATGTTAAGAGAAATATTTTCTTCTCCCTCTAAGAAGTCGGCGGAGCGTCTTAAGCACTTGCTCCGAAGTCGGGTGTGAAGCTGTAAAAGGGATTTTACCTAAGAAGGTTTTTTAATTACACCTGAAAATAGATTGAGGTGTTCGAAATTTACAATTGTCGTTTTTCATTGTTATGACGATTTGACGATGTTGGAGCCGTCAGCCGACGCATTCGCAGTGTACTGTCTTCAGACTTGTTTGAACAAGCTGTTTCGCAATAACAAGTCCTTTGTGACGGCGGGGGTCGTGGTAAATAATATTGTGTTACCAAAGTTCTTGAGACTTGTGGATTAATTGTTTAATTGTATTATAGTTAATTGAGTAATATTGCAAAACGGAATTGATGTGTAGGCAACTGACGTGAATAATTCGAATGTATCATTTCATATAATCGAATTTTCGAATCGATGTTTCGAAGTATTATTCCATTTTTAAATTTCAATATTTTGCTGTAATTTGACTTTTAAGCAAACATTGTGGAATATGTATGTATGTATAGAGTAAATAAAGTAATGATATCTAAAGACTTACAACAGTTGATTTATGTCGTTAAATCGTACAAAAATATTACCTCAAATATATAATCAAATATATTCTATATACATAAATAAGGACAATATCTATAATTACAAAGGCAAGACAAAGACAAGGCGGGGCGTCGTTTATCCTGGTATGGACATGTGATGCGCAGGGAGAAAGAGAATGTTGTAAGAAAGGCATTTGATATGAATGTGGACGGTTACATGGGAAGGGGAAGACCAAAGAAAAGATGGATGGACTGTGTGAAAGCTGATATGTTTAGAAAAGGAGTGAATGCGGAGATGACAACAAATAGAGAGGAATGGAAGAGGAAGACATGTTGCGCCGACCCCAAATAAAAATGGGAAAAGGGTAGGGAGATGATGATGATGATGATCTATAATTACAAACAAATTAGGAATATTGCAATTCTTCGTTGATAAATAATATCGATCTTTCATTTACTAGTAATGAAGTACTAGTAATGTTAAATTTGGCTAGATATTTAAAGGCAATCATCGGGTTTAGTGAAAGACTAGCTGAGTGCCCGCGGCTGCGGCCGCGTTTATATTTTCTTCACTGTGTTTTAATATTTTTATACGGAATTCGGACAATATAATTTCTATTAAGATAGAGTAGTAAAATATTTATCATAAACTATAGCACTTGCCCATACAACTGTGTATTGGATCGGATTTTATTCAAATTTTTATGTGGTTTTTTACGCGGAACCCTAATTATTTTCGAAAATTAAAAGTACCCTAAGCTACCCGGAGTAACTTCAGCTATCTACCAAAAACACTCCTGTCCAAATCGGTCCAGCCGTTCCGGAGATTACCTATTACAAACAAACAGAGAAAAATTTTAAAATTTGTATTTTTGTTATAGGTATCGTATATAATTCATATCTATTTAGTAAAAAGAAATCATTTTGACAAAACAAACAGACACTTCAATTTTATTTATTAGAATAGATGTTACCAGTAAGTACATTTATGTAGTTGATAGTGCGGCCGGATTCCGCGTCGATCGACGCAGGTTCGATCCCCACCTATTCGACTCTAAAATCGACCTGAGCTTTCGGTGAAGGAAAACACCGTGAGGAAATCAAAGCATGGTGGTAGGGCATTTTCTAATGATGCCCATCTGGGTAGTACCACCCTCAAGTTTGAAAATCTGTCGCCAAATACCAATATGTGTATTCCGGCAGCATCACTTGAGAACCAGTATCTCTAGGCTTAGCGTGGGTACCGTCCTGGAGCACATCATCACTTAACATTAGTTGAGATTGTGGTTAAAGCACTGAGTCTATTCCGTGTAAAAAAAGTCACGAGACAATTATTTTTTCTTACTCTTATCAGAAAAGGTTACTGTGTCCGTATGATAAAATTTGAACTGGTATAAAATAGAATTTTTTAAATAATGCTGTTACAATTTCCGATTCAAATTGTGAATCTCACCTAGTCTATGAATCTTTTTTGTTTGATGTTATTTTAACCCTCTGAGAATGGTCTATGGTATTTTAAATTTTTTTCTAATAATTTGCGCTGTGGACGAGTTTTCAGTCCGACTGGATCGCGGCAAATTGTATACTCGTGAAAAATATTTTTTTTAACGTGGAAAAATATATTTACGCATTTCCCTTCCAACTAAAGTGCAGATCGGCCCCCCTTAAGTTGGGAAGGGGTATTTGGGACTTATCTGACGTGAAGCGTCAGAAATACCCACTAAAACTTCACAGACCGACCGCGTACTTCCCGGGCTGACCAAGATCCGCCAAGCAAGCTCCGCGTCACTCCAACGGCAGGCCCGATCTGACGGTGTCGGGCCACAGCTTTTATCTTTCTTTCCGCATATAGGATGGTGTAACTCGCTCGCACGGGCCACTCTTATCTTCAAACTGCCAGCGTGAAGTAATCACATTGTTCTTAGTGTATATCTACACCTAGCTAGAGGTTTTAGTCTTAGTAGATGTAGTCTGGCAGGAGGGGAAAACGCACTCCTGGGGGCTAGATCTTGCGTTACAGGGATGTCTTAAAACGGCACCTTTCCGCATGCAACATCCCATGCGAAGATTGAGAAGGCTTGCGAAACAGAGACCAGAGTGGCGTGATCGAGAAGGCTGTTAATAACTTGCGATTTGTAGAATGTGGATTCGATGCGCCTTATTGTTAAAACTCGACCGAAGCTTAATGGTCAATTGCATTGTGCACCTTGCAATAGAGTCTTTTAAATCAAATTTGGTATTGCCGGCCATCTTCAAGCTCTTGACCAGATCTTGCTAGGTTTGATGATGATGATGAGTCCGGCTCCGGCATGATAATATGGCGTTTGTCAATAGATTCTCATTGAGCGGCGGTCCTCGTTGTCCTTTGACTGTCCTGTATTTTATGTGAAGCAAACTGCAGTCATATTGACGAGTTCGAAAAAAAAGAAACTTTATTATTAAAAATTCTAAATTGTGCTAGACAGTAATTTGAACTTAACTACTTACCACAATGCGGCTTATCTCACGCATTATTTCAAGTTACGATAACTTTGTTACTACTTTGTACTAATAAATAAAAGCGTCCATTAACTTTCCTTAAATTTCCATGTAATAAATAAAATAAAATAATGTCTGTAGCTCGTAATTATAATATTCACGGTCGTCTAGTATATTGTTTTTGGGACAATTGTAGAGAAGTAACCTTAAATATAAAAATTGTGTGAAACGTGTAAGGCCACGTGAGTTTCAAAATATTCTTTTTTATTATGTGATAAAAAAAATTACATTAAAGAGGCGAGCGTATTGTTTTAACTTTAAATATTTTAACAAATATTAAGAAATATCAAAAACTTAATAAAATAATAGGATGTTAGAAATTGAATGTTACTTTCAAATTAACGGAATATCTTAAAGTATTGATATGTTTTTAAGCGTTTTATAAAGTTGTCATTTTACGGGCCATTCAGTATGTTAGCAAAATGTTTACTCGCCTTGTCAGCAATAGTAATCAAAGCGCTTAGCCCAAGCTCCCATCCCCCCTCCCAATGGTAACGTATGCATTGGCATAATCATGAAAAAAAAAACGGAATATGTATAACTTAAAATTGGATTATGTAATCTTTTTTTCTGACCTACCCTTCTCCCTATGTCATCAAAATAAAATTGGCTAGACTTCCGCGCCGTCCATTGATTTTTATGAAATACATGCACGGCCCCTTATCTTATTTGTAATTAATTCGTTTAGTTGTCACTCATTGGTCGAAATTGGAGCATAATTAGAGGTAAAAAAGCTCGTCAATAAAAACAAAGAAAAACTGTTGACAACCCGAGGAAGAAAGGTAGTCAAGTCAGTGGCGTAATGGTGCGTTATAAAAAAAGACTTTCTTTTTTAATTTAGACGTTTATTCGCTTGAACAGTTGCCTTAAGACAAACTAACTACTTATACTTAATAAAAAAACAACAGTCCACCTGAGGCGGATGACCTTATCGCTGCCGACTCAGCGCCTGATTTCTTAAAATATAGGATGCTGACTCTCCGGTCTGGTAGAGCCAGTTCTCATAACTAGGTACTGAACTGTTTTGTCTTTACCTTTATTTATATATGTATGTAGATAAATAAAAATTACGTCTGTAAGAATAACACGAATAGACACGTAAGACTGTTGTACAAATACGAATTCATACAATAAATTGACAATATATTGTGCCTGTTTTGTAAAAACATACAAGTGTTACCATTTAAAAATACAAGTAGGTAGGGACGACTAAGTTCTAGTATTGATGACGAAGGTATGGTGAAATTTTTTGCACGTGTCTTTCAATACGCAACTTAAAAGACACCGATTTACTTTATCAAGGAATCGAGTGGTTTGAAATTTAGTTTTGTAAACCGCCTCGGATCTCACGTTCGTCGAGATGTCGTGACCTCAAGACGTTTGCGAACATTTTTCTTTCACCAATAGACGAAGTGGTACATGTTAAACAATTCTAGATTTGCCAGTCGCTGCGTTCGCGTGAAATACTGTCTATTCTTTATAATTTTTAAAATTCAATGATTTAGTTAATATTCTTTTTTTGCCCATATCTAACCAATGTTGGTTGTTGGGTGTAATGCACTCTACTCCAATCGGTTGAGTTATATATATATTTAAATATATATTGCAAGGAATGCGATGATAATGATTTTGTCAAATTAATTCTGATAACCTTTCCATCTTATACCTTTTTTTTTTTTTTGACGGGGGGAAATGCATTTACGCACTACCCTTACCTATTGTATTAGTGAGACCGAAGTCCCCCAATACAATAGGTAAGGGGGCACGGAGTGACGAGCTCCGCGCCAGTGTGGGACTCACCCGGGCGTGAAGCGCCCGGAAATACCCACTAAAACCCCCCGGGGCCGTCCGCTGCATTTGGGATGGGGGCGACACGGGGTGGCTTTCGCAAGCACCGCGTCGCTTTCATCTTATACCTAATGTAAACTTACTAAGACTTTGTTAAAATGTCATGTAAATGTGTTCAGTGGTTTTAAAATATAAATAAAACTAAAAGACGTAAAAAAAATTACCCCTTTTAGTAATGCAAGTAAATATTGGTAAAAATCAGTATTGAAATTAAAACTGTAGAGATGAAATAGATAGAGTTGAGTAATTAACAAATAAAGTGATCTATAGCAAAAATCCTAAAATAAGTAGGTATATACTATAATAATTAAAAATGCTAAATGGCATGAATCGTAAACAATATTACATAGTTATTACGTATCGTCATCGGTACGTGTCTGAGTATACAGTTTAAACTTGCTTATTCAAGTTATACAACATATATTATAAATGTAGGCATTAAAAATAAATAGTTAGCACCTATTGGATGATCTGCTTCGAATTCGCTTCGCAGTCTTGAAACGATAACATTTCTTTGTACTCAATTTTGGACCTATAAAGTATAAAGTTATTACTGCTCAAAAAATTCTCACGATCGTTTCGTTGGTTAATTAAATGTGATAATGTAAATGAAGCTAGGTCACACTGTTTCGATAGCATGCCTTCTAACGTATCCGAATTAACGAACATCCATAACGTTTATTTGACCAACTGGTATGATATCCAAGGATTTTATATAGCCTCGGTAAATCAGCAAGGTTGTGCGACTGTGTTTTAGTACAATGTCAATTGTTTTAAACCAAGTAACACATCGTTCGGAAATATCGGGTCGTGCGGCTGCACTTGCTCATCCGTTTGCATGCACGTGGTTAGCAGATGGAACGCTTACATCGGGGTTTTTGAACGCATCACATGTTGAAATGATTTCATCGAGTTAAGTCTTTACGTTTACTTGCTTCTTGTTGGCGTTTTGGGTAATATTTGCTTCTGACTTATCACGTGGATGACTTTTGAACGCTGAGTGATATTATTTACGAGCGAAATAAGCAAAGATAACAGACTACGGGACGGTCAAAACTTAACTAATTACTTTGTTTAAAGGCAGATGCGCCGAAGTTTAATTTTAAGTATGGCATTATTGATCAACGGAAAACTATACAAAGATTTATAATTTAAGTCGCAACAATTTATGCTCCGCATTTTTCTGAACGTGTTGTAAAGAATGATGTAGGATAAATGAATAAAGAACAATAGGAGTGGACGAAACAGGCTGTTTTATCACAAGTCGATTGGTATCAAAAATTACATTGAAAATTAACTAACTAAACTGTTACTAGGGAGACGAACTGATCCCACTTAAAAACCATGTGCTTAGTTTTTTGTTAGATGATCAGCAGAGTAACCATGATTTTGATATCACTTGATTAATTTAAATAAATATTTAGATGGCTTCTATCCGTCTTTATTTAAATAACCCTTATTGTGCATATTTAAGAGCTAATTACGATAACAAATTAGGTGCTACCAGTGTTCGTAATGTGCTGATCGCATGAATGCTATATATGTAAATACTTGTGAATTGTATAGCACAGCACAACAATGCAAGGAATGAGTACGCCGGCGCCTAACTGCCGGAGGCTATGCACCTATAACGGAGACGAGAACGGGCGTGCCCGGGCTCCCTACCGTTCTGTGCGCCATAATGCACTTAACGGATAATCAGATATCAACAGACTGTTTGTCGTCGTGTATTTTATTTAGAACTACTACGATGGTATCTATTGCATTTTATATTCGATGTTATTTATGTTATAACATAAATTATTGGAACAACAGTGCAATACTGATTAGTGTATAGGTTCCTTGACTTATTTTTGCTGCAGATGTTTATACATTTAGACAAGGTTTTATTTGTTCTTGGTTGTTATTTATCGTTTAGGTACAAATAGTTAAAATAGCTTATGTAGAAAGTATTAATGTTAGGTAATTATTCAACGCAATTGTTATTGTATAGTAAACTAAATGTCGTCGTAGATTTCATGGGCTAAACGATGCATTTCTATTTTAAAAACTGCTATCAATTAAAATGGGCTTTAGTTAGGAACTCGGTATTTAAATTGAAAGATAAAAAATGAAAGACAGGAATGCTTTAAATTTTTTACATCCTCCTTTTGAATAAATTTTGATTTCTCCTTTATTACAGCTGTATCTGAGTATACACAATTTTACCTCTCTCACGTCTACAGAAGTATATCATATTATTTTTCCAGTTTTCATATATCGCCTTACGGTGGCTATTTTCATAAAAGTTTCATGTAGGTCTCTATCGAATCCCAGAACGCATATTTCGCGTTTTTTTTTTTATTTTCAATACGCTTCATTTGCAAACCAGCTCTTGGCATGTAAAACGCCACCAAAATTTCATAATAGGCGTAGGATCAACTGTAGCAAAATAACGAATAAAATAATAAAGTTAATTGATAAATAAAACTCTATCTTTATGTCAAATGGATTTTTAATTCGTTAATATATTAAATTGTAAATTTACCACGATAAACTACTCTTTTGAAATTGCTCATTAACCCCTTGAGCACTTACCTGGCGTTTACGCCAGCTTTCCATTGTTTTCCTATTGTCTTATTTTTATGGGTACACGACACATTAAAACAAATGGAAATTTACATCGTTCAGGAAATAATATCAGTAACCATCAGATTTCTGCAGAAGTTGCTTGAGACTGGTTATCATTTTTAATGAAGACGATCAACAATGTCTGCGAATTCAAACCTGAGATCGGTTTTAATTAATCCCAACCAGGAACTACACACAAGAATGTTTTAATTAATAATGAAGTTATTTAGTCGATTCGAATTCTGTACTTAGGGAGTATAGCAAATAGGTTTATCTAAAGCCAGCTTGGAGAAAGTATCCCACGATAGGCACTATATCATTCAATATATCATATTTGACTGACCAAATTAATGTTAGCTATAACGAATTTCTGTTTGTTTTATATACAATAAGACGATCGGCTAATTTAATTATAGCGTTTTGCATAATTTACAATTTTATGCATAAATAAATGTTTTCCTGTCGGTTTTCTTAGAATTCACGAGGAACAAAGTTGCTATATTGTTTATATTATATGTGATTCGTCAAAAGTGTTACCGAATCAAATTGTATCATTATTGTTACTATGTATACTTTATAAATGAAATTGAAGTGTCTGTTTGTAATGTCAAAATTATTTTTTTTTACTAAATAGATATGAATCTGTATACGATACTTATACCAAAAAATACATTTTTTTTTAAATATTTTCTCTGTCTCTTTGCCGATTTTGACGGCACTTTTTTTGGTAGATAGCTGAAGTAAGTTAAGGTAATTTTGAATTTCGATAAAAATTAGGATTACACATTAAAAAAAAATACTCATAAAAATTGAATAAAATCCGATTCAATGCACAGTTTAAACGGGCAAGTGTTTGAATTTATGATATATATTTTCACTTTATCTTAGTAGGACAATAAAATAATTTTAGGTTAATAATTAGGGTGCCGTATAAAAAAATTAAAACGCAGTGAATAACATATGAAACACGGGCGCAGCCGCGGGCACACAGCTAGTTTAAAATATCATATCTGCTTACAGATGATCATAAACAAGTGTTGTTTATAATATGCGTTGGTTGACGTAGGTTCAAACCCGCCTCTTTAATTCTACAATGAGCCTTAGGTTTCGATGAAAGAAAACATTGTCAAGAAACCATTGCCCATAGTTTTATGGTATTTTCTAATAATGCCCGCCTGGGTAGCTACCACCCTCAAGTTTGAAAACCTGTCGCCAAACACCAATATTCCGGCAGCGTCACTTGAAAGTCAGTACCTCTAGACTAGACAGGCGATATTGTGGTGAAAGTGCTAAAGCATAATATAAAGAAGTCATACATTATACAAAATATTAATGGAGAATTAGACGCTATCTACACTGAATAAATACATAACCGTACGTGTCAGAACCACATGTTCTTTAGGGTAAACAAAACTCGCTTGCGTTGTGGCGTTCAACAGAAAGCGACCTTTCTAGGTCATCCTTCTGTTGCCGGTCGTTAATCTTCTAATATAAAGCGACGTGTATTTTTTTTTTTTTTTCAAATTAAAGTTATGTCAAAATGTTACTTTTTATAGAGAAATGTAAATATAATTCACAATTTTTATAGTGCTGGGCCAGGTGGTCAAAATTTGACTTTAATCGTTATTGAAAACTTGAAGTAAAAAAAAAAACAATTTCCATAGTTTTTGTATTGATAACAACTCTAGATAAAAGATTATTATCAATAGCAAGAAAAAAAAAGAAGAAATATCTCTTGACGGCCCTAATCTTCGGCTATATAGATGCCAATTTCGACATTTACAATTATTGTATGAAGACAAGAGGAATGCTCGGAGCGTTTTTGGGCTTAGGGGCAAATTGAAGTATTGCTAATCATCATCTCCCTACCCTTTTCCCATTTTTATTTGGAGTCGGCGCAACATGTCTTCCTCTTCCATTCTTCTCTATTTGTTGTCATCTCCGCATTCACTCCTTTTCTAAACATATCAGTTTTCACACAGTCCATCAATCTTTTTTTTGGTCTTCTCCTTCCCATGTAACCGTCCACATTCATATCCAATACCTTTCTTACAACATTCTCTTTCTCCCTGCGCATCACATGCCCATACCAGGATAAACGACCGCCTCTTAACTTGTCTTAAATTGAAGTATTGCTAATGCAATTTCCATTTCAAGTTAACTGAATAGAGTCTAGTTTCCAATATACACAATAACTTGCGGCTAAATGAAAGGTTTTTATGAACGGTCGTTAGAATATAAACCACATTGAAAACATCCAAATCTAGCTGTTCCATGGGTACATATAACAGTTTCTATTCATACAGTTTTGGGCTTCGTCATATCTCTTTAATGTCTAGGTGGGAGATGTTAGGCGTAGGGTGGTAGGGCAATTGGATTGGGTCGTGACTACCGTACACTTGTGAAAAACTTGTCATAGTGACTTGTTAAGGCGTGTCGCGATCCGGTATTAGCAAGTATCCATACTTATCTTGAGTCTTTAGGCTCGGTAGATGTAGGCCGGCATTATGATGACGACTGTACTTTATTTAACATGAGATAAAGTGCAGTCATTTTGGGGAGTTCGAATAAAAAAGAGAACATTATGGGGGTAATTTTTTTTTTTGTCTTTTTTACACTTTTACTGTGATGCATTAAAGAGGTTTGATATATCTGAAGAGATTCTAATCGAGTTTTCAAGGACAGGACAATGCAGTGTTCCATTTTTCCTGCCTATGTCAGTGTTGCAGTGTGGATGTTTATTTTATTTTTTAATATTATTTTACTGATATTATAAAAATGTAATATAAGCAATGGTTAAAAGTAGTCGCAGTATATTGAAGATGCAAGCGCGATGTTGGTCACAATCGACCTCCTGGGTATAGCGTCGTTGGGGCCACGGCTGTTCGTTCACCCGTAGCCGCCAATCGTTCTAACTGCTTCGGCTTGTTACACTATCCACTTGTTACATTCGAATATCTGCTTCTTTTAATTCAATTGTCTTAAATAAATATACATGTTACACATTTTTTATTCATACATCGTTAAAGTCACAAGTTTAAAGATATCGTAAAATAATGAAAGCATACATTTTTGGGTTACGATGGGACTGACATGTTCTTGGTTATATAGATAATAAAATATAGAAACAATTTTAAAGACCTGTGAAAGTTACTGATCTCGCGCAAGTTAACAAATAAGATGAAAAAAAATGTTCATATAATAATCACGTTTTATTCTTTTCTGAGGTATATTAAGAGCCAAATAAAAGTACCTACAAGGTCATTGTTTTGCGAAATTATGCAACATTTATAAACTTTAAAGCAACTAAATAGAATTACATACATAGATTAAATGGTACTTTATATTTTTTATTTCTAACTCAGTGATATATCTGTCGTAATTACCGTTATAATCAGTCTTATACCTCGTGCATCACTAAAGTAGGTAATTTACACGATCCTTTTATAAAAACATAGACCTATTAGACGTGAACCTGACCAGAACTTAGCTTTTTTTTCTTTAAGTAACTAGTTAATATTAGGAATAAGTTCATAGGAAATAGTGGAAATTGATAAATATCTTGCGATACTTTAGCTAGACCATTAAATATTTCAAAATTAGGTAATGCTATGAATAATTGCAAAGAATGGAACCGAAGGCTCAGTCAGTAATTTCTAAAATATTTTACAAATGCGAGCAATACGAATTACATTTCAAAGTGGGATATCAGTTACGTCAAAGCCAGATTGAATCTGTGTAGTCTCCGGTAATGCTTTGTAGGTTGTTCTTGGAATTTGCCGTCTCCATGCCCTCGACTGTATTCGGTCGAGTGACAAATCATAGCATGCGTTTGTATTAAATGGATATTTTAATGAAATCGTCATACCTAGGTATGTTCAATTTTTGCACTTGAATTTAAGGCCCTGAATACGAGTTATTTAGGCCTAACATCGTATTAATCTAATCTTCAATGCCCATCAAAGTGGCGGCCATTTGTTAATCGTTCCAAGCGAGTTGCTGGGGCTTAGCAATTAATAACAACTCTGAACTCGACGTTTTGTACCGAAGAGCCTTTACAGATTCAAATGGCTTATGGCGAATGCTTAAAGCAGTCAGTCATGGAAATGGCAACTGGCAACTAATAATGGGACCACTATGGTACGAACCATGGCTTGATATGCTACTGACATGTAGATTCCCGGGAATTTGTCCAAGTCAAATCCAATCCATTTAGTAAAAAATATAAAGGAGGAAAACGATCTCTCATATGGAAGTGTGTAATGTTTAGAAAACATATCGTAAATACCGATATATCGCTAAAAACGTGAATGAAGCGAAGGCTTGTCTCTCCGTTTGTAATTCTTATATAACTGTCGTTTGAATTGTTATCATTAAATGCAAATATATGCACACAGTAGTGTCTGTCTACTTGTGCAAATATTTACAGTTTATTTATGTACGATTGGCGAAACACGATCCCGAAAAAAAAAAAACAATAAATTCATAGTAACTTTATATTAATTTTTTATCTTTTATAAGTAGTCATATTTAACAGTTGTTCTCGTGTTTAAAAAAATGGTTTTAAATTAACAAGTGTAAGTAATTAGGCGAATAAAATAGATGATACAAACACGGATTTATTATTTTCCTATAAAGATTATAATAACAGACTCTTAACTCTAGCCTTTGAAATTTAAAAACAGCTATTTACAACCACCCATTTCATCTATTTGGGAAGAATTTATTTTGGCCCTTTGGTCTGTAATAATGTTATTATTATAGTTTAAATAAAGTGCATTGTCATGAAGCACAAATTATGCCTCGAGGTAGTCCTGGATAATCTGTAAACTACAAGAGGTTTACATATAGTTTAGTATTTTACTAATGATGCTTGTTATATATATATTATATACAGATATAATGTCTGTAATATTGTATACTAAAATAAAAATTTCTCGACACCATTGTATGTACACCGTAGCTAATATTATTCCATTGGTTTTGACGTTTTGACCCCCATGTTTGGAGAAAGCGATGTGAGAAGTCACAAGACAACACATAACTGTTTAATTTATCTTTCTGTTTGTCGTTTATATGTTTATTTGAGGGGATTAAGAAAAGATAAATTAATAGTCTATTCCCATTCTAAGTTGTTGTAATTTCAGTACAAGTAATGAAAACAAATTTCTTATATTTGCGGAATGGGTTATATATTCTCGTAATGTGTCTCCCTCACGTAGTGCCTACGTGCGCTTCCGAGTTGTAAATTTCAAATGTTTCGAACCGGTGGAATATCAATACGAAGTTCACTGGATTAAATCGCGAAATTCGCATACCGAATACCTAAGTTTAGTGATTTGGAATTAACTAGTCCTACCCGCTTCTCCTCTCTCACATAATCTCTTTATTCTTGAATGCTGTTCAAAATTTTAATTTAATTAAATATTGCAATTTATACGGCCTTGTTTGTGGTTATATTTTTTTCCTTTTAATTCACAATTGCTCTTTTGATTTCTGGTCAGAAAATATACCTATGATTTAAAAAAAGTTTGATGTTTAAGGGCAGATAAATGTAAAGACTATTCGCTATAATTGGTGAAGGATAACGCCGTGAAGAAAGCTTAATTCGTGGCATCTAAATGGCATCGTTTAGTAGGAAAAGTGATTTTTTTTGATGTTTGAAATAGTTGATTATCTTTATTCTTTCAGTCTTCAGATTATCTTTCAGTCCGTGTCTTTCCTGAGGTTTGCAGCAAAATAAGATCTTTAGTAGATGACTTTATTGCATTATTATACGAAATTAACTTGTCACGATTACTACGAATCAAAGATACGAACTGAAAGTGGGAATAAATAGAATCGAATAAATTTTCCAATGCTGGTCAAAGAGCACTAGCATCTAA
Organism: Samia ricini; assembly: GCA_014132275.2. NCBI lineage: Eukaryota > Metazoa > Arthropoda > Insecta > Lepidoptera > Saturniidae > Samia > Samia ricini. The sequence continues at coordinate 27,220,448 of AP028168.1, forward strand.
CTGGATCTTTATATGAACATTTTTTAAATCAACATTATTATAATTTACCGACGCCGATACACGTTCTATGTTCGAACCCAAACATGGTTGACATACGTCCGTCGGACTCGGTCACTTCCCATACAGAACGCGCGATTCATTTGAATACAAGTGGTAAAGTGTTTTCGTATGGCGGGCACGATGCGACGCCGGGCCTATAGCGTGATTTAATTGAATTAAGCGGCACCGAATTGACTTGAAATATTCGTACCGGGAATGTAGGTTGTAATTTATGTAGGTACTTGTATATTACGCCATTATTGGGCAATACGAAATCGTGGTGTACGCGCCGTGCGCACGCGACTTGTATGAAATTGTAATTCGTTTGAAGGTCGATATGTGAAAAATCTCTAATTGCATGATGAAAGCGTTGTTAACTCAATGGTCCCCAACCTTTTTTGTCTTCTAAATCCCTTGCCAATTTTTACTGTATTGGTGGGTACTGTAGACCATCTATCTTTTGAATATTTAATTTTTACAGATTCTTTAAATTGAAATGAAATTGTTCTTGAATTGACTTTGCTAATTGATAAACCCTTAATTCAAATTAATTTTCAACAAATGTCGAACGCCATTTGCGGCTATCGGTCTCCCAGATTTTGTTTTCTCTTTTATGGACCACTTGAAGTTCGAAATGGACCCTGTGTTATCTTTAAGAGTTACGTATATTTAGTTACGTGGATTGGATTGGACCGTAATGTGTAATGATAATTTTGAAACGTAGAAGGATATAGTGGTATTTTTTGATGCGGGTTCGAATAACAATGAGTATCATATTTCGGTCAAGGAAAACAAAGCGATGAAACTATAGTATTGTGGCAAGGAAATTCCCAAAACCCTCGTCAAGTTAGTTATAACTCTCAAATTAAAAATCTATCGCCATGCATCCAGCAGTAGGCGTGTTCCTTCAGCATCACTTGGGATCCATTATTCCCATATAAGCGAAATCGTCAATTATCATCAAATGAGAGTGTGGTCAATTGATGGTGTAACATATCGAGTATTTAAAAAAAAAACTATGTCACCCATATCATTTATATGAGTTTTAATGTATATTTGACTTATCCCCATAGTTCAATTTGAAATGCAAAATTATAAAACCGATCTTGTTTATTCGTACAGGTACAAAAACACACAATTAGGTGAAACAAGCCAGAGTGTAACGAACATATAAGGCGCCCATTTAAAATGATAATACTTTTATGATATATATCTACGATACTAGTAAGTTGCCTATAGGAAATATGTCATTGTTAACAATACCCTAATTCGATTTCAAACCATTTTCGAAACTTTATAACGCACAATCCAATGCAAAACTTGCTACGTTTTTTTTTCTTTTCAAGTTATTTTAACACGGGCCAAGTTAAATTAAGCTCCAACATGGCGTCGCAGTTAACCGCAAGCATGGACTTATTATGTCCATGACCGCAAGACGTCAAAATCGCATATTATATTCGTCATAATTTTATTATAAACTATTATTTGCTTATCTTCTATATTTACGTGTTTTTTGTTTTGACGTCACGCTATATTAATGTTTACATTTTTGTACACAAGTATTATAAAATATAATTTATTTCGCTATGTCTCTCCGTTAAATAAAAGTCAGGAATCGATTTACATGATTCTTTTTTTAAATTTATAGTACCCGGATAGATTTTAGTAATATATGTATCTATCTACATTAAAATCAAAATCAAAGAAATCTTTATTCAATTTAGGCCCTAAGAAGGCGCTTATGAATTATGACAAAAATAATAGAATAATAATGAAGGAAGTTGAAACAAAAACAACCGCCATTGCGTTGTTTGGGTTATTATTATTATTCGAAAAGGGACCATGCAGGCTAAAATATTCGTGTATCAGCGACCTAGTTAGAAGTAGTGTGATCGCCCCTATATTGCTAAAGCTCATTAGCACTTTTTGGCATAGAATGTCTACCTCTTTCGGGAGCAACGCGTGCTTACCCAGAATTCGGTTACGTATCAGTATTATTGGATCACATTCGCACAACATGTGTTGTTGGTGTTCCGTCTGCATATTTACAGAACCTGCACTTTTTTGTGTTCTGGACACCGATGTTGCGGATATGCTTGACCGAACAACAGTGCCCGGATAGTGCTCTCACTCATACTCGTAGCTGATTCCTACTTAGCATCAGGGCTTCTTTATATTTGCGCTGTGTGAATGCCCTGATTAGCTCTTTGGAATTAATTTGTTCTGGCAATTTTGGCATTATTGGTCCCTAATGACAAGTCGAACAAGGCTTTTTTGAAATACGCAATACGCAAACTAAATCAATACATATTTTAGAGATTTATTTTTTTATTTGAAGCGATTTTAATGAAATTTTTGTGTCTATTCCTGAGGATTCGAAAATGGCTTACATTCACAATTTGGTCCGATTAAATTTTTTATATATGAAAAGCGAACGAAGTCACGGGCACAGCTAGTTGTATTATATTTTATTTATAAATCAAGGGTATATTTATAGTATATACGATCAATGCAACAAAAGCACAACTGAAGTGACGATTACAAATAAAAGACTTAGATATCAATAAGGCTAGGTGAAAACGTGACACAAAGGACAGTGCGGTCGTCCCCCTACTATTTGCATATTGGGGGAGCCTCGCGCTACGTCGGGACGAGCCGGCTCAGGCGCCCGATAGATTATACAATAAATTGACGTACCTACTGTGTAATGGTGATTGCTGTAAACGTATTTTAAATTGACGCTTCCGATTGGTATACGTCTGTCTATAGTATACTCGTATATTTATGTTATTTGCAAATGGAAACATTTCCGAACGGGTTCTACTTTACGTTTCAATTTTAGAACTTTTTTGGTTTTTTTACCTCGCGAATATATAGACGTGAAGTTAGTTTTCAAGTAAAGTGTATCCAAACATTTATTTAAAAAATAATGTTAATTGTATTATTCTTTTGTTTAATGCAAAATCCGTAATTTAATAATGTCACTTTTCAGGAGAGTTAAAGCTATATTATGTGTTAAATAATTTTATTATACGGTACTAAATTTATGTTGGTATTTTTAATTTTAATTTCTGAAACAACCAATATCGAAAGAAGCCAAATCGATTTATGATTTGGTGGACGTCGTCATTAGGGCGAGGAATTGATTACTTATTTTGTTTTATTTTTCTTTCCGTTTCTATTGTAGTTGTTGTATTATAATATAGGCTATATGTATGTATGTATGTAATGGATGAGGGGTGGCATGTTCAGTATGAACAAACTCTCTATAAAATAAAGATTTAAAAAAAAAAAAAAATTCTGAAACGTATGATTTTTAAGTAATAATAACTAATTATAGTAAATATTTGTTTTCATAGAATGATTGATTCTATAACGTAAATATTATAAAGTATAATAACATAGGTACCTATGTAGCCAGACCTACCAATTGGCCTTTCTATTAACTATAATTAGTGAATTAAAATGACAATTATTCAACTGCTGAAAATATTCTACCGACCGGCTAGTTTTATAGATATATTATTTTCACTATATGTGTGCCCGCGGTTGCGCCCGCAATTCATATATGCTTCACTGCGGCGTTTTATTTTTTTTTATACGGAACCCTTTTATTTTTTTTGGACGGGGGGAAATGCATTTACGCACTACCCTTACCCATTGCATTAGTGAGACCGAAGTCCCCCAATGCAATGGGTAAGGGGGTGCGGAGGGACGTCTCCCGCACCAGTGTGGGACTCGGTGTGGGATCGCCCGGGCGTGAAGCGCCCGGAAATACCCACTAAAACACCCCGGGGCCGTCCGCCGCATTTGGGATGGGGGCGACACGGGCTGGCTTTCGCAGTCACCGCGTCGTTATACGGAACCCTAACTTTTTTTTAGTACTAAGATAAAGTATAAACATTTCTATAAATTATTTATCTAGCATTTTCCCGTAAAACTTGCATTGAATAGCTAGAAAACTGAAATTTTTCAGTTTTAATTTTTTTACGGAAAGCCCTAATTATTTTCGAAAATAAAAAGTACCCTAAGTAACTTAAGCTATCTACTTAAGCTATCAAAATCCGTCCAGCCGTTCCGGAGATTACCCGGAACAAACCGACAGACAGACAAAAAAAATTTTAATAATTGTATTTTGGTTATAGGTTATTATCATATGTACATTCACATCTATTCAGTAAAAAAAAATTTGACATTGAGAACAGACACTTCAATTTTGATTTATTAGTATAGATTTATTGGTGATCACTAATAATAGTACTTTTTTTTTTAACTTGGATGAACTCACATACAAACATTAATTTTTTACAATTGTAATCGAGTTAATTAAGTCAAATGTTGGAGGAATGTTATGTAATTAACATCAATTGAGTCGGCTTCACATGCAAGCTACGCATCGGGCTCTCATTGCAAAATAAGGAAAAATATAATATCCGAACGTATCAAATCTTTACGTACTATAAATGGAACTTATAACTACCGGATCGATTTACAATCGCCACGTGGTAGAAATTCGATTAATATAACCATTTTTGAAAATATTTCGATTTTTTTTTTACATTGGTAACACTGTAGCTCATCTGTAACTCCCTTTGGAGACGCCTGGAGCTGGCGCGGTAGGCCAAAATGGCAAGGGAAGCATGGTGGATGCGGGAACCAGGAAGTCGTGCACTGACCTGTTCCTCAGCAGCAGAAAAGTCTTCGACGTGTAGATCCGCTCGCAGCCGCCCGAAAGCTCTCTCGAATAACACACGAGGGCTTCCAACACCTTACACACTTGCCAACACACGACGTCACCACAATATGCGATATAATTTATTTTATTTGCGGAAAAACGAATATAACCACCGATTTAGGCGGCGCGGGCGCGGTTAGGAGCACAAGTAGGTATAGCGGGGTTGCGAAATATAGTATCTGTATGCGATGTATGCGCGGGCGCGGTTAACACAGAAGTGCACGACAGGGAAAGGGGGTGGGGGTTTTAGGAAGCCACACTAGGTGGCGTTACCACCCTTGTAAGCAAAAATCGGTTGATTAGGGCGAACATTAATCTAGTTTATGAAGACAAGCCCGCCTATCCAACTCTAAAATCAACTTTAGCTTTGGAAGAAGGAAAACATCGTGAGGAAACCATAGCGCATGGTGGTAGGGCATTAACTAATAACGCTCGCCTGGATGGGTAGCTACCACTCAAGTTACGAAACCTTTTTTTTTTTTGACGGGGGGAAATGCATTTACGCACTAAAGTTACAAAACCTGTCGCCAAATACCAATAGGTGTGTTCCGGTGTCATAACTTGAGAACCAGCACCTCTATGCTTAATGTCTTTACCACCCTGGACCACATCGTCACTTAACATCAGGTGAGATTGTGGTCAGAGCACTGAGCCTATACAGTATCTATACTAATAAATAAAATAAAATGTCTGTTTGTAATGTCAAAATATTTTTTTTTGATATGAAAGTATATACGATACCTATACCAAAAATCGATTTTGACGGGACTTTTTTGGTAGATAGCTTAGCTCAGCGTAATTTAGGGTACTTTTGTATTTAGAAAATAATTAGGGTTTCGCGTAAAACAAATAAAATTCATGAAATCCTAAATAAAATCCGATCAAATGCACAGTATTACTAGCAGGTATTTGAATTTGTAAGTAATATCTTTGCTTAATGTTAGTTAACGCGGGCGCAGTCGCGGGCACATAGCTAGTAAAAAATAAATGAGACGTAGGTATATTTTTAATTCTTTAATATTTTGACAACATTTTACAAATGAAATGTTAAAATTCCTATAACATATTCTTTTATTAAAGTCTCTTTTTTATTTCATATTTAATAGCTTGAATTTGCGTAATAAAATTTTCAGAGTTGTAATAAAATGTAAAACTACATTGTCAATAATAAATGTTTCATAAATCATGTTAATAATATCTATGCAGTGATTTCTAATACTTTATAACGACCGTACGTACTTACGTTATCATCGCTCAATTACCGAGAAAGCCATAAAGATAACACGTTAAAACGTTCGAAAGTGGTAAACAACGTTACGACGGATTATTTATATAATTACGTGATAGTTTCCTACATAGATAGAATTCGTCTAAAACGTTCTGTAATACTAAAACGGTATTACCCCCCTTCCACCAGCCAACCAATACTGATTCCGATCACGCGTCAACGAACACAGAGCATCGCGAAATGAAAACATCGAACACAATCGATCAGTGATACGAAAAACGAATATGATATAATTAAAAAAAAAACATACACACAACACAACAAACGTGTCGTCAAAATGATGAAGTTCAAATCGTTGTTCCGTAGAGGCCCCAGTCAGGGGAAACAGGAGGCCACCCTAAAAGGTGCGCCGTCCGTCTCGAGTCTCGATTCGAAACACCACAAAGTAGCACCGACCAGGGACAAGTCCCTGAAGATCTTCGGTTCGAAGGACAAACTCCATAAGGCGCACAAAAAAGCGAGATCTCGGAAATAATAATGCCGTTTTGGAGGACCCCGAGCTGAGGGAAAGCTTGGAGTACGAGGATGGGCAGGTTAGGCAGGATTATGGGAGTGCCGAGGAGCTGGGCGGGTCGGTAGACTTGCGTGGGTCTCAGGAGTGCGTCAGTCTACCGGTGTTATTGAATGCGAACCACATGCCGGGCTTTCAAGAAGTGGAGCTCAGGCCTAGAGTACCATCTGAGGTATGTAAATTAATACCCGTTTGTATCTTGTTTATATAAAAAAATATATTATCAGGTTTATAATAAAATTTCCATGTTTAAAAGCGCATCATTTGAAAATTACTGGGTCAATTTAAATAGGGAAATATACCTTAGGAAGGATCTAGATTACATTTAATAAAAGTGTGTAAGGTTGTATGTATTTCCCTTGAAATATTAAAAAAAAATACTTGAACTATGCTTAGTTAATTTGAAATATTTACATATATAATAATCATTCTATATAACCGTTGAAATGAAATATGTTACGGAAGTAGCCAAAAGATATGCAGACCCATTTGATGTTGAGTATTTTAAGTTTTATGGTCTTATTCGAAATCAGTCATAAAAAAGACGTTAGCTCAAAGATTATGTAACGCTTCGTATTTCTAAATACGAACACTTTCGCCTTACGCAGTCGTGTTTCTTCCGGCGCACTCTGCGAAGTAGTAAAGAAGTTACCGAAGAAATGTAGTGGTAAAGTTTCAGCAAATTCAAAACGACTTTTTATAACTGAAATTGTTCTTAGAACAATTGCAAACTAAGAAAATGGCAAAACAAGGTTCCGAAATTTAAATAATTGTCTTTTATCAGTAGCCCACTTATTCTCTGATGGCCTTTTAATTGAATTCTAGGCGTCGTTGGCATCCGAAGTTCGTGAAATTGAGTCGCTGAGGCTGGAACTGGAAGCGAGCGCAATGGAACGTGTGCAGCTGCAGGCGAAAGTGGACGAACTACTTGAGAAGGTTACCGAAACGGATAAATTGAGGGCTGAGCTTGAGAGGCTGAAGGTAGTTTTATACTTGCTTCTATAATATAAAGAAGTGTGCAGGAATGGGTCCAAACAGTAATTACGTCAGCAATATTGATTAGGAGTTTTCCTTACTAATGCTGATAAGTGGAAAGTGGAAGTATGAAATATTTCTTACGTAATATTTGCACGGCCCCTTTAGACTAATAAACAACTCTGCTTTAATGCCTAAAGGATCCTTGCCGTGTGGTGAGAGTTTAGGAATAGTACCACCCCATATCTACCCGTGGGTGTCGTAAAAGGCGACTAAGGTACACCAGAGGATGGGCCAACAGCATCCTCTAAGGACTACAAACACCTACTGCGATCGCCAACCCGCCTAAAGTGTGGCGATTATGGCAGTTTCCCCCTTGTCTTTGGGGGAGACCAAGTCCAGCAGTGGACGCCTTTACGGTTGGATGGATGGCCTAAAGGATCTTTTAAAGAAAAATATTGATGGTCTAAGAACGGTATATGACCGACCTAAATCAACGTGACATTTATAAATAGTGTTCTAAGGACAAGGTCGAGTTTAGATCGCTGCACTGTCATAATTTATTTTATTATTGTAAACAACACTAGCCGTAACCTTGATCTGATAATTTTATGGTCCGATGGTGATGGCGATTATCTCAAGACCTTGACTGGGTAATGAGAGATTTAAACGTTAAATTAATAAAGGTAGATTAAAGACTAAATAAAATTGAAAAAAAAAGAAGACTATCGTTTTAAATACAAATTAAAAACAAACTAAATTAAACACGTGTATAATAAGGAATAGGTTTAGACTAATCATTTTTTAAATAATCCTGTATCTATTTGAAGTAATTTTATAGTCAATTTTCCTCTCGTAATACTCTAATATTATTGTGAGAAAATAATAACAGAAGTGTGTGCGTTTTCACATTCAGAGTCAAGAGGCGGAACGCGAGGCGGCGTTGGAACGGCTGGCGGATGAGAACGGTGCGTTGCGTGCGCGTCTGCGGGGCGTCGCGCACTCGCCGCTCTCCGACAGCGAGAAGCGGCAGCTGTTGCTCGCGCCCGCGCCGCGTCGTATGCATTCCTCAGCGCCCGCCTCCATCGCGCTTGCGCACAATGTGAGCACACCTTTATAATTTACCACGAATTATTCTTTATTTGTCATATTTTTTTATCAATGTAAATTATTATACAAATTATAATACGTACATATTTATCATCAGTTCAAGTCACTTTTTATTGATGTGAAACATCTATAGCCGCACGTAAAATCGATTTCTGGCGTGGCGACGCATGCCGTGGCGACGCGTCGCCACGCTATATGATGGTATATATATACAGTCTATTTATTATTATATTAAATAAATTCGTAATTTTCTGTATTGAATGAAAATAAATGTTTACTCAATAAATAGTCATCGTTATCTGGAAAAAAGTCGTAATATTTAATTTTATCATTATGACATGTTTAGTTCCTATCTGTCACAATCTGTTCTTTTCTGCATATTACTTTTACAAAATAATGTCGATGTTTCACATCTGCCAGGCGTCCCGTGACGGCTCACATTTTTTTTAACTTAAAGAGCTTGCATTCATATTACTTCGCGAGTTAAGATTTGTGAGGGTTTTATTTTTGGAAGTACATACAACGTAATATGTATTTCTTTTGCACAATTTCTTGAGTTGGTGTATTCTGATCTGAAGCGTGTTGGTTATGAGCTAACATGTGAGTTTTCTATTAACAGTTTTCTACTTAACCAGAGGAAATTTAGCATTACGTGGACAGCACGTCTGTTTGCTACTTCATAATATAAATAAATACAAGAGGTTGCCTTTCTTGCCCTTTGCCCTTCTTACAGTAGTGTTTTTTGCGTACAAGTCAAAGAGTAAGTAAGTACTTAAATACTTACCAAATTATCAATATTTTCATCTCATGCAGAGAGAGATAAAATTACAGTATTTCCTACGAACATTTACTATTATCATTAAAGTCAAAGAATGAATTTTAACTAACCAGTTTTGTGAAATAAATGCGTAATTGCGTAAATCATTTTTAACGATTCGGGTGGGTTTTATTGATAAATCATCGTTGGAAACTCTTTTTTTTTAAATCTTCAGTATGAGAAAATAGAATAATTCGTTTAATGTTTGTTGTAATGACACGTATGTGTATCAGGGTGAAGGTGACAGCGGCGAGGCGAGTACCCCCGAGTGGGACAAGCACTCTTCGTCTTCGCTCAGCGAGGTCTCTGTCGCGTGTCTCCAGGACCGGATCCTGCAGATGGAGGAGCACCATTACAGGTGAACAGATTAATTACTTGCACTATCTGTCCTTCCCGTCGTTATCGTGGACGTCAAGGACCTGGGATCTAGACAAAAGGTTATTAATTAGTTTTATTGGGGGTCCGTATGGAAGACGTAACATATTGTCGCGGTCCGGTTGTAAGAAATATTGAAAATATTTAGGTACGCACAAAAGCGTAAAAAGGACGCGGTGACGTCATTTCCTTTGCGCGCTGGCGCTTTACTATTGACCTTCTTGTACTGTACTATTGACTTAACTCGACTATACTATTGACGATAGGGGCTGATTAAGTATTACGTAATCATATATCAACGATTTGAATATTTTGGATGAAATGGAGAACGATTATGAAATGATGATTATGAAAGTAATTTTTAATAATATAACTTATGATATCATGGGAGGTGGGGGGGGGGTAGTATACTTACTATTGCTTTCAAGAGGGAGAGAGAGTCAAAATTTAACGTAATATTTGAAAAGACTCATCTCTGTCATATATATATGTACATACATGTACTAGCTGTCTGCCTGCGGCTGCACTCGCGTTTTATATATTCTTGACTGCGTTTTAACTTTTTCGTACGAAATCCTAATTATTTTACTTTAAAAAGTTTTAGTACTAATATAAAGTTAAAATATTTCTCATAAATTATAGCACTTGCCCGTAAAGCTGTGCATTGAATAGGGTTTTTTTTTAATTTTTATGAGTTTTATTTTTTTACGCTGCACCCTAATTATTTTCGAAAGTCCAAAGTATCCTCAGTTACCCTGAGTAATTTCAGCTGTCTACCAAAAAAAGTCCCGTCAAAATCGGTCCAGCCGGAGATTACCCGAAACAAACAGACAGGCAGACAGACAAAAATTTAAAAAATTGTGTTTTTGGTATAGGTTTCGTATATATACATTCATATCTATTTAGTAAAAAAAAATTTATTTTGGCATTACAAACAGACACTCTGTTCTGTATGTCGCAGTACGAGCGAGGAGTTGCAGGCGACGTTGGCGGAACTGGCCGACCTGCAGTCGCAGTTGGCGGACGCGCACGCCGACAACGAACGGCTGGCTGATGAGAAGCAGGTGCTCCTCGAGTCGCTCTGCAGGCAGACTGAGAAACTTGAAGACAGCCGGACTAAGGTATCACCTTCTACCTCCCTTTTTCCTATCATGCCTTCTCCTTGGGAATGGACGCGGGTTCAAGCCCACCCGTGCAACACTAAAACCAGCCTGAGCATGCTGGTTGGACATCTTCCAATAATGTCCACTTGGGTAGCTACCACCATTAGTCTAGTAGTCATTAGTAGATCTAGTGAATGATCGTCATAATTTTAATATTAGAAGTAAAGACAAGTTGGCCGGAACCGCGCTTTAGGTTAAGTAAGTGTAATAAAAGCTTTATAGGTAATAGTATTCGGTTTTACAATAAGATCCCAAGTAACATTACCGATTTACCTGACAATAAGTTCAAGTATTATGTCGAGCAAGTTTTAATCTTAAAAGGTTATTACAGGGTGGATCATTACGTGAACGATAGTGATGTCTGGAATTAACCCACATCTCTGTGCGCACCCGCTAACATTATTAAGACTATGATTTGTATAGTTTTTTATATGACAAAAAAAAAATGATATATATATTATATTTATTAAAAAAAAAAGAACCAGATCGAGCTTCTCGCCTGCGCTCTTCTCGACTGGGTTGTTTTCCGAACCGGTGGTAGTGTTTTAGACGTTCATAAGCGACTTCTTAGGGCCTAAATTGAATACAGTAATACCCCGCTTAGCGCGACCCCGTTACGCGCGGTTTCACTATAACGCGAATTTCAAATTTCGCGCTCAAATGCCTCGCATTACGCGAAGAGTGCGTATAAACATAATGTGAAGACAATAGATGTATTTTTCCGTAAAATATAAGAGTATGTATTGCATAAATTGTTCTTAGAATTAAAGTGATTGATTAAAATGATTTGTATTTTTTTGTATTAAATATTGACTACGTTTAATCATAAACCTCGATATACGCGAATTTCAGTTAACGCGATTTTTTTCGGAACGTATCCCTCGCTTACAGCGGGGTATTACTGTAAATAAATTTTGATTTTTTTTTTTTGATTAACTTTGAAAACCTGCCTGAAAATTGTTCTTGTATCTATTGTGAAATTTTACAGGCTTTTGTTGTTATTTTGAATGAGTCCTAATCACAATACTGAACATATTCCAGGTGGACACACTCCAAGAGCTGCTCTTACGCGAGGGCATAGAACCGGACTCGCTAGTGCCCGGCGATACGGATCAACAACTCTTCGCTGTCTTAAAGGTATTCCTTAAAGATAATAATGGAGGCTATATCAAATAAGTATATATCGAAACAACAAGCTTAACAGTTGCTCTGTAATAAAGAGAATTTATTACATTAAATATAATGTTACATCAAAATGTATACACAAAATAACCTAACTTACTAATTACAGATTATATTTTACGCACCTGTAATAAAGAGAAACAACATTTAAAGCGATTGCTTCACTTTATTTCTTTATATAATATATCTTTTTATTTCTTTTTAGGTTTTCGATGTCATGACATCTCATAAATCATTTGTTATATATACATTGTTTCTTAGTCAACCATAGATAAAATAGAGTTTAAAAAAGAAATTAGATGTTCTAAATAATATGAATTTATAAGCGGGAAATTGAAATGAAGGTTTAAATGACTTAAAATCAAACGCCTTCACGTCCAATATAGATAGATGTAACGGATATTGAAACGGATGTTCCATTTTTAACTTTCAATTATTCAGATATGTTACTCAGCGGTTATTAAAGCCTTTTTGGGCTAGTTACATTTTTGTGGTAGTTACTTTATTGTGCTAGTTACCTTATTGGGCTAGTTACCTTTTTGTGGGGTTTACCTTTTTGTGGTAGTTACCTTATTGTGCTAGTTACCTTTTTGGGCTAGTTATCTTTATCTTTTGTGGTAATTACCTTTTTGTTTTAGTTGCCTTTCTGTGGTAGTTAACTTTTTGGGCTAATTACCTTTTTGTGGTGGTTAACTTTTTAGGCTGGTTACCTTTTTGCGGCTGAGTGCCTTCAGCACTCGCCCCCTAAAGTCACTATGAAGCTGTAAACCCCCTTCCGGTTAACAGCGAAAGTTTTATGAGTTTCATATGTGTTGATAAACAAAATCATAGATAGACAAACCTTCTCCAGTTTGTTTGTGACGGACGAAACATATTATGATCTCATTTCAAATATAATTCTTTAAAACATTGCGGTCGTTCCGATGTAAGTCGATTGTAAATGAATTAAAGATACAACAGACATCTAATGGACAATCTGGTAAAATGGTGATGTAAGTTTACATTGGAATCTTTACATAACAGCTTTCGCAAGAAGAACGGAGACATCTTATAACGAAACAGGAGCAATTAGAAGCTGATTTAGCGCAAACGAAGACCGCTTTAGAGGAGAGGAAAAACCAAAGAAAACGAGACACTCAATGAGAGGATCAGGTGAGGAAATGATTACAGGGAAAAACGTGAAAATATTTGTTATCCGGACTAATTGAGGGCCAAAATAGACCTCTGAAAATATAACCCATTAATATTAAGGTTGTTCGCATCACACAATTCGATTTACCATAAGAATAACAAAGGAAAAAAAATAATAATTCTCTTCTAATTTTTATGTCTAATGAATTAATTAATAACGAATAAATGAATTTGTAGAGAATTGAACGCCATACAAAAAGATCTGACGTCATTTTGACATGAATCAACTCGGTCGAAAGTTATTCGAGGTCAAAGTTGAATTCATTCTCAATTAATTGTTTTTTTTTCAATTTTCAATTGTGTTCTCAATTTTTGGAAACGCCCCTAGTGTATGAAAACCAACGTTAGTGTGATTTGATGGTCCATTGTATATTTTTATCTATTAACAATGGTTGATTTAGACGTGTATTTTGTACGTACGCGTACGTATTCGCGTGCGCGTATGGAAATTTATCTCCAATAATGTTCTCTTTGTGTAGTTGAAAAGTAGTTATTTTAAACTTAGCTCGTTTAGTATTAATGGAGACGGGGGGGGGGGGGGGGGGATTGTGCCTATACTTTTTTATTTTAGATAAGATGGTAAAGACATCTAGCCTAGATGTGTTCTCATGTGATAATGCCGGTACACTCCTATAGGTATTTGGCGGCAGGTTTTTTAACTTGAGGGGTTGTAGCTACCCAGACGGGCATTTTTAGAAAATGCCCTTTTTTTTTTGTCGGGGGGAAATGCATTTACGCACTACCCTTACCCATTGCATTAGTGAGACCGGAGTCCCCCAATGCAATGGGTAAGGGGGCACGGAGGGACGAACTCCGTGCCAGTGTGGGACTCACCCGGGCGAAAGTCGCCCGGAAATACCCACTAAAACCTCCCGGGGCCGTCCACCGCATTTGGGATGGGGGTGATACGGGATTGCTAGGCATGACACCGCGAACCCCACCGGGCCTCGTCCGTTCAATGGCCCAATGGAGATAGGGGGGGGGGGGAGAATGCCCCCGAAGGGAATTAGGAAATACCCTACCAACCATGCTATGATTTCCTTCACCGAAAGTTCCGGTTCATTTTAAAGCGCCACCATCGCTTCGATTATGTCAAAGTTATGGCAATTATAACGTAGTCGTGGGGGAGCTATTGCTGACTAGATGGAGAGGGGTAAGAAATGTTCGAAATTACAAAGCAAGCAAATGGCAAATAAGAAATTGGTCTATTCGTTGGTGCAGAGGACTGGAGAGTTCCGTGGAACGGTGTGAGGCCGAACGGGCCCAGTGGGAACAGGAGGCGGGAGCGGCAAGGGAGTTGGCAGCAGCTAGACAGCATCAGATCACCACCCTCACTGATCTCCTAGATGCTGCCAAGGCCAAGGTCTGTTCTTTACTCTCCTTAATGTGATTCCCGTCTAGATATTACGTGTACTAATGTAAATTGCTATTCAGATTAATGGATTATATAAAAATGAGTAATTATTTATTCTTAAAGTCGAAATTTTTTTTTACTAAATAGATATGAATGTATATCCGAAACCAATACCACAAATACAATTTCAATTTTATGTATGTCTCTCTGTTTGCTCCGGGTAATCTCCGGAACGGCTGGACCGATTTTGACGAGTCTTTTTTTGGTAGATAGTTAAAGTTACTCCGGGTAACTTTGGGTAATTTATATTTTCGAAAATAATTAGGGTTCCACGTAAAAAAATTAAAACTCATAAAAAATTTAATAAAATCCGGTTCAATGCAGTTTTACGGGCAAGTGCTTGTATTTATGAGAAATACCTGGTCTTTGTCTTAATACTTAAGAATTTTTTAGGGAAATAATTACGTTCCCGTATTAAAAAATTAAAACGAAGTGAAGGACGTAAGAAACGCGGGCGCAGCCGCGGGCACACAGCTAGTAATATATATAAATAAACAATAGCAAATAAAAATGATAATTTATAGTAAAAATTGTAATGTGAAAATAAGTAAATAATTAATGATTTATTACAACTGATATAATTTCTATTTTCGATTTTCTTTTGTCTGTGTGAAGTTCGCTCGAAACCAACTTCACTTTTAATTTTCATAAGTCTCGTTCAAAAAGATTTTATAATAACTATGAATGCTTGTTCGTTTGTGTATTTAATGTCCGTTCGACTGTCATTTCTCTATTCGTAACGAATCATAGAGCAATAACGCTAAGAGTGTTATTTCCACACAAATAATCGCTTGAAATTGTAACCAAAAACATATTTATTTATTTATTTATTTGAACACTAACAAGATTTACATTTTGATTTAGATACTATGAACAATTTGAGGACATGTGATAAATGCAACCTTAATTATAAGTGATTACGTTGAATTATATATTGAGAACAAGCCTGTACAAACCAAAAAGATACAAAAGAACAAATAAATCTCTTGAATACTAGAATTGAAAGAGTTTAAATTATACAAGAAAATATAAACTTACATTAATTTTAGGTTTTATATTTATACTAGCTGGTGCCCGCGGCTCCGCCCGCGTTTCATATGTTCTGTGCATATTACGTTCATTTATAGCTAATTAAAAAAAAAAAAAACAAATGAATGAATAAAAAAGTAAGAGTATTTTGTTTTTATTAGCGGAAAAAAAAAAATGTATATAAGCGTAAATTGAAGTGGATAATGTACAAAAGATTAAATCGAAAAAAAAAAATGATAAAGGATCGGTGGAATCCAAAAAATACCTGTCTAGGAAAAATACTGCGTTGAAAGGTGTTAGTCCTATCCCGATATGTTCAGTAGTTTTGAGGTGATGGTGCGTCAAAGGAATGATAAACAAACAAATTGAGAAAACATGGCAAAGGGCTCATAGAATTTCAAAAATATATAGCCTATAACCATCTAGGATTAATTCCGCGTCGAATGGTTGTGGTTTCACGCTGATCGGTCCAGTAGTTTTCGAGTTTACCTCGGACAAACAAAACAAACTTTGCATATATATACATATATATAGATATTTGTGAATAAGCGTCACGGAGATACGTAATTACCGGCACGTAACGAAAGGCGTATACGTGGTCATTTAATGCACACTTGAAATGGTTTCGTTTGTGACTTGTGCCGTTCTGCGTGTTGTATTTCTATGATATAGTGTTTGTGTCATGTAGTTGATGTCCGTGTTCGTATGGGTGTATGTGTGTGTGTTTTGTGTGTGTGCAGTTGGCGGAGCGCGCCGGCGTGGCGGAGGGCGCGGCGGAAGCGGAGGCGGCGGCGGCGGCGGCGCGGCGTGACGCAGACGCGGCGGCGGCGCGCGCGCACACGCTGGCGGAGCGGCTCGCGCACGCACAGCGGCAACTCGACCGCGCGCACTCCGACGCGAGGAAACTCCACGACGACGCTCTCGTACGTACTCGTACTCGCTTTGAACTTTTCAACTATTTCGTAAGGATCTACGAGAGGCGGGGCGGGGGGGCAGACGGGCGATGACATCGGGTTTTGGGGGAGGGGCCGAATGATCAATACGTAAGCAGTACTTACTTAGTAATCTACGTTTTTTGAATTGAAAACTTCTTTATCATTGTTGTGATTTTAAAGTCGATGAAACGAAAAAGCGACAGGACGTTTCTGACAGAGTTTGGATTTGTTCATCAATGTTTTGAGAGCGTTGTTTCCCCGGTGGGCTAATCAGCGTGTCTCATAGACGATACGACTGACAGGTTGGAGGTTCGAACGTTTATACGTTTTTTAAAGGTTTCATTTCTACCACGTGTACGCATTAATTTTTTTTTGTTCAAAATTATTCAAAAGTTTTTTTTTTAAATAAATCTTTAATAATGAAAAATAATGACAAAGAACGCCCAATTATAAAGTTGGTGAATATGATACAGGTGTCGCGTAATAACGCGAAATCGACGATATCAGAGCTGGAGTTCCAGCTGGAACAGCTGCGGCAGGAGAAGGCGTCGATGCAGGCCGAGGTGAAAACCCTGCAGGACAACATCTCCGAGATGCAGATACAGGTGAATAAAATTCTTTTTTTATCGATTTGACAGTTTTTTTATTTGCGCTCATAGCGCTCGGCTAAGACAGTGCAAGAACACTTAAAGTGATACCGATTTCTCAGTTTTGGATTCAGGCGTAAATTTCTTGGAACTTGACCCCCCTCCCCACAATAGACCTACGATGGCTAAGCAACAGAACACATATGCGGACACGGACCTAGTTCTGCTTGGCTTGTTACGACCGTTAATAAAAAAATAATAATAATAAAAAAAAAATTCAAGTAATAATTATGTAATTAATTAATTAATAATAACATAATAAGTGTCTACAAAATAATTTAACATATAGATATAAAAAATTTAATAGAAGTAGATTTAAGCTCACATATGCGAAAGAAGATTACTAACTGCATAGCCGCTTGAATTGCTATTATAGACAATTTTTCCGACGCAAGTCGATTTAAATCTCCAATATAAAAAAGGTGCGGACCCAGAGTCTGCAGAGAGTTTAATTTCAATAATAATTAAAAAAAAAACACACATATTCCTATTTCTTCTTTTTTAACGTTGGGGAATGCCTTTACGCATCCCCCTACCAGCTCTCATCCGGGAGTAGAGTACCCACTAAACCCCACGGGACTGAAGTGGCCCGTACAGCTCCCCACCAGCCGGCCCACTCAAACGGTCAGGGCCCCTCCTCTTATCTCAGACAGAAATGATGCCAGTGCCGGGCTGCCACCCCCTACTTCGTCTGTCAGCGACAACTCACTTCCCTCCCTCATGTCGCTCCTTTTTTTACACGGGATAGGCTTATGGGTTAAATAAAGGCCAGGTAAAAAGTACTCATAACCTACGAGCATGTACGAAAGCGCTCATGGAAGTAGAGGAAGCGAAAGCGGTGTGTCAAGATCAAGTAGCAAGTGGAAGGACGTAATCTCTGCCTACCCCCACGGGAGAAAGGCGTGATGATATGTATGTATGTAATAGGCTTATTGCTTTGACCACAATCTCATCTGATGTTGAGTGATATTATTGTTCAGGGTGGTACTGGTTCTCAAGTGATGCCGCCGGAACACACCTATTGGTATTTGGCGACAGGTTTTCAAACTTGAGGGTGGTAGTTACCCAGATGGGCATCATTAGAAAATGCCTTACCACCTATGGTTTCTTTCACCCTTAAGTGGGATCGAACCCGCGTTAAACGACGCGAAATCCGGCCGCACTACCCGCGGCCCCATCATCGGTTCTAATCCATACCAATTCTCGTATAACTGTAGTACGATAGGAGCCGGAGGGGGAGAACCCATATACCTGCATATAGTGTGCAGGGGTGTAGTCTAAATCGTCTTATGATAATTGTTTAGGATTTTTAGTAAATTTGAAATATTTTACTGGCAACACTCTCTTTATATAGGTGACCTTTGTAATAATAGATTAAAAATAAATGATATTGTGAAATTAACCAATCGTTAGTAAACATTTGTAATAAATTAACCTCAAGTCCCAATTCGGGATGAGAATATGTCCTGGGTTGCTGCTAGAATTTAAAAAAAAAATGCCACGTTGTTCTATGTTTGTTTGCAAAAATACTAGTGTAATTAGTTAATTACATTAATTACTAGTTGTAATGTAAATTATGTGAAAGATGGTATATCAATTCACACGTGAATATTAAAATATTATCATTATTCGTATAATATTCATTAAAACATGGTAAAAAAAATACTGAGTCACTTATTTTCGATAGCGCAAAAAACGGTCGCTGGCTTAGTACAAAACGATTTGTGAATCACCTGCTCTAATCGCGCAATGGATGATTCGTTATTAAATACTGTCAATAACGCGATATGTTCGTGGTGCGATCGCTGCCGGCGTCCGTGAAATAGAGATGTGACATGATGAAAGCTGTTGATATTTTTATACGACCATTAATTACTACCTTACATGAATTTATTACATTTATTTATTTGTAATACATATATACACATTTTGTAATTATTTTTCGCTATGTAAATTGTTTATAAGCATGCTTGTTCACTTGTCTGTGGGAAAATCGATGAGGGTAGATCATAAAATGTGATATATTCTGTATATATGTAGGTGCAAGTGGCGAGTGATGAGAAATTAGCGCTAATGAGTCGGGCGGGAGAGGCAATAGCGCGCGCCACCGAGTTCGAGAGGCAACTGCAAGAGGCAAGGAACAGAAACGCACAGCTCGCGAGGGACCGCGAGAGAGACGTACGTACTACCTGTCTCCCTCACTCCTTATCTATTCTAATAATAAATCTGAAGTTAACTTTTTGTCTCAGGCCGCTTTTAGGAAGCTACGAAGAATATTCTCGTGCGGGATACCGCAGTGTCTCATGACGAAAGTCTTGGACCAGTGTGTTTTTTTTTTTTTTTTTTTTTTTTTTTTTCTTGAAGCGTGTCCTTTTGCTTTTACTATTTCCTTTTATGTTGCTTATTCTTTATTTATGTACATGTCATATTCATTACATCTAGCAGTAATAACAACAAGTCCGATTTACTATACAGCCTTGTCAAAACCCATGGTAGTTACCACTTAAATCTAGTAATATAATTAAAATTTAAAAACTTTGTCGGATTAACATTAAATTAAAATTAAAAGTAATATTTTATATGAAATTAAGTAAATTCAAATTAAAAACCACAATTCAAATTAATAAATTTGTAAAATTTTTGTCTGGAACTCAATCATAAATTCAAGTTAAAACAAATTAAGTGTAATTGTAATTTGTAAATAAATCAAATTATGAAATTGTAAATATTTTAAGTTTCAAAAACGATAACGATAATACAGCCCTTGTGCCTCGATTTCATTCTGAGTCACCAGTGTGTGTTGCCAGTGATGACTTATGGTCACTCACAATGGTCTTAATAAAAAAGCTCAAAGTTGCTCAAAGGGCAATGGAGAGGGCTATGCTTGGAGTTTTACTGCGTGATCGAATCAGGAATGAGGAGATCCGCAGAAGATCCAAAGTAACCGACATTGCCCGAAGAATTGCTAAACTTAAGTGGCTGGGGACATTGCTCGCAGAACCGATGCCCGATGGGGTCAATGGATACTTGAATGGCTACCACGCACCGGAAGACCGACGACCTGGAGACGGTTCTCAAGATCGGTCGTCGTGAAGATCTTTAGGGGAGACCCATGTCCAGCATTGGACGTCTTTCGGTTGAATGGATGGATGGAGTTTTTGTCGGGATCTCAGTCTGTCATGTAGCAGTTATTTTCTTGGTGGCGTTTTGTTGCGATACAGTTTGATTATCGTGTACACCAGGTTCAGTTTATTATGAAAGATAAAAAAACGCGTGTAACATTTATTCTGAGTTGCCATCAAAGCTCCGTGAAAAGTTCGAGCAGGATGAGCCACCAGTTTTACTGGATCTTGATAACGCTAAAAAACACATCTTACCCTCACGACACTGGTACTAATTGTGTGTACAAATTGCCATTACGTATCTTAGAAGAAGAAATGTGAAGTTTTGTCTTTACATATTTAATTTTTTGCCGATGTCCAATTTAGCCATTACTAATATCGAATAAGGCATTAAAAAATTGTATTTCTGTGTATCTATCTGTTCGGTTTTAACTCAAAATAGTTGAGTTAGAGTAAAATTGATAGGATATTATACCATTGTATTCAAAGGTTATTATTTTTTCTTTGTTTTTTTTTTTTCCCCCAATTTTGGAATGTAACTTTTGAGCAGTGTATTTATACCGTAAAATATTATTTTTATACACGATATAGGGTCAGTGCTTCAGACCACATTTTCACCTGATGTTAAGCGACGATATGGTCCAGGATGGTGAACACACTAAGCCTAGATACTGGTTCTCAAGTGATGCTGCCGGAGCACACCTATTGCTATTTGGCGACAAGTTTCCGAACTTGAAGGTGGTAGCTAACCAGGAGCTACCACCATGCTATGGTTTCCTCACGATGTGTTCACTGAAAGCTCAGGCTGATTTTAGAGTGCTGGTTTGAACACGCTTCCGTTGACGCGGAATCCGGCCGCACTGTCCACTGCGCCATCATCGCTTTTATTATATTATAACAGGAAGCAGAATGGAAACAATTCCAAAGTGACCTTCTGATGACGGTCCGCGTGGCAAACGACTTCAAGACCGAAGCGCAACGGGAACTGGAGAGGCTCGTCTCTGAGAACAAGATAGCCAGGGACAGGATCAGACTGCTCGAGGACCAAATACACTCGATGAAGGGTGAGAACGATACAATTATGTATAGAGTTGAAACGAGACAGATATAGTTTGCACAGCACTCGTGTTACAGTCGCTTTGAGAGAGTTCTACGGAATGTGTAGTATAAGCATTGCACGTTGTGTTTATATTATGTGTATCAAAAAAAAAAAATTTGGTCTATTGTATAGGAACACGTTTGTGCCCTTTACTTGCACGTAATTTTACGATAAATAAAAACTAAATATGTATTATTTAGTTACATGTTAGATAGGATTTTTGTTGTTAATTTATTGCTACCGTTCAATACGAGTGCAATAACAAAATGGCGGTCCAATGTTAGAACTTTCCCAGGAATTTTTGTGACAATACAATATTGATTTTCCTTGGTTTTATTTCACATATTACTTCACTTTTACAACATAAATAGAGTAAGATTAGGTCAACAATGTTACAATAACAAGAGTAATATATTGCAAGGTTATTATTTATAACACATTAATACCGCGCTATATGACAGAAAAAGATTCAGTAAAAAATTGCACAAATAATAAGACATGCGTCTTATACAGTATACGGTTTGCCTTCTGAAGTTAGGATTTACACACAGTAAATCTATATATCGAAAGCTAAAATGTAGGCAGAACTTGATCAAAATTTTTCCTCGAATTGTCATGGAATTTGAAAACATGGTAAAAATTGATTTGTGTAAAAGTTGGTAAAGCTTTTGCTTAGGCCCAAGAAGTGGGACAAAGCTGCTCTCATAATAATTTTGTTCAAACTAAAAAAGGTCCCACTGCAATAATTTTGAATCTAGTACCAGAAACACATCATAAATATGATTTTGAAAAAAACCTTAGAAACGAAAGTTATTACTTGTAATACACTATTCTTTAATAATCCATATTTCATAAGGTACATGCATGTTTGTGTGTCTTTGATTAATTACTATATTATTTGTCTTACTTCGAATCAAAATAGAAAAGGATTTTGCTATTTTGAATTAGTTTAGACTTTAGAGAAAAGAACGCATGAAACATATCATAGTTGATTTCTTTAGGAATATTTAAGTATTTATCATAACTTCTGTATCAGAATTAACATGCAATATATCATGCACTAATTCTGTGTAATGCTTGCGTCAATGTACACTAAGTTTCGCAAGACTAATTATGTTAAAAACGTTACTTTAGATTTTCTAAAACCAGGATGTATCATTTCTCTTTTATTACTATTAAAATAACTTAGAATATCCGTTACCGACTAACCAGGACGTGATGAAACTTATTTCTTCGCTAATGGCAATTCCTGTTTTAGACAATCTAAGATATTATAAAACGTCATCAAATGTTCTGTTTAAACGTTTATTATGTCTAATTACAATTTCATGTACCGAAACAGGTGTAGAGAGATCAGAATCAATGGATAGCGTTCTAGATTGTTCGGATGATGAGAAAAGACTTTCGAAAGATTCAGACTCGTTTGGTTCGCAAAGCGATATATCATCGAAGGAGATATTTAAGAATATAAGGACGAGATATTTGTCCCGAGTTCATAATGTTTCCGATCCACCGAATAACGGTAGCTTAATCGAACAAGCGTTCTTTAGAACGAACAGTGGTCCAGAACCGAAAGGTGATTTAGACGATTTGCCAGATGGATTAAAGGTTGAAATCGAAAAACGTAACAACCGGTGAAACAAATGATGACGAATCTGATAGAATTACGTCATCTGATTATACCGAAGATTCATCAAGAAAAGTCCTCGTAGAAGCTGTCCTACCTCCCTTTGATGCCAAAGAGCTTAAGAGGCAAAACGCTATTGACCTTTTTAATGAAAAGATCACCAGGCAGGACGCTATTCAGGATGTCGATTCATTAGAGAATGCCGATCTTAATTTAGTTGATCTGAATAATGTTAAGTTAATTTCTAAATCTGAATCTAGTGCTGGAGTTAAGAGCACAGATAAAATATTCGATAGTAATCTATCAGGTAATTATAAGGGTAAACCGAAATCTCTTAGTATGGATAATTTAAATTTACACCCGGAATATCAACATGCACTTAAAGAATCTACGAGCATTGAATTTTTGGGTGAAACTATGAACGATAGTGAATTATCACTATGCACTGAAGGCTCCGATTGTGTATTTTTATCTCCACTTGAGAAGAATAATAATGTAATTGATAAATTACCACTAAAACACTCAAGTAAAAGCACTGCTATCGATAGGGTAAAAGATTTGCCTATAGTAAAAGCAGAGACCATACTTCCGTATCCTTATCCCGATGATATAAAGACATTGTCAGAAATTGATTTTCTTCAGCCTTTACCGATAAACAGCCATCAGTCATTACCTCAAATGGATAAGAAAATCGAGACGGATTTAAAAAAAGTTAATGAAGAACTGAAACTTACGTTTAAAGCAGCAATAGAAAGAATTATTGGCAATAATAGAATCAAAAGATCAACTTCAAGAGCAGGAAGTGATAATAGTTTGCAAATATCATTAACAGGCTCAGATAATTCAGATAATGTTGATGGCAGTATCGCCAAAGAGGTTTTATCTAGTTTTCATTTAAAATCTACAAATAATGAAACTACGAATACTGTAATAAAATTATCAAACGATGATAATAAATTAGAAAATATCACATCTAAAGATGATAATGATAAATCAACTACAGATCCGCCATCAGTCACAGAAGAAATCAAACATACAGAGACTCAAGAGCAGCTTGTGGATGATAATGTTAGCTATCATTTGAAAATTAACACCAGAGATCCATGTTATCAACACGAAAAGCCAAAAATATTAGCAGTAAAAGATAAAAGCGAAATTAATATTGTAAGACCACCTAGAAAACTAAAAACCTTTTTGACACCAATTAATGTTGTAAATGGTAATGTAGGTAACACAACTCCTATTATAATAAGTCCAGTTTTAATACAACCTATCCTTTTTAAACATAACACTACAATAACCCCTTTTGAGAGCACTGAAAATAAATCGGACAAGAAAACTGTGTATTACGATGATACTGATCAAGTTGTTACAAAAAAAACCTACCACGATGCATGTTGTTAAAGAAGAAAATAAAAAGAAAAACATGTATCAAAAAAATAGTAAAGCTAAGCAACTGCCGTTTCTGTCATGGATGAATTTAGGGTCTAATGAAAGGTTATCCGAATCGAAATCTCCATCTCCCAATAAAAATCCCATGCATCCACTTGATATAAAAAGTAGTGTAGGCAAGTCATCAAAAACAACTACAAGCACCACAAAAGCAGAAGTAAAGCTAGTACAAGACTCAAATTTCAAAGATGACGTAAGATCGAGTAGCACGAATCCTTTCTTTCCCTTACCAGTACACTCGAGAAGACAATCTGAAGACAACTATTATGAAGAAATAGGACCTGTGTTATCAACATTACAGGATAATAACATCGCTGATGATGATAAACTATCAAATAAAATACAAACATTCGAAGATTTCGCTTCAGTTACCAGAGAAGAAATACTTAAAGTACCAAGGAAGCCGAAGAAACCAAAGAAAGAAGATGAACCAAAAACTTCGAGCGAAAGTAGCGATGAAAAAATTGTCTTAAATAAGGAAATGCCGGTTATTACTAGATCTATAATATCGTTATCAAGAACGCCGAGCGCAAATGTAATAACAAAATCAACCGGATCAATCGGTGAAATAGTTCACAATTTGGAAAAAAATACTACAGCTCCAGAACTTCAGAAACCAAAGGTTCCTTTGAGAAAATTCTCATTACAAAGTCCTAAATCACCCAGTCCAGACACGGATAGTGGTTCGTGGCCCCGTGATAAACCGTACTGGAAGACTCAGGAACATAAACGACTCTCGCATCCCCTAAGGTCACTGAACGATCCTCCGCCTCCACGACCTTTACGTAAGTTGGAAGGCTTATTTGTGAGCGGAAATTCTAAACGTGCCAGTGTGTGAAATCAATGTAAATAACTGTAAATGTACGTTGTGAAAACGTTTTGTGTTTCATTTATTTTATATTATCATTCGGTTAAGGTGTGGTGATGGTTTTTTTTTGTCATTAAACAGGTAAATAACCCACAGGAATTTAATTTTTCACAAATTCCTTACCCTTGTCAGTTTGATATTTAGCTTTTGTAAAGTAAACCTTGTGGACTGCATTCGAATCTATTATCGTTTTATTTAAAACGAGGTATTATTATTATAGATGCTTTATATTATTGGATTTAGGTGCCAGAACATAATGAATTATTAGGTGGTAACTCGGATTGAAATTAATAAGTATATGCAGCAGCAATTGATGAATTTAAAGCTTTTGATTTTTACAGCATTTTGGTGGTGGAAGTTTGCTTTAGTTATAAGGATTATTTTATTTCAAGAAAGATCTGGATTCTACTGGAATATTTTATTTTCTAGGAATATTGTCAATTTGAATTTATATATATTTATATGAGATCATAATAAAATTTCATGTTTTTTACTGCATTTGACCCGGTGGTAAGTACTGGTGGTGAGTAAAGAACAATGATGTAAAATTTAAATATAAATCGTAGTATGGTAGTTAATGGGACGATTCAATAAAGTTATCATTTGCACAAAACTAAAGTTTGGGTTGAGTGACTTACATACGCTGGGTTTAATATATGAGCTTACAATGAAATGTTTCAAAAGAATAAAATGTTTGTTAATGGTGGTAAAATGGCACGAAATCGTTAAATTTTCTGTCGACTTTAACTTTTAATTAAATTTTACCACGTTCTTATTTTAATAATTATTTAGTTATTAGATGTTGACCATTGGTGCAGATCCAATATAGGATATACGTATTTTACTATTTAACGTAATTGTAATGACCATAAATACTTAAATAGTTTGTTAATTTATTTCAAAGAAAATATCATTATCTTGTGATATCGCATACTGAAAACATAAATTGAGGGATAATTACCAACGTTGCAGCCATACCACCCCGGTCTGAGGAAACACCGCCTCCACCGCCCTTACTTACGAGCGCATCGCTTCAGGATATAATGGCGTCTGCAGCCTCGCATAGGCGGAACAAAGGTTTGGCTGAATTTCATAAATAAATTGTAAACCGACTTCAGTGGGTCGAAACAATTCAATACTCTTTTTTGAGTGAATTTATCTACCACTAATTTAAACTTATTCGGTGTTGAGTGCAAACCCATACTATGAAGAGTATCTATGAAGCTTTTGTAGTACAACTATAATTATATTCCTCGGGATTTGTAGATAAGCCTTTCAAGCCTAAACCTAACTTTGGGGGTAGTAATCTAACTCTGAAGGGGGTAGGCATGAATTATTTTTTTACTCAAATGAAGTGCGTGAATGTAACGCGTTAGATCATTAATCCATAGAGTGACACAAAATTTGGAGAACTATGAAGGTGTAGGTTCAGTTGACATATGGTTTTTTTTATGTTGTGTAAAGGTTTATATACTTTTTACTTCAGGCGTAAGTCGACAAGATTCTAGATTATCAGTGAAGTCGCTTATCGAGAGTATAGAAAATGCTGCAAAAGCAGCAAAGCAACAGTCGCCCGCCTCGACACCGGTCAATGAATGGCCACAGGTAATTTTTTAAATGCACTAAATTCATATTCTAAAGGTTATGCAATTGAACTATTAAATAACTGTGATTTTACAACATTAGGCTATCTTTGGAGTTTCTCACCCCTTTTCGTTTTGACAAAGCGTCAGCGACTAAAATAAAGTCGTCTATGTATGAGAACAACTTGTTTACAGTATGATAAAAATTGAACAAAAAAACTTTAGGATCTGTTTTGTTATATTATATATGCTAATGTGTGACAACAGTTACACCTGACAAATGTCGATCTAATCTGAAAGTGTTAAGACAGTGAAGTTTCTTTCAAAGGTTTTTGGTAGAACTCCGACAAATGTATGGTGATTTTAAACTCGAAGGCTTTGTTAGAAAAATATCTTACAACCTGCAAGTTGTTATTCGAAACGCAGGTCCAAACAACAGTGAGCGTGACGGCGACAACTAACAGCATTAAGAACGGTATGAGTGAGACGACAATGACACCAACTAATGGCATAGCAACAACGAACTTCTCGTCCAAGCCACCAGCGGCCAGGACGACTAGACCTTCAGCTATCACTACCGGTGAGTTTGTATTTGATTGATATTGTTTGCAACCCACTTTTGTACTAGATCCTTCTTTCCTCATACAGCAGAGTGTGAATCTTAATACGCCATGTAACTTACATCAGGGTTGTTAGTAAAAGGAGTATGCAGGGCCTAGAAATTATAGTTGCTGAATATTCCGCTTGGTCGAAACGGCCTGTTTCTAACATTGGAAGAGACATCGTACGCATGATTTCGGTTGTTTTTAGTTTTTGAAAACAATATGAAATAGTTGTAAAATTGAGTTTTGTTTTTCATTGTACCGACTTTACTAATAAATCCTTTAGATTTGCAAGTTTCATACTGCCCCATATTATAGTCACAATTTTATAGACTCCCTTTTTTCAATCCAGACCTTAATTAAAACTATCTAGAAGAAACGGTTAAGTAATTTGTCGATTTTATTGTAACGTTTTTGATTCATTGCCGTTTGAGAAGAAAACGTCATAATTCGATGAGATTCTATTACACAATGTGAAGCATTTATTAAATTACAACGGTTTCATATTTGTACCGATTCA
Organism: Samia ricini; assembly: GCA_014132275.2. NCBI lineage: Eukaryota > Metazoa > Arthropoda > Insecta > Lepidoptera > Saturniidae > Samia > Samia ricini. Next base: position 27,248,732 of record AP028168.1, read on the forward strand.
CAATGTTATACATAGGAATATGAATAAAATTACTTTGTCTACCACCGGATAGGTAAATGTCTCATATTAATTATTTAACAGCTTTAAGGATGCATGTAGGTTTGGTTGTTTCCCTTACAGCATGGCGTCATGAGAGAGGCGCATGAGCCGACCCCTTGCTTGTTTTATCTAACTTATATGTTGTGTGCGTCTCGACTAATTCAGATGATTACACGAATGTTCTAGAGTATTTGTTTTTTTTTTTTTTTATTAACTCCACTCTTTTACATAATATTAACAATCTATGCAAACTAATGCTTTTAGTGCACAACAGAAAATCGATGAGTTTGTTTATTGAGATGATTACACATTTGTTCTCGTTTATTCGTTTTTATTTTAACTTTGCGCTTTATAGATATCATTAGCAAGCTAGCTATACATATGAATACTTTTAGTACATTAGAAAAATTGATTAATTTATTTAGTAAACTCTGCACTTGTAAATATTTTTATAAATAAGGATTTTAATGCACAAGGGAAAATGGATGAATTTATTTATTGAGTTGAAAGCACAAATGTTGACTGTATATATCAGAGAGCTTTTCAACAAATTATATAGTTACTAACAATGAAAATTCACAAATAATTATTTACCTTCGCTTAAGGAAACGGCTATACGATCTACTTTCATTTCAAACGGCTATGGACTCACTCCATTATTTTGTCTAATGAAAAAAATCGTTTTAACTTTGACTGTATTGAGATAATTTATTTCATTTCATTTTTCTGCTGATCGACGGTTTTGTGGCAAAAAAAAATGTGTTTCAGAGTATCATTTATGATAAACATAATTATTAGATTTATTCAATGATAATATACCTATTATTACTTGATATTAAAAATAATCCATTTATGTTCGCGGAATTGATTATTTCAATTTGAGTTTGAGCCTCTCTGTTACTATATAATTAATTTATATTATTAGCCTTTATTAAATATTCAACAATAAATAATCCAAAAATGAAAAAAGGTAACCGTTTTTTTTCTAATTTAAGATGTAAAAATATTATTTCCAAATTCAAAACCAAATACATTAAATCCATTCAACCAAAAGGACTGCTGGACATGTCTTCCCTAAAGAAGGGGGGAATTGCCCCTTCCATTCAACATACAACAACAACATACATTAAATAATAATTGATAAATATAAATAAAAACAAATTATCACCGGTTTAAAGGTATCAAATGCTAAGTGATAGCTATTAATTTACGAGATCAAAATCTAACAGAATAACATTAGAAAAAGAAATTTAGTATATAACAATAAAACGGAACATAGTCAAAACCCTTAAAGATTGCTATGAGTTTTTTTTATTACCTATAAATCGTCGATAATTGTTGTCACAAAACCGTCGGTCCGCGTTACACGTGTACGCTTGCTGACGTGTGTGTGTCTAACTCGCGGTGGGCGGGGCGTATACAGAGGCCGCGTCGCCCGGCGCGAACATACCTGACGAGCAGCGCGCGCTAGCCGCAACACTGCAGCAGAAGGCGATCGAATCCTTCGTCAGGAGGAACAGCTACGGAGACCTATGTGAGTTAACATGCCTAACCTGCCTGTGCCTTACAACCCTTGATTGTATCTATCACATAAATCCATAACCCCACCCCTTCTTAGAGTAATAACGCTAGTAGTGGTAGCCTTATACAAACACTCGCTCAATATTAAAGCCATAAAATATATATGGGCGTGTAATCACTGGCATGTAGCCAAAGGCGCACGTGTCCTTTTAAGGGTAACTGGTAGTCTTCACGTCGTGTGCGCGACTACTGCCCCGTTCTGAGTGTTTTATTTCTATGCCCACATCTTTGAAGGCCACTATTGGATTTACGCTCGCTGCCGCCCTAGGCTCTGTTTGATATACCAACCTATTTAACTAGGTTCTTATATGGAAGTGACTGTTAAAATTAAATAACCAATTGTCAAATACTTTAATTTTTATAGAATTAATTTAATTCTAACTTTTTTTAGATGTAATTTTAAATGTAATGTAATGTTTAGATAAACTTTTAATACTCAATTTTTTTTTTAATTTATTGTTTTGTTTCTAATTTTTAACCAACCTTTGACCAGTATTTGGTATATATTTTTTGATTTGTGTATAAGTTTTTCGCCTTTAAAATTTAGGCGCTCGGAAATTTTTAACGGTAAATTATTATCTCATATTCAAGTTATTGCAACTTCTTCTTTATTGTAACGTGTTATTCTATAGTCTTACCTGATGTTAAACGTCGATATGAATTCACTAGAATGGATACTGCGTTTCATATATAGGTAACCAGAATACATGCTCGGCAATAGATTTACTTTGCCTTGCGTTTTAAAAATAGTCTTACAAAACTTTGTACAGTTTTGTGTTATAATTCTGGTTAAAATTCGACGATAATCATTATTGATAATACTGGAAAAGAAGTTAAATGAACGAATGAAATAATGAATGAATTCTTTATTGCACCAATAATCTGTACACTGGCTAGCTTAATGCCACAAACTATGGCGCATGGTAGTAGGGCAATTTCTATAAATGCCCGTCTGGGTAGCTACCGCCCTCAAGTTTGAAGACCTGTCGCCGATACCATTAGGTGTGCTCCGGCAGCGTCATTTGAGAGCCAGAACCTCTAGGCTTAGTGTGTTTTCCATCCTGAACCACATCGTCACTTAATATCAGGTGTAGATTGTGGTCAAAGCACTGAGCCTATACTGTGTAAAAAAAAAAAACAATTTAAAACCATTTTTGCCATTGCATTTGATAAATTTATGTCTATTATTGTTTATATTGATACAATCAAGTCCGATCGCCTATCAAATAACCGCTTGGCTTATAAATGTGCGCATGATGTTTTTTTATACAAATGTTTTACGAATTTTTCCACTATAATCATATATATGAAATTTATCTAAACTTAATTTTAAATTTCTCTAAAATTTTAACGACCTCAATTTACCGTCTAATTTTGAATTAGGCGAAAGAAAGGATCCGCTGAACGCGCTTCAAGTTAAAAACGGGGGATCGAAGAGGAACGCTCTATTGAAATGGTGTCAGCAGAAAACTATGGGATATAACAACATCGACATTACGAACTTTAGGTAATTTATACATTTTTTTTCTCGCGTGAATATTGATCTTTAGTATCTAACTTAACTTAGTGTCTATCTTCATTATCAAAGCCTAGTACTTAGGTTCTTGACGTGGGCGACAATGCCCCCTTGTGGAAGTGGAAGACCCAGGGAAAATTAGGGGGGCATTGAGATAGCGCATAGGAGGTGTGGGCAGATTAAAAATATAGTCTACAAAAAGGAATATAACTAAGACGGGGGGGGGGGGGGGGGGAAGTGGCTTTGGTTATGTTTGATGGCATGGGGTCTGAATGTTGATTACGTAAGCAATATTAACTTATTCACCTAAGTTGTAACCAATTATGCCTATGCTAACGTAGTCTTAGGATACGAGATTTGTTTACTATTGCTGATATGGGGGGGTGTTAAAAATAACCCAAGTTTTGCTTACCTACTTCGAAGAGACCCATGCATGTCACGATTTTTGTATGTTTCAATTTTTTTGTCCCTAAAGTGGCAAACAGGCATACGATGCACCTGATGGTAAGCTGTCATCGTAGTCTCTGGACGTCTGCAATACCAGAGGTATAACGTGCGCGTTGCGAACTCTTTAAAGAAAAACTTTCCCACGCCTTTTTTTAAGAACCACATACTATGTTCTCCCGGGAAACACGCCCACATGGCTATTTCAAAGAATGAAACTCCTCTGGAATCGCACTGTTTTAAAATGTTGCCTGAAGATGGATGAAAAGCGACTGCATGTAGCTGAGATGCGAATATTGAGATGGATGTGTGGTGTTACAAGAATGGATAAAATAAGGAATGAATATATTACAGGGAGTTTGAAAGTTGCGTCAATGGTAGAAAATTTGAAAGGTTCTCGTTTGTCGTGGTATGGACATGTTATGAGAAGAGAGGAAGCGGATGTGAGTAAAATAGTAATGAATATGAATGTGGAAGGATGGAGAAGTAGAGGAAGGCCAAAGAAAGTGTGGATGGAGTGAGTAAGAAATGATACGAAAGAAAGAGGAGTGAATGAAGAGATGACGGCTGATAGGGACGTATGGAAGAAGAAAACATACTGCGCCGACCCCGAGTGAGTTGGGAAAAGGCAGGAGAACGATGATGGTATCAATACATTGAATATTGAAATAATATGATGTATGTATGATTAGTTCATCGTGGAACGACGGTATGGCATTATGCGCCCTGCTACATTCTTACCTGGGCGAGGGCTGCGTCCCGTACGCGACTCTCTCTCCACACGACAAGAGAACCAACTTCTCTGTTGCCTTCGCCGCCGCAGAGTCCGTCGGCATCCCTACTACACTCGTGAGTCATTTATTTACATTTATTTTTATGCTAAAAAACAGCCTGAAGACCTGTCTCCATGTCTATGATCAAAGATCTGAACGACCGGTGTTACGTCACCCGCGTCTAGCGGAATCTCACGAACTTCACCAGGTCGTCCGTTCACTTTGTGGGGGGCCTAACCACGCTGCGTCTTCCGGTACGTGGCAGCCATTCGAGAACCAGTTGGTCCCATCGGGCAACGGTTTCGCGAGCAATGTCCCCAGCCCATTGCTACTTATGTGTGGCAATTATTCTGGCAACTTTGGTTCCTCTGCAGATCCCCTCATTTCCGAGCATAGCCCTCTCCATTGTCCTTTGAGTAACTATGAGTTTCTAATAAGGCCAATTATGAGCGACCTCATCTCTGTGCCGTAAGTCATGACTGGCAATACACACTAGTCGAAGACTTTTGTCTTGAGACACTGCGTATTTCGAACGAGACGATTCGAACGGCCCATCAGCTGATGGTAAACGGTTACCGTCGCCTATGGACAACTGCAACGCCAGTTGCGTTATTTACATTGGATAGCGTCCCTTATTGAAGAGCTCCATGGTGGAATCCGTCAAGGCAAAACCGTAATTGGTAACGCTTTCAACAACGGTAGCATATGCGACAAGAAGTGCTGGTCTACTTTAGTGTTGTCGCATTTCGGACGGGTTTAACGGCGTGGGGATGAGCAGTCAGCTTAGGGCGTAAGGTGCGAGTTTGGTGCGGCGACGAGGGCACCATATCAAAGAGTTCCTCAGCGGATTCCCCGTTGTACATACGGTAGAATACACAAAAAGAGCCAACGTCTCTACGAGATTCTAAGCTTTCTATGCCGCAGAGAACCGATCGCGAAATGTGCGTGCATGGAACGGCAACCAGGGCACCATAAAAAAAACAACAACAACTAAACAAGCCAGCCATGGGGATTGCAGACAGAAGTGATAACTTTGAAAAATTGATTTCTTATTATTTGAATATGACATAAGTTGTTAACTGAAACTATTAACACAACCTAACATGTCAGGTTTTTTTTACATTTATTGGCGCTTCGGATGGCAATAATTACGTATGTTTTCATATAATTTATTCATAATAAAACATACAATAGGTCGCGTAATTATAAGTTTTATTATTCAAAAGCAATTAAACACCACCGTATACTTGATATATTGTAGCATTTTGACGGCTAACGTCATCATAGCGTTGCTAAGTTTTTTCACTACCGAGAATCGATCACCCCTGCTAGAAAAGTTTCCACTTCAAAAAGAGTAAAAATCATTCGAGTATACGAGTTACAGTTAAGATTTCCATGTATAAGTAGGTCTAATAACATTCTAATAGTGTTATATACATATAATGATATAACTTCGCTTTTAATTTCTAGAACATTCAAGACATGATACAGCAAGAGCGGCCTGATTGGCAACAGGTCATGGCTTACGTCACCAGCGTCTACAAACACTTTGAAACGTAACTCAGACGCCATCAGAAATCATATAAATTATATTTCTCAGCGTCATGGGAGGGATTTTGACATTGCCTCAAAAACTTCAGTGTCGATTCTATGCATTTACTTGAAAAAAACCCTTTTTCGCTGAGTTACTTAACATTATTTGTAAAAAATAAGAACTAGTTCACGGTTATTTATGGCCTTACCCATCTAAAAAATCATAAATATTTCATTATAAAAACATTGTCATCTCATAACAATGATCTTCCAAACGACAAACATCTAGGTATATTTTTATATATGTGATTTGTATAGACATTAAAACTGACCGGGATCCTATTAAAAAGACAATACTATATACGTGGTGTAATATCCTAACCTCTTTATATAATATTATAATGTGTTATTTTTTTAAATAAAAACTTATCGATGCCTATGATTCATATTTTGATAACTTATTAAATTTATGCATAAATAATTTTAAAAAAAAACTAAGCTTATGTAATGCCTAAATGATACACTACAAAATAGGATATATTGCAAGGCAATAATATATTCTTTGGATGATTAAAAATCTGTTATTTGTACGGTGATAGGACATTTTGTAATGTTGACCTTGCTGACGAAATTGAGAAGTTGCCGTCAAGCATCTTTTCTAGTCCAACCGTTGCTCATAACAGCTTGACCCCTTCCAGGTGTGATTGTTGGTCCAAAGTTAAGTCTCGTTCAGTAACTAGTTTTTACATATTATGCCCTTTTCCTTAATGTGTATCCTCCAACTTCGGTTCATATAAAATTGGAATTATTTTATGTGTATTTATTTTTATATAAAAAAGATTAACGACCTCTTTATACTTTGATCTCTTCGTCTATAGTTGTCTGACATAGTTTAGGGTTGTGAAATTAACCGAAATGAAGAGTGCGCCTGGATGTAAGCCTTGTACATTAATAATAACATTCCTAGGAATTTATTGCTATACCCTATTATGGAGACTCTAAAATGTTATGTATTTACGCGAAATATTGCCTTAGTATGGCCTTAAGTGGGAGTATGCCTGTGTGTCTGGAATCGTCTATCCGGTATTTGAAAGACTGAGAAACGTAAATCTTTTTGTGTGTGCGTGTGATTATATTTATAATAATTAGAGTTTACTTACATTCATAATTAAAGGAAAATTTCGTGAGAGACATTACTCTTTGTCACATCTATGATATATCCACCTTTGACAGCACCAATATATTCAAGATGTGGGACTTTTTATCCTTATATTAATCGTGTAAAAAAGGCCTTTTAAAATCAACCGGCTTGTATTTTACGAGTTAAGATCTCGTATTCTGCTGACTGTAATAAGATTTTTACTATATATGCCAAGCAATATTGACCGTTATAGCTTTTGCAATAAGATTCGCTAAACTTGTTAGAGCTAAACATACATATTCTTCTATTAATGGTACAGAATCATAAAAAGTTTTTCAATTGATTTTTAACTAAGATGTAACAGTCTGTATAACAAACCTTAATTTATTCTACTAAATTAAATAAACTTTATCAACATTGGACAAAAAATAAACCGAGCAATATATAATTGAACTAGTTTGGCTTGAGTTGAACTAGTTTAGCTTGAGTCAAACTAGTTTGTCGTAAAAAAAACTAGTTGAACTTAACTGAAGCAAATATGGAAACCATATTATTCAAAATATTAATTGATTTTTTTGTTGATTATTCAAAAAATAATGGATATTTTTATATAGAAGTTAACAAAATACTTTTTATGATAATCTCTTTGTTTTTGCGTAATGGATAAAAGAAGTTGAGTAATAATTTAAAAATATTTTACTATTTCAAAATTCCAAATTCGTTAATTCTAATATGAACATGAAAACGAACGAGTACGCTAAATTCAGTTATCCAATGGACTTTTAGAATTATGTTTTATTTATTGGACATAAAGTATCTAAAATTATTCATAAAATTAATTTTAAAAATGTGATTTTGTGAAACTATAGCAATGGAATTACAGATATATTTTTGTCATTATTTACTTTAGTATTGGTATGAACTTAAATTTATTACAACAAGACGGTATCGCAAATCTGGTGTTCAGTTTAAAACACTTGTAATAATTATTAATTATATTATATGAAGAATTTAAACATAGAAATATTTTTCGGTAAAGATTTTTTCCCCGGATTTACCAATGATGTATTTAAATTTAAGTGAAGTTTTATTTCTATAGTTTTTCTCGGAATTCTTCTATATCATGAGAACGCTTTAGTTGATAATTTGTAAATGATTTTCGTTTGTTCGGTTTTTGTGTCCTTGCGTAACTATTTAATTATAATTCACAATGATTATAGTATATCTATTTTGAGATGTTTGTATTTTTGTAAATATAGCTTAAATAAAGTTCCTGATTTATTATACAAATGTTTTTTACTTGTACGTATATTTCTTACCTTACCTTACCTTCTCTGTCTCTTCGGTACATAAAAATATATTTTTTTAAATTTTAATTTGTTTTAATAGAAAGAATACATACCGCTCCGCTAACAATAGCATTTTATTTTATAATCTATCAATCAATAACTGTCTCTAAGATATGGAATGGTTTTGAAAAAAAAATAATGTAAGTAATGCGCTGGTATGTCATTTTTTGTGTCGATTACATCTGTTGTTATCATAACATTTTTATGAACTTATAGCATGTATCAAAATATATACTGAAAGGTGACCAGTTATTAAATGAGGATAAAAAAATAAGTAAAATATTACCATTTATAAAATTTGAGAGATATCTCATTTATTCTACTTTTACCTATATACTATCGTGAAAACGTTAAATATGATATTCGAGGTTTAAAATATCACATACCTCTTTCCTCAATCCTTCACCTATCCTCGTATCTCTCATGCACATCGCCTCGTCTCGCTCTAATTTCGCTTCACTCTGAACCTACTGAAATACCTCTGTTAGAATTGGATTTAAAAAGAATTGTGTAAATTGGTTCAGTAAATCCAGAGCTAGGAGTGACTTAACAGCTAGTTTCATTATCGAATCTTAAAAGTTAAGATTGAGATCAAACCAAAAATAAATTGCTTTTTCTAAATAAATTTCAGTAAATAAAATAGTTTGAGATAGCATATTGAAACCGACCGAAACATCGATTCTTTGCCTTTTACAAGTAACGATTTATCTGTCAGTTGTTTTCGTAATATTAGATTTTTCTATAGTATGTCTAAGTGTCCAATGATACCAAATGGAGAACACAAAAATATTACATCTACACGCTAAGCAAATGATTATTAGTATCCTATTGGAAATACTAAAAAAACACATTTAAAATTGTATATATGAGACCTGAAAATTAAGTATTTCTTTATTACTACACATCACAGGGAAGGATATTAGAGTAAAATAATACCAGAAGTAATAAAAACAACAATATTTTATTAAGATTGTTACACAAACCTAACACCACTTATTCAGAAAATTTTAGATAAAAAGTAAGATTTGCATTTCTTATAAATACATAGATAATTGAAAAATGCGTCTTATTTTTAAAGTAAAAAAAAAATTATTAGAGGGAATTTACACGATATATTCAATAAATTAAAACTTTGGCAGGAAGGCTTAGTTCCGCTGCTTTTGCAGTTCGAAAAATTCGCCAGTTTACGTATATTTGCTACTGCTAGGTTAGTCTACTTTGCTTACTTTCATAGCTGTCAATGTCTTACGGTATTCTGCTGTGGGGTACAGCAGCAGAGGTGGACACCATTTTTACATTACAAGAGAGCTGTCCTCCCAATACATCTTCGATAACTTAATGCATATTCGTAAAAATTTAGACAAGCTAGATCTAGTGAATGATCGTCATAATTTTAATATTAGAAATAAAGACAAGTTGGCCGGAACCACGCTTTAGGCTAAGTAAGTCTAATAAAAGCTTTATAGGTAATAGTATTCGGTTTTACAATAAGATCCCAAGTAACATTACCGATTTACCTGACAATAAGTTCAAGCATTATGTCAAGCAAGTTTTAATCTCAAAAGGTTATTACAGGGTGGATCATTACGTGAACGATAGTGATGTCTGGAAGTAACCCACATCCCTGTGCTTCCGCTAACATTGGTTAAGATTATGATTTGTATAGTTTTTTATATGAAAAAAAAATGGCATATATTATATTTATTATAAAAAATAGAACCAGATCGAGTTTCTTGCCGGCTCTTCTCGACTGGGTTGTTTTCCGAACCGGTGGTAGTGTTTTAGTCGTTCATAAGCGCCTTCTTAGGGCTTAAATTGAATAAAGATTTTTTTGATTTTGATTTAATAATAAAATGTCATGTAATATCGTCATAGTATAATATATATACACTTTATGTTATACATAGTATGTACATTTTTTTTCATTTACCTTAAGTTGTAGCCTACATAGGATATCAGTTATAAATACAGGTTCATATTAATAATATATATACTGAATTATATTTTTTATTGTGTATATGATTATAAAACACATTAAAACTATATATAATAAATTACATTTATATATTATTAATATATCTTCCATAAATAAATCATTACAATGACAACAATAACATGTAATTTTCTAATTATTTCAAATACACTCTATATCTTATGTTTTATATTATGCAATGTTATTTTTATTTTTACTACATAATTACATATAATTAATTATAAATAAACATAAATTTATCCTTTACATTCTGCGTATATATAATAACTCCAAACTTATATGTTATCGTAAATATCGTTTTTAGGTTATGCCGTAAAAATATGTATGTCAAATTTTTCTGTAAATCTTTACCATAGACATCTTTCTCACCACTCGAGCACGCCGGGTATGTATTTCTCGATTAGAGACTCGTAGTAAGGCCAGAGAGCTTCTATGTCCGGGATCGCGGCGCTCTTTGTGTACAAGTCGTATTTACTATACAAATAAAATATTGTATTAAAATATTTAAGATAAATTTAATAAAAAAAAAAAATTTATAGATGATTTATATGTTCGGTAGGGCAAATGATTTCGATTGAATAGTGAAACGTTTCGGCGTATCGTATGCTTCTATAGTCGTGGTAGATGTAGACTGATGTAGGATGATCGGCGGTCGTCATTTAAATTCAGAGAAAATTTAGTCACTTATTAGGTAAATAATCATTATAAACTCTATTGAAAGGATAAGGTCAAGTAATGCAAGAAAATGTGCCTACTGGTTGGAACTTTTCCATCAACTTCATTCACTCTTATAACATGGCCAATATTTTAAATAATATCGCAAAGTATTTACTAAAACCTGATCACAGAATACATCTTCGATTTAAAAAAAGGATCGTCCAAATCAGTTCAGTAGTTTTCAAGTTATAAACCCATTAATTGACAGATAGACACAGAGGCATTGTCTTCTATCTATCATAAAGTAACAAAGTCGTTGAGGTCACCATAATCCTATGTCTTCTATACTATGCAAGAATAAGACAGCCACTTTAAAAGTAACATTCGGGTCAATATAACAACCTCAGCCAGGTAGAGAAAAGAAAGTTCGCGTTTTATTTTTTAAAACCCTGCAACGCGCAATGTTTAGATATCGGAAAGAATACTTACTTGAACTCGAGTACGGTCTTCATGATCTCCTGGTCGCTATCTTTTAAAAGATGCTTGTAATCGCCGCCTGCGTACCACGGATAGAACGAATGGTATCTGAATAAACAAGAATATATACTTAGGGGTCGTTCAAGCACCAATGGGTGGCAACGGCATCTATCCTTTGATTGTGGTTAAAGGATTGAGCTTATATAGTATAAAAAAGGTATGAGGGCCCCCATTCGGAGGTTGAAACGGTTATTAGACTATATTCCATCCCTTCCTACAGTTCCCGCTTCATTTTTAACAAGATAGAACCCTCAGAATTTCATCCTTGTTATAATTGGAATTATTCAATATTTACCAAATCATACCTTATCATGTGTAATGCTTTCTTGGGGAACTTGGCTTTATTGTGCACCAAAACCCAGTACAGGTACTCATCGTGACCCCAAGACATCAACAAGTTCTCCAGTCCGCATTTGGGTTCGTACATTCCGCATTCCGTACTGTAACATATAATTTTTATGACATCTATGCTCTTGAAAATGACCCGTTTACATTAAAACAATATTTTTTTCATCTCTGTCCAACTAATATTATCAATAGGGGAGAGAGTTATTTTATCAAGACATTTAAATAACCTTTTTAACATCGAGTAAATTAATTGAAATATATGCATAAGTATCACACACATATATACGTAGGTACTCTATACTATTGCATAACTTAAAGTTTATTTATTTTGATCTAAAACACAATAATAAGTTTATTGTAATTAATGAAAGTGGAAAGAAGTGTTTCATAATACCATATAACTTTTGGAACTATAAATAATTTTTAATTGTTATATGTAATCATTGTAATTAAAATAATAACTTGTGCGTTGAAAAGCGGTTATTGACAATCTACAAAGTCCTGGCTCTTAAGGGACTCTGCCGGAACCCCCATATGTGCTTGGCGACAGATTTTCAACTTTGGAGTGGTTCCTAGAGTGATGGTATTAGAAAATGTTACACTAATTCTTATATTAAATTCGTAATAAGTATTCTTTATAGTAATATATTTTTTTTTCTTTATTGTATATTACTTAACAGTACATTTACTATAATACAGTTTATTATTTTAACATTTAAGTAGTACCAACTACAAAGTAATTATAATTAAATTTTGTTATGCAGTATAATGTCTTGAAATTCAAATTTGATTGTGTGTATGTGTGAGTGTGTGTATGTGTGTGTGTGTGTGTGTTATAAATAGTGACCATATTTACTAAGTTCCTTCTCTCTCACCGTATGTACGTACTAACGTATTGGGATTTTAGCTTTTAAGTTCTGTATAAAGATGTTCCTGTTTGGCTGAAAAAGATCGGCATAATGGAATTTCGTATGATACGTGTCAAAACATCTATGCAAAACCGAGTTTTTTGTATAATTATGTTTTACTATTTGGGGTGCAAACAAGTGAGGATTTCGAGTTATTTTCGTATGTATTTTTAAGGGAATCCTATACAGTAGTTCGGGACAGTCAATGTTGTAGTTCAATATATCCTACAAAAATCTCATATCGTAAAGAGATCGTCGTTCCGCTAATGAAGTTAAATTATAAAAGTCTAAGTTACTTGAGTATGAGTTGTGATCATTATTTAATTTAAAATTTAGATATTTTATAAATTTCTTTTCAATATTTTCTAGCTTGGTCTTATGTGTAACGTGGTCTGGTGACCAGATCGGAGAACCATAATCTAAGTAACTCCTAATATATGCAAACCAAATAAGCATTGACTCACTTATATTTAGGGTTGTGTGTATCAGGATTGTCTTTGAAGCTGTCGTCTCCGTAAACGATAGATTTACCCCATTTACATCCGACGGCGAATGTGTCACCGACCACGCACCACTGCGGCTCGTCGTAGAAAGCCAAGACCTAGTTGATGATTCACAAATTACCAATTTTACAGGACGTTAAAACACATCAAATTTCTTTTAAAGTATCCACTTACATATGTATAATGGTGATAAATGTGTGCCCCGGACTCCGCCCGCATTTTATATATTTTTCACATATTGTTTTAAAATAATAATTGGGAAATAATGTTTTAATGGTGCTGTCCATTGAATTTTATTTCGTTCACAATTTCATGAGTTTTATTATTCTTACAAGGAACCCTAATTATTTTCGAAAAATTAAAAGTAGCCTAATTTACGAGAAATAACTTCATCTATCTATTAAAACAGTACTGTCAAAATCGATCCATCCATTCCGGACTAGGAACAAACGGACAGACTGAAAGAAATACAGACAAATGATTGATTTTTTTTATTTTTAGTATAAGTACGTACATGTACGAGTATGTACATTGATATTTATTTACTATTTAGTAAAAAGTTGATATTACAAACAGACACTACAATTTTAATTAGACAAGTAGAACGGAACAGGAATCTATCATAGTTTTAAATACCTTTCCTAGATCATGAATTAGTCCAATGAGGTGGAACCAGTCTTCGTCAGGATGGTCCTCACGGATCCGCTCCGCTGTCTGGAATGCGTGCACAATGTTCGGCAAGTTAGTGTCCGGATCGGATTCATCGACCAAATCGTTCAGCTTCGTCAGAGCTTCCTTTATCGTCGCCTTGAAATGGTTGAATTTCAACCACTTTGCCATTTTACCTGAATTGTTCAGAATATTACTATTATCGGGTTTCAAGTTACGAATTGCTTTAACTTAGTCATTTCAGTTCTGTTTAAACCGTAGCTATAGTTGAATTTAACTTGTGTTCCTTACTAGCTGACCAGACGGACTTTGTCTTGTCTTAACTATGAATATTGAATTCGATTTTTATAATTCATTAAAAGAATATTATTTCAAAATATATGCACCAAGAAATGATAAATTAATTATTTATGCCATTCCAACCGATGCATCTTTGCAGCGCACATTCTGTCAATTACGCCAACTGTCAAACAACTGACAGTTATGTCGACCGCAATAAGGTTTACGTTAGAAAAGTTAATATTTTCGTTAGTTTTCTAAGTTTTTGCGCAATTGTCTTATTTTTTTTTTTAATGTAAGTACCTTCTACGAAGTATTAAAAAAATATTTTAAAAAAGATGAATGAAATCGATAAAGCCGTTATAGCGTGTCCAGGAGAAATAGCAGTTCATTTATACATATATATATTGAAGACGTCAATGGGTTAATGTAAGGCAGCTTTTGTTGCTGGTAGGGCTTGTTTGATTTGGTCTATCCATTTTGTTGCATGTATGAATTTTTACTTACTGTCATGTTGAGTGCAGTTTTAAAGATATACTCACTCTTAACAAAGTCGACTGTCATGTTGGTATGCATGTCATAATAGGTTTTACGGACGCGCATCTTGATTGGATCATTGTCATCGACGGTGTAATCGCGGAACGCTTCCACCGGCTTGTCTTCATACATCGGCTCTGGTCGAAGTAGAAGCGAAGGGTCCATCACAGACACCGGGGATCCCTGAAAAATGGATTTATTTCATTCATTTCCCTCTATCTGCATTCTTACACTTGATATACAAATAACTCAAATATAAAACATTTATTTATTTTTAGTTATTGGTTTACAATATTTTTTACATCCATTCACAAGCGTGATTAGTTTTTATTATATTTAAATCCGTGAAACTCAAAAGTTAAAAACAAAAATTCTTTATTCAATTTGGGCCCTGAGAAGGCTCTAAGCACGTCAAAAAACTACCAATGGTTCGGAAAACGACCCAGTCGAGAAGAGGGGGCAAGAAACTCGATCTGGATTTTTTTTAATGTTTAAAGTATAATATAAATTATACAATTCTTAATAATAAACAGTCTTAACGGAAACACATAGAGGGGAGTCAATTCCAGACATCACTATCGTTCACGTAAAGATCCACACCCTATAATAAATAATAACCTTCGGACATTTAAACCTGCTTTCAATTAAAACTATATGGTATTATATAGAGCAAGTGAGATGGATATACTAAAATGTCTGTGTGCTTTTCATCCATATATAAGTAATATTATTTCATGAACAAAATGTCAAATTAAATTCGCATAATTTATTATATATATACGGGGTAAACGAAATAAGTACCTAACTATTCGAAATTTAAACAATAAATGTCCGTTACTTAGTTCCAATATTCACATATTAAATTCTATTATAACATTTATAACTAATTTACGACTTAAATATATAGTCTTTAAAAATTGTCAAGGAACAATGAAATAATATTATAGATTTATAATACATATAATATTTTTAGTTATATGAGACGAACAACGAAATACTGAATATACTAAATGCAATTGTTGTGATCGTGGTAATTTGTTTGTAGATTATATTCGCCATTTAAGCCATATTCGCCATTTCTCCATAATTAGTTCAATAGCTTACGTAATATAACAAGATATATAAAGCTAAACCTGCCTGGAATACGGCCATGATATAAAAATACAAAACATTTGAATGTGTCCATTGGTTCTCAAATTATGAAGCGATGATGCCTCATGTGGTAGTTTAGTCCTATTCCGTAACTATCCATGTCGGATTAAACCCACATATCGAATTCTATAATAAGCCTGAAATTTCGGTAAAGAGAAAAAAACCATAGCTTGGGAGCTATCGTCCTTAAGTTTGAAAACCTGTCACCAAACACAAATAGGCGTGTTCCGGAGCATCACTTGAGAACCAGTACCTGTATCTAGGCTTATTGTGTTTACCATAATAGACCCATATTATCACTTGACATCAAGTAAGACTGGTGGTACTATGCAATATAAAAAATATTGAAGCCCACTAACGGAGAGATGACAACAAAAAGGCTTTTATATGATAAGGACATTCCAGTTTATAGAATCAATGTAGATATCATCTAAGTACTTATCAGTTTCTAATAATTTTTACACTCACTTGTTTGGTCTTCATATTTTCGCGCGACCACTCAAAATGCTTGTACTAAATTGTCGACTAATAATGGCAGATCATGGTCCTCCCATGCTCTTAAATGGGTAACGCTATCAGATAATATCGGGGTCAAAAGCGCCATAGAACAAAGGCTATCATGGGTAGAATTTAACAAAAAAAAAAAAAACAAGAAGATATTTCAGACCTCATAAAAACTATAAAAATTATCAGTCGATTGATTAATTTTTTTTAATGGTTAATTAATTTTTCGATAGTTACTTTTAATGTGTTTGTTGTTAGTGTCTGTGACGACGATGTGACGGTTTGCTGTTGAAAACAATTTATTATTTATATATTTGAAATTAAATTAGTCAAACTGTGTTTAATGTATTAAATGTTCTTGAAGAGATCAAGAGATTGCTTTTTATAAGGTACTTATGGATTTATTATTATTGTCCGTTTTGACTAAAATTTAACTTCATTTAATGAAATGATATTTAATATTTAAATATTTTTTATATTCTTAGAGAAGAATATTTGGACCGAAAAATATAACGTTTTATTGTTCTATATTTTGAGCTCGAGTACATATTATTACAAAAGAGTGTAATGATTATTTTTTTATAACTAAATTGCGTATTATTTTGCGTTAAAAATTGCAGTTATGTGAAGCAGAGACAAATGAAAATTTGTAAATTGTAAAATTCTTACATGAAGAACGCGGCGACAAATAACGTCAAATGAAATTAATAAATACATTTTTTTTTTTTTTTACAAAAAAGGTGAATACTATTTTACTTAATAGATATGAATGTGTATACGATACCTATACCAAAAATACAATTTTAAAATTTTTTCCCCTGTCTGTCTGTTGGTTCCCGTTAATCTACGGAACAGTTTAACGGATTTTGATGGGACTTTTTTGGTAGATAGCTGAAGTTACTCCGATTAACTTAGGTACTTTTAATTTTCGTAAATACTTAGGGTTCCGCGTAAAAAAATTTAAGTCATAAAAATTGAATAAAATCCGATTCGATGCACAATTTTACGGGCAAGTGTTTGAATTTATTATAAATATTTTTAATTTATCTTATTCCAAAAAAAAATATTACGGTTCCGTATAAAAAAATTAAAGCGCAGTGAAAAATATATGAAACGCGGGCGCAGCCGCGGGAACTCAGCTAGTTTATATATAATTTGGATTTGGATATTTGACTTTACTTTAACTTCATCTTTATTCTATAATTTTGTTCTTTCCGTATTATATAGCTACTCTTTGGTGTTTTATACTGTGCTAGCTGCTCTCCGCGGTTTTACTCCCGTAGTTCCCGTTACCGTGGGATTTTCGGAATAAAAAACCTATGCTATGTTACTCCCTGGATTTCAAACTATCTCCATACCAAATTTCATCCGAATCGGTGCAGTAGTTTTTAAGTTTATTCGTTACATATAAAAATAGAAATCTTTCCTCTTCACAATATTAGTACTGTATAAGGTTCACCGAATCTATAAATAAATATTCTGTTTATTCACTATTATAAGATATAACCCCTTTTTCGCCATCTTAGTTTTTGAAACTCTGTAGTGCTTTTTAAATTGCTTTGACTAGAATCTCACCTGATGTTATGTGACTATGTGGTCCAGGATAGTAAACACGCTAAGCCGAGAGGTACTGTCACTTAAGTCATGCTGCTAAAACACATTTCTAGTTGCTTGGTGACAGGTTTTCAAACTTGAGCAGTAACCCAGACGGGCATTATTAGATAATTCTTCTTCACAGAAAGCGAAGGCTCATTAGCCGATAATATAAAAAAAAACTAGCTGTGTGCCCGCGGCTGCGTCCGCGTTTTACATATTATTCACTTCGTAATATAGTTTGACATTTTTTTTTTATGCGGGACTCTAGTTAATTTCGAGAATTTTTTTACTACTAACATTAACCAAAGATACTTCTGACAAATCCAAACACTTGCCAGTAAAATTGTACATTGAATCGGATTTTATTCAAATTTTATGAGTTTTTTTTTACGCGGATCCCTGATTATATTCGAAAAATAAAAGTAGCCCAAGTTACGCGGAGTAGCTTCAGCTATCAACAAAAAAAGTACCGTCCAAATAATTCCAGCCGTTCAGGAGATTAGCCGGAACAAACAGACAGACAGTCAAAAATTGTATTTTCGGTACAGGTATCGTATATACAATTGATATGTATTTAGCAAAGAATTATTATTTTGATATTACAAACAAACCCTTTAATTTTTTTTTATTAGTTTAGATGTGCATGATTAGTGTGTCGAGTACCCATAAAAATGAAACAATAGAAAGACAATAGGAAAACAATGAAAAGCTGGCGTAAACGCTAGGAAGGTGCTCAAGGGGTTAATAATAATTTTTACGAGGTGTTTTATAATGAAACTATAGTACCTAAAATTATTATGTCAAGCAAGTTCTAATCTCAAAAGGTTATTACAGGGTGGATCATTACGTGAACGATAGTGATGTCTGGAATTAACCCACATCTCTGTGCTTCCACTAAAAACTACGATTTGTATAGTTTTTTATATGACAAAAAAAATTATATATATTATATTTATGAAAAAAAAGAACCAGATCGAGTTTCTTGCCGGCTCTTCTCGACTGGGTTGTTTTTTGAACCGGTGGTAGTGTTTTAGACGTTCATAAGCGCCTACTTAGGGCCTAAATTGAATAAATAAATTTTGATTTGATTTGATTTGATATTTTTGGAAAAATAATTAGAGTTCCGAGTAAAATATTAAGACCCATAAAATCCTGAATAAAATCGGTGGTCAAGTTTACTGGCAACTGTTTGAGTTTGTACGAAATATCTTTGCTGTCTATTCGAATATGGTTATCTTATTTAAGATTTCTTCACGTAAAAAAAACGTCTTGTTTATCATCTGATATTAAGAACGTCTATAACAAACCTTAGGCATAATATTTCATTACGAATTTACCATAAAAAAATTGTGTCAAAATATTCCGATAAGAGATTTATCAGTAGAATTAATTAATTCGTTCAATAGTAAACTGATATTTGATTTCATATTAGTTTTTGTAGTTTGTTTTTTTCTCAGACTAAATAAAAATATTTAGGGAACATTTTAGTCGCACCTAATTCGTATATGTATTTATTTTCACTTTCGATTTCTTATTTAATGAAGTATAATTTATAATCGTTAAGTACATATGTAGGAAAAAAAATGTATTTTTGTATATATACCAAGTAATTTTACTAATAAATATACTTGTTTTAATTTCAATTGTTTTTAACTTTTCGTATTTGCTATATCATGCCTTAATTTTTAGTATATTACACTATTAGAGGTTTTTTTTATTTAACATTAAGTTTATTTATTATTAAGCACATGTGCTATCTTATATCTTTATTTGACGTAAAAAATCTGGTAAATCAAAACTATGAATGAACCTTTTCAGTGTAGCATTTTGAAGCTTTAATCCCGTGAAATTAATTGCATTCGGTTACGAAATAATGAATTAGATTCCTTCTAAAGAAATAGCAACAAAGTGGTTACGGTAAAATGCTTCTAAAATACCTATGTCATATTCTCGAGGTGCCAAAATCTTAATATATATATATATGAATTATTTACTATAAAAACTTGTTCTTTTTAGTTTATTTTAAAATATTATTTATTTAGAACTATATCCAGCAGTGGACGTCTTTCGATTGAATGAATGGTAAGATTTATTTTTCATTTTTTAGTTGGATTATTAAAAAATATATATTTTACGTTTTTAGAAATTAGTTACTAAAAAATCGATAACCCTAAAAATCCAGATAAGGATAACGAGACTAACAGTTTAAAATATTGAATTGTCATCGATCCTTGATAAGTATCCCAAATTTCGAGTCAATCCGACGTTTTGAAGGGGGTCAAAATCATGTTCAAAGTTTCCGTTACATAGGCACATACGTACGAAGCTAATAAAACCGTTTTAAAATTATGACATGTTCATATTTCGTTTATGTTTCCATATAAACAAAAACCCGCTGTGTGTCGACTAGCAAACATTTATCTTACGTATATAATGTTATTTTTCCAAAAACACATTTAAATATTTCAACTTACAGATGCGAAGTTTAACTAAAATTGTATTATCATTCAATATGAATCGAGGATTTTAGAGTAAAATAAACAAATCACCAAATTTATTTACAAATTTATTTGATTTACATAATTACATAAACCCATTACTTTGTATAAATATTTTAACTAAAAGAAATTTTTAGGTGCATGTCTTATTTCTAAATATATACAAGGTGCAAATATTATTTCACAATAGTCAAAAACATTAATAAAAAGTTAAAATATGTGTACAGTTTTAAATAAACATTTGCAAGTATATAAAATCGGTTACAATATTAAATAATGAATATATAACTACACCTTTAAAAATGTGTTGATATAATTTAATAATTTAAAAAAAACTATTTTATTAACATAACAATTACGCATTAAAGCTTATTTATATATCATCATATATTAATCAATTTTTATAGTAAATTTCTATTTTACTTTGTAATATAACCTATACCGTGAAATGTCATATAAAATGCTATAACTATTGTTCCCTTGCTCATCACTTTCTCACCATTCGAGTACGCCGGGTATGTATTTCTCGATTAGAGACTCGTAGTAAGGCCAGAGAGCTTCTATGTCCGGGATCGCGGCGCTCTTTGTGTACAAGTCGTATTGGCTATGAAAATAGAAACACTATATTAGAAGTATTGAGCACAAATAATTCTATAACTTTTTTTAGAACTTTGTTAACCTAAAAGGCTTTGAAAGCTTCAGCTGACTTTGTGCATTTTGCTTAGGGCACTCAGCCAGAAAATAGCAATGATCACAATGGTGTAGCTTTTGCTCTTAGAATAATGACATTGATTTTTAAATACCATTCTATTTTTTTAATGATAAAACTAATAAAGCACTTCAAAATAGGTAAGAAAAGGAAAGTGGTGGATAAAATGTTTTCAAAAATACATTAATAAAATATTTTATTAATTATAGTTAATAAATATATGGATTGTGTTTTATAGTGTTACTTATATACGAAGACAAGATACCACAGCAAACTAATAAAACGGTTTTGTTGGTCTAAGAATTACACATTAGAGATGAACTGTATAAATAAGAAAAAACAAAAGAGAAAAATGTCTTCAATTGTTTTATCCTTTGTTTATTCGTTTGCGATTCAATAAAAATTAAGCTAAAAGCAAGTTGATCATAATTTACTTCTATTAGTTCTAACGTGAAATAATTTAAGGTCGTTTTTTTTTTTATTATTTTGTAAGTAACAGTACATGAGAAGAATTAAAAATTCAATTTAGGAGTCTTGAATATAACACTTACTTAAACTCGAGAACAGCTTTCTTGATCTCCTCGTCGCCTTCTTTTAGAAGGTGTTTGTAATCACCACCAGCGTGCCACGGGTAGAACGAATGGAATCTATATTTTACAATAAAGTATC
Source organism: Samia ricini (assembly GCA_014132275.2). Lineage (NCBI taxonomy): Eukaryota > Metazoa > Arthropoda > Insecta > Lepidoptera > Saturniidae > Samia > Samia ricini. Next base: position 27,270,667 of record AP028168.1, read on the forward strand.
CATTTTATAACTGGGATCATTAAAAAAAACCAGCGCTCGTTTAGTGCTGTATATACGACAGGAAAAAAAACTGGTTCCAATTTTTTTTTATGGATATTTTAATGGAAAAACATTTTACACAGAGAAAAGAGTTTTGCAAGTAACTTATCACATTATGCATCTTACCTTATCATGTAAAGACCTTTTTTGGGGAACTTTGATTTGTTGTGCACCAAAACCCTGTATAGGTACTCGTCGTGTCCCCAAGATACCATCAAATTCTCGAGTCCACAGTTGGGCTCGTACATTCCGTATTCAGTACTGTAACATATTTTTTATATGATGCGATATGATAGCATAGCATAGCACAGTTTCTTAACCTTACTTTGCTCACCGCCTATTATGAGAATGAGTATTTTCTATAGTTCCCATCTTATTTTTGTTTTAGACTTTTTTAGACTATGTTTTTTAATCTGCCCACACCCCATTCGCCCATCTCAATGCCTATTAATTTTATCTGAGTCTTCTACTTCCCGTCTCTACGTTGAGAACCTAGGGTATATCATATTGTAAATAAGCATGTAAGGTATTCTCGCCTGGTTAGCTACAACTCTCAAGTTTGAAAATCTGTCTCCAATCACTTAAATGCCAGTATCTAGCCTAAGCTTAGCGTCCTTACCATGTTAAAGGATATAAACGTCGGATGAGATTCTGATTAACACGCAGAGACTACACAGTATTGAAATAAGTACATATAAACAAATAAATTTACGTACTTTGTAAGGCATATCTACCAGAATGTGCTCGGGTCACTTATCATATAAAACATTTAATTTGTAATGAATTATATTAAGTTTATTAATCGATGTAAACACTATCCTATCTTTTAAATTGGACCAAATCACACACAGTGTGCAAAATTGCATTAAACGTCAGTGGAGCAGTTTCAGTCTATCGCGGACAAATATTAACAGAGATTTCTTCCATCTATATCTAATGGATAATAGGGGACAGAGATAATTTTTTATTTAAGACATTTGTTATTTAATTTTATACAATGTTTAAAATAATGGAATTTAATTAGTAATGATAATTATTTATTACACAGTTGGTACCTACATCATCATTCGCTTATTATTAAACATAATCTCCTGTTTGTTGTCTGAATAAACTAACGAAAAAAGATGCATTGACTCACTTGTATTTAGGGTTATAGGTGTCAGGATTGTCTTTGAAGCTGTCGTCTCCGTAAACAATAGATTTACCCCATTTACATCCGACGGCGAATGTGTCACCGACCACGCACCATTGCGGCTCCTCGTAGAAGGCCATAACCTGATTTTATTTAATTAATAACAGTTTTAGGGGAAGAATGGTTTGTAACATATCACAATACGATCAATATAAATAAGTATATACTTACATAATACATATGAATTTATATCAAACAAACTGAAATGTGAATTGAAACAAAAGTGTGCGAGCAACAAGTGTATTCAATTTAAAAAATAGGTACGTCTGGAAATAAATTATGAATCCGTCTATCATATATGCAATAAGAAATTTCACCAATTGTCTTCGAGTGTTCTATACTATAATATCTATATAATACTAACCTACTTACGAATAAAGATGGTCTACATTTTGATTAAAATAATAAATGACATTTCATTAAATGGAAGAATAAGACAGAATGTCTATCGGTTATTAAATTATTGAAATATGAAAGATTATTGAGGTATATTCGATACCTCCCACGCATTTCTAAATGCACTTGCCAGTGGAATTGTGCATTGAATCGGATTTTATTCGAAATTTCATGAGTTTTAAATTTTTTTATTTTCGAAAAACAAAAGTACCCTAAGTTACGTGGAGTAACTTCAGCTGTCTAACAAAAAAAGTCCCATGAAAATCGGTACAGCCGTTCTGGAGATTACCCGGAACAAATTAAAAAATATATATTTGGTATATGTATCGTATCATAGTACAAATATAGTATTATATACATACATACATACATACATATGCTCACGCCTGTTTTCCCCGAAGGGTTAGGCAGAGGTGAAGTAGCGAACTACACCACCCACATTTCGCCGAGATTAGTTCCGTCCCAGATGTGACAGGGGGCGAGCCTGTCGCCATATCGGGCACAAATTCCAAACTCCGGGATGATACTGAGTAGAAAAAACCCAATATCACTTGACCCGACCCGGGGATCGAACCCGAGACCTCAGAACGGCAGTCGTATGTAATACAACTGCGCTACCGAGGCAGTTAGTATTATATTATGGAACAAAAATCTCAATTTCGTTAAAAAACTGGGTTAGGACCATATGCTTAGGAGGATTTATTGATAGAAGAAAAAAAAAGTAAATTAACATTAGACAAAAACAAAGGTGTAAATGAATATTTGTTAACCTTTCCGAGATCGTGAATGAGTCCAATGAGGTGGAACCAATCATCGCCAGGATGGTCCTCACGGATCCGCTCCGCTGTCTGGAAAGCGTGCACAATGTTCGGCAAGTTAGTGTCCGGATCGGATTCATCGACCAAATCGTTCAGCTTGATGAGAGCATCCTTTATTGTCGATTTGAAGTGGTTGAATTTCAACCAATTATCCATTTTACCTGAAACGGTTGGGGAATAGTTGAGACAACGATTTTTAATAGGAATAACATTTTTTTGATTAGACGTTTTTGACAAGAGTAATGTCAGCCCCATCGCAAGCTGCTGCCAAAATTTTCATACCTACATTAACTTTTATTTAAATCATGTTTTAGTCAATACACATACATTTTTAACGACCTCATTAGTAGGATTTACTAAAATTTTATGGAACATACTCATAAATATTATAATCAACTTAAATTTATTAATAAGATCTATCCAAATAGTATTGTTTCTAACACTTTCCATTATTAACATTTGTGAATAGGAAAGACTTTTAAGTCGCCGTACATAAGTACCTCAAACATTCTTTTTACGTACTAGCTGTTCCCGCAGCTTTACTCGCCTGGAATTCAGACAATTTGCAGCCTATGTTCTCCTCCTGGTTGTAATATGTGTCATTTCCAACTTTCATCGAATTCGGTTCAGTAGTTATTGCGTGATTGGCGGACAAATTAATAATCAGACAATCAGGTCGACAGACAGAGAGACAAACATTTTTAAAATTATCAATAAGTGTTCTGTAACCCATTCCTAAAGTATTTTTTCTTAAATACCTTCAATGTACAGATTTCCTCTCGTTAGCTATTTTATTATAAGTGTAGATTATGTTTAAAATATAATTTGCATCCATGCATATAATACGCGACAAGACTGCCTGCTTCCTTCTGGGAGCTAAATACGGAGTGAAGTTGGACCAAGATAGAAACGTTCCTGATTGAATAAAACTCCTCGGTCCTTTTAGAGTTGTGGTTGCGAATATGGACAGGACCACATGCAACCAGACACTGGGAAAAGGCCTTATAAGGGGTAAACTGTTTGTAAAATTTTTCTTGAAATCAACTTGTAAAGAAGCCAATAAATCATTATTCACAAAAATTTGCAAACGATGTCCAGGTTACGATTTTGCAATATTCAACTCTAATTCCATATAAATATTTACTTACTAAATGTAAGTAAGTAAAGATAATTTAAAAATGTATATTTGGAGATTTACTCGAACTGTGAAGTTTGTTTTATTAACACAATTTATTTACAGGAGGTATATTTATATTTTATAATACTTAAATTTTTAAAAGGCAATGTCTCTCTGCTGTTTTTAGGAGCCTTATAGCTGTAGCACTTCTGATCCAATTTACATGATTCTTTGTAAAATCATAGATGTATACACTATCCAAAAATAAAGGTAAATAACATATTAAGTAAAGGAATAATGGAGATCGAGAGGTGAAGCTTGTTTGCAAACCTTTTTCCGCAAAAAAAAAAAAAATGCTAAAAATGCAATTCACACGTGTCACGTAAAGTGTTACGTCATTTCTTATTATAGAACGCGCGTTTTCTCTCTCTCTCTATCCAGGATAATATTAAAATGCATAAAATGTCCTTATCTTTGATCAGATATTTTTTTATTGCAAGTTTTCAGCTGTATTTAGGGCCCGTTTTTAGATCAGGCAATAAAAATAATCAGCCAAGAAACTTACTTTAAGAATACAAATTACCATTCGAGTTACGGGGTAGTGTAAAATTATAAAATAACAAGTAAGGTTCGTTATCTTGAATAATTTCAATGTGACTCAAACATCTCTGACTATAATCAACACTTGTACAAATGATAACAGTATGTTAATTAATATTTTGAATACGTTTATTAATAAACATATTAATGACGTACTCTACAGCTTATCCAAGCTACGATTATTTCATTTATTTCAATTTTATGTAATTTTTAAATTTTTAACTTTCTCACTTAAATAGGTACAAGTTTGAACGCGATTAATATCGCTATAGCGACGGTGTGTGTTGGGAGCAAGTTGGTCAAGAGTTTGGCGGATCGGGTCGGGTGCGGAGCAGGTAACGTTGCGTGTACTCGCTCATATTTACAAGGAATACACAAGGAATTAGAGACGCCAAACACCCATTTTTTTTGTCTAACCTAGCTAATGTTGTTGAGCGGAAGGGCCTTTACCGCTTCACCGTGACTTTGGTGGCGAGTGCTGAAAGGCAATAAAATGGTACGAACGTCGGTTAGGCCGTTACCAGAGTGTAAACTCCCGCGAAATTTTAATCCTAGCTAATCCCTACATTCGCCAAACTCCCAATCGACTATTAAGTTAGAAACATTTACACAAAAGACGTGCGTAGGAAGTTAGACCAGCCGAACTCCCGACCCGACCTGCACCCGATCTGTGTTCATTACGCTTTACTTCTAGCAAAATCTTCCTAATTGAACCTCAACGACTATTATACATAGTGGAAATTCATGTAATGTTTTTTTTTTCAAGTGTTTACGCTATTGACATTAGAGTCATTTACCGGGCTTATAGACACCGTTCTTTTTACTGTGTGTAGGCTCAGTATAGTTTAACCTCATGTTAAAAGACGATGCAGTTCAGTATGATAAATAATACAGTATGCTATTTAGGCGGGTATAATTATGAAATGTCCAGGCTGGTTTTATTATTGGATAGGCGGGATCGAACCCGCGTTTATTGGCGCGAAATCCGATCGTAGTACCAACTACGCCTTCCTGGCTTCACACATGCGGTTCCCTTTATATTATTCGTTATACATTATCGTCGTTTTATTAGCATTGACGACAGTATCTATCAATAAGTCCTAGAATACTCACCCTTGACGAAATCAACTGTCATGTTCGTGTGCATATCATAATAGGTTTTACGGACTCGCATCTTGATCGGATCGTTTTCATCCACCGTGTAATCACGGAACGCTTCCAACGGTTTGTCCTCGTATTTCTCCTCTGGTCGGAGTAGAAGCGACGGGTCCATAACGGACACCGGGGATTCCTGGAAAATGGTATAATTTAATTCCATTTTTTTTTACTAAATTGATATCAATGTACATATATACGATACCTATATCAAAAATACAATTTTTTACATATTTGTCTGTCTGCTTGCAATCTTAAATGGGCAATCTCCGGAACAACTGGACAGTTACTCCGCGTAACTTTGGTACTTTTAATTTTCGAAAATTATTAGGGTTCCGCTTAAAAAATTTTAATTTGTGAGAAAGAGCTTTGCTTAATGTTAGTAGGAAATTATTTTTGGAAAACAATAAGGAGATCCGTGTAAAAAAAATAAAACTTTATTGTACAGTGAAAATTTATATGAAACGTGGGTGCAGCCGCGGGCACACAGCTAGTGTAGAGTAAGAACCAATATAATTTTACTCAATAGTAAGTGAGAAAGATTTACTGATATGTCTGTTTAGATTATTAGTAGCTACAATCAATATTAGTTTTTACCAAAATATGTCAACTAAAGATAACCTTTGTTTTCATTTACATAAAAAAAACGTATATGTGTGTATCTACGGTAAATGATATTTATTTTAAAAAATGTGCAGAGAGCTGAGCAAAGATTAAATTATGTAAATAAAGGTTAAACTAACCTAACTTAATTCAAAACCTATTAAAAGGATTTTATAATACGTTATTGATTGAGGATATGATCAATGCCGTAAATAGGGCGGTGGCACCGGTGCCCAGGTGCAGGGCGTAGACTCTGGGGGGCACAAGAATGGTCAGAACAGGCAGAACTATTATTTTTCGGTTTGCTCCTGATAAGTTCCCGCTGCGCCTCTATTGCTCGATTCCAACACATGCGGTACCCACATGCCAGTATCATTAAAATCGTCTATTAAATTAGACAAAACATCGCGCTTATTTTTTTGGCAGCGCACGAGCGTATTTGTGTTCAGTGTAAAAAATAGATTTTTCTTACAAAATATTAGATAATTGGTCCACCGACACCAAGTTCCTTGTGCTTTATTTTATCACCCTGAATGAAATAAAGTAGGCCTATACATAGCATTGCTCTAGGGTACCTATAACATATTAAAAAAAAACAAGGGCGCAGTTATAGAAGCACGCACAGGGTGAAGAAAAGGCTATTTACGGCACTGGCTATGATATTAATTTTAAATCAGAGAATTTCTTATTGTTTTACGAATTAGCAAATCTATTAATTATCTTAACTATGTATTTTCCTTGCCTATTTTTTTCAGTAGGGAATGACAATTCTATTGTGTCATATATTATGTATATATAATTATAATGTACGTCTCACTTTAGCTTGAGATGACAGAATTTATTATTGTTCAGCTATCAGTTTCTACATTGAATAAAAGGCAGATAGAGTTGTCCTTGATAATTAGCGCGAAATTTTATCAGAACCGTGTAGAATCTATAAATTTAGTTACGGAGAAAAGTTCTTGCATAATACCGTACAGACATTCATCTTTAGTATAATAATAATAATTATTATTATTCAACTCACTGGTTTGATCTTCATATTTTCGCGCGTCCACTTACTATGGTTGAACTATAGGTACTGTCTATTGTAGGCAGATCGTGACATCGCTAAGTTCTTAAATCGTAAACTGCTAACTGATAATGCCGGGTCAAACGCTTCACAGAACCAAAGGGTATCGTAGTGATTGATAAAAAAAAAATGCGAAAATATTACGAATCTTGAAACGAAACGTCAATTGAAAACATCAATTAAGTGATTAAATTTGTTTCATTTAATTGTTTCGTTGATAATATTAATGTTATTATTGTTATGTTATGTTCGTGATCCGGTGTCATGGCGGTTTGTTATTGAAAGTATAATATTTATATTTACGTTATATTTGGCTTTGTCGATATTTTATGATTTTTTTAAACAAAGACAAATGTAATTTTTTTTAAATATCTTCTGTAATTTGCGAATTATTACTGAAAATAACATAAAAAAGGTCATGTGCAGTTTTAATACCACTCTTTCATTATTCAATAAACAGAATCTAGGTGTGCAAATAAGACACAAGATTAATATAATGATTTAATATTATAATAATTTACACTGAAATAACAAAGTAAATAGGTACGTATTATATACATAGATGTAAAACGTAAAAAGAACCTCTGAATTTTATTTATATAAAACTTTTATCATATCTCATTGTCATCGTGGTGTAATTTAGCAACAAAACAAACATATACATAAAGAATGTATTTTTTTACTAGGTGTTGCCCGCTGGTTCCACTCAGTATATATATATACATATTTTAATAATAATTGATTTACAAAAATAGCTCAAATCTGAAAACTGTAATTAGATCAAATTTCCTAAAATTAAAACTCCACATCAACAAAGTTGTGTTTGACAACAAAACCTGAATTCAAAATCTAATCAAATCAAAGCAAACAATATTTCATTCGGGTTCGGTACATGTTTTTTTTATGTAAAAATGATACAGTTCATTATTATAATCGGGTTTAACGAAAGCACAGAGAAGGGGTCATTTCCAGACATCACTATATTTCACATAATGATCTGTCCTATAGAGGTAATCCTCTAATAGAGATGACTGTTTTCTCCTTATACAGATTTACGCTCCTTGACACTAATATTAACAGCTGGAGCAGAGACAACGTATTTCCTGTTCCACAACATATTCAAATTCTAAGCCGGATTTTGTATCGATAAATCAGGTCTTTCAAAAGTAATTGAAGGACAATAATTGAAACAACATACTTTAATATATTTATATAATATATAATCATATTATTAGAGTAAATACAGATGTACTAAATTAAGTGACATGAATAATACTTTTATAATTTCCAAGTATGATTGATATATAAAACGTTGATATCTTGTTTTAAGTTATTCTTGACGTTTTACCATTCGCAGACACCGGGGAGGTATTTCTCTATAAGCTTCTCGTAGTACGGCCATAGTGCCTCGATATCTGGCACCTTCTCGCTCTTAGTGTAGAGATCATATTTACTGTTGTAATAAAAAAATCAAATTAATATACCAGAAATATTTTTTTTAAACCTATGGTGTAAATATTATCTTGTCAGTTTGACCAGTTCGCTAACAAACTGACTTTTAAAATATGCAAGGAGATAATACTGATGCATCGTAATTAATTCAGACTAAATATTCAGTACTTACTTGAATTCAAGCACCCACTTCAGGATTTTCTCATCCTTTTCGTTGGTGAGGTGACGGTAATCACCACCAGCGTGCCACGGGTAGAAGGAGTGGTACCTGGTGAGCAGATTTTATTAAAAATATCGCAGCCTGAAAAGTATTGCAGCCGTGAAATTTAGACAAGTTAGATCTAGTGAATGATCGTCATAATTTTAATATTAGAAGTAAAGACAAGTTGGTCGGAACCACGCTTTAGGTTATGTAAGTGTAATAAAAGCTTTATAGGTTATTCGGTTTTACAATAAGATCCCAAGTAACATTACCGATTTACCTGACAATAAGTTCAAGTATTATGTCAAGCAAGTTTTAATCTCAAAAGGTTATTACAGGGTGGATCATTACGTGAACGATAGTGATGTCTGGAAATAACCCACATCTCTGTGCTTCCACTAACATTATTAAAACTACGATTTGTATAGTTTTTTATATGACAAAAAAAATATATATATTATATTTATGAAAAAAAAGAACCAGATCGAGTTTCTTGCCTGCGCTCTTCTCGACTGGGTTGTTTTCCGAACCCGGTGGTAGTGTTTTAGACGTTCATAAGCGCCTTCTTAGGGCCTAAATTGAATAAATAAATTTTGATTTGATTTAATTTTGTATGATTTGATTTGAAACAAAGGAATTGTGTAAAAAGGGTGTGGCGACTCAGCTTTTCAATTTTTATATCCAACTGGCAATTAAGAAATATGTTAGTTATCATAAGTAATTGTCTGAGGGCTCTTTATATAATTAGATGTTATTGGACTCTTTACCAAGAGATTGCAATGTTTCTGGTGTAAAGTCCACAGCCGTGGACTGCTCAATGCAACGGCAGAAGTGAGCAGTATGCGCGGACTTAGTGAGGGAAGATCGCTATCATATGTGTGGTGTGTACTGTCGACCTCTCTTTAATCTGGTGGCGCCGTATACTCGGGTGGACAATGTACCCAGGTCTCGTTAGGTTTGGGTGTGCACGGTTTGACGATTATCGAAGTTGCGTATACATGGATGGTGTTGTTATTTTCTATAGCTTAATTTGATAATTTATCATTTTTCAAGTCGAATTCTCTCACTACCTTGAACTGTAGCAGTTGAATTTGATACCCATTGACTTATTATCTAGATTTGACGTAGCTAGTATATAAATGTTCGATCAACTCCACGTTAAAGTTTTAATTTGGAACTGACAAATGGACGCAATTAACAATTATAATAATAGCTTACATACACGTATGTTCATTCACCGATTTCGACGAAAGTTGGTAATGACATATATTGCATCCAGACCGAGAACCTAGGCAAATTGCAAATTATCTGAATTCTAAGCGGGTAAAACCGCAGGCATAGCTAGTATTGAGAGCGTGGTTAGCCCGGTGGACTAATCCGCGTGTCTCATAGACGGTACGACTGAAAGGTCGGAGGTTCGAACCCAGGATGGGTAACACATTTTTTTTTTTTGCGACGCGGTGACTGCGACAACCACCGAAATGCGGCGGACGGCCCCGGGTGGTTTTAGTGAGTATTTCTGGGCGCTTCACGCCCGGGCGAGTCCCACACTGGTGCAGAGACGTCCCTCCGCACCCCTTTACCCATTGCATTGGGGGACTTCGGTCTCACTAATGCAATGGGTAAGGGTAGTGCGTAAATGCATTTCGCCCCGTCAAAAAAAAAAGGCATAGCTAGTATTAAATAAGAAGAAAAAAAAAACAAATTAGACAACGCAATAATGCATTTGAGAAATCCATTTCAATATACAAAAGACCTTGAACTGGCATGATTTCTTAGTCAATTATTTCATTCTGAAGGCAGCAGTTTGACTCGTGATGTGACCTAGGTTTGCTCACCGCAAGTCATTCTTATTTCAAAGTTAAATTGTCGGTTATAATAAACAAACTGTGTTACATCTCGCTTTGCTCGCTTACATCGCTTCCTCTTATTTGTTTATTACATTATAACCATGAAATATGATATATTAAATGTTAGGTTATGCTAATAATTACAATTAACAAGTCATTAAATTGAAAACAATAAAAAACACTTTTGTTAAATTTTTGAGTTTTCACTTCTGTCAGCAGTCCTCATGGCTGCTTAGTTTTTTTTACCTGATCATATAGAGCCCTTTCTCTGGCAACTTGGACTTGTTATGCAGCAAGAACTGGTAGAGGTATTCATCATGACTCCATGACATCAGGATGTTGTCCAGGCCGCAGTGGGGTTCGTACATGCCATACTTGGTACTGTTGGAAAATGCTCTGAGTTAATTCTTACCAACACAAATTAAATTCTTCATCACGCAAATTCTTTAAAAAAACCAATACCTTCTACGGCATAACTAAATTAATTTTATCGAGACGTGAATTAATTAATTGCATTTTATAATATTGATACTTAAGATTAAATTCAGTCGGCAACAAATGTAATATGTCGATTACTCATAAAAATGAGACAATAAGAAAACAATGGAAAGCTGGCGTAAACGCCAGGTTAGTGCTCGAGGGGTTAAAGAATAAGTATTTCAAAAGTCTATTGCTATAGCGTTGCGTCCTGATGAAAAAGTTATAAAACACGAAAGGGACAATGGAATGAGAATGGAGAAGGGGGAATGCAAAATAGTCAAAATCATCTCTTCGTATTCCCCCTTCGAAACTCGACCAATGTTAATTTTTCTTAATTATATAATACGAAGACTTTCCCTGTGTAACAACGTTTTGCTTTTTGTCTATTTTTATTAGTCAAAATTGTTTGACGGACGTCTGAAAACGACAGTAAAACCAGACATTTGTTTCATTTTTGAAGGCTTCTATTTTCTATAATTTATGAAAAAATCAAAACGTACACTCTACATCACTGTGGTGTATATATATAAATAAATATTTTTACTATGTCATTATCCAGGGATGCAATAGGGAAATTCCTTTGTATGAGATAAACGTCGCCCGCATTTCACCTTAAGAAATAATGATACTTTTAGCGTGCCGTTGGTAAATATTTTTGTAGGTATTTCTTTAAATAATTCCTAAATTAAATATTAAGAAAACTAATCTACAATTGACATGTTCTAAAAAGATATGTGTTCTGACAATCCTCGAGAAAAAATTAAAAGTTGAATAATCTGGCTAAACTTCTTGCCAGTTCTTCTCATGGTACCTTTACGATCTTATGATAGTGTTACTGGTTTTCAAAAGTGATTTTTAATGTCTAAAGTGAACAATATACTTTTAATGGCTCAGTTATTAGTGAATGTGGTTATATTCTTTGTCGATTGAAATAAGTTCGAACCCACCTTTCCAGTTCTATAATCAGCCTGAGCCTTGGATGAAGGAAAACACCTTGAGGAAACGATAGCATGGTGGTAGGTGGCATTTTCTAATAATGCCCGCCTGGGTAGCTATCACTCTTAAGTTTGAAAACGTGTCGTTAAACACTAATAGTTGTGTTCCGGCAGCATCACTTGAGAAACTCTAGGCTTAGTGCGTTTAACATCGTAGTAATCCTGGTGAACCTTAACGTCAGGTATGATTGGGTCTAAACGCTGAGTGTATATAGTATAAAAAGTATTTTATTAAATTTATATATTTTCTTAAATTCGATCTATGAAGCAAAGGTAATTCATTTATTCCTATCTTTTTGTCTAAAGTTCTTCTCAAGCGCTTCTTACTTCCTCTAGTATACATAGCTTCGTCCTGTGTGAAAAATACAACCGTTAAAAAATGTAAATGATTGAAAGTAAAATAGTAACTGACTTGAATTTAGGGTTGTAAGTATCAGGATTGTCTTTAAAGCTTTCGGGTCCGTATACAATGGAGTCAGCCCACTTGCAGCCAACCGGGAACGTGTCGCCGACCACGCACCATTGCGGCTCATCGTAGAACGCCATAACCTATTCATTACATCATTATTATTTATATTTAGCACTAGCTGTGTCCGTGGCTCCGCCCACGAATCATATAGCTTCTCTGCGTAATATAGTTTTTAAGTAATCATTGAAAACTAATTTTTCGATGGTCGATATTTAACAGAAAACAAAGATATTTGTCGCAAATTCAAGCGCTTGCCAGTAAAAGTGACCGTTGAATCGGGTTGTTTTTCCACAATTTTCTGTGTTTTAATTTTTTCACGGGGAACCCTCAACTTTTTGGAAAAGTAATAGTAGTCTAAGTTACGGCGTGTAACTTCAGTTATCTACCAGAAAATATCCCGACAAAATCGGTCTAGCCGTTCCCGAGATAAGCCGAAGCAACCAGACAGACAAAATTTGAGTATAGGCATCGTATATACATTCATATGTATAGAATGATGTTATTTTTATATTACAAACAGACACTTCGATTTTATTTATTATTTAATACTATTGCGAGAAGTCTATAATTTTGAAGAAGAATTAATAATTTTTCAAAAAAAACGTTGTAGACAAAATGAACCATGTTAAAAAAAACACGTGATCATGGTAATAATAAACTTGATTGCATGTTCCAGAAATTACCCAGTAATATCTGGTAATATCTGGCAATATCTGGTAATATCTGGTAATAACTGGTGTGTCTCGTTTTGAAAATCAATTGGTGTATATTATTTACTTTTGATTTAGTTCTTACATATTTACATAACATAAAGAAATGTAATCTATTGCCAGGTATTGTTAAATTTAATTAGGTACATCTAAAATCATGACGTATACAGCGGCCATCTTGGTGTAAAGTAGTTATTGAAAAAATAAATTCCCCCGCGAATATTTCGTACAAATAACCTACGATAACGAATATTGTAATAATAATGACACCCGAATTATCATTTAAAACTGAAGTTCAAGTGAGTCGTAAAACCGGGTTATCATATATATGCAAAAGATAAAATAAATTATTATTAAAATTGTTATGTAAACATAATCTTATTGTGTTACGTACGCTGTGTTTTTTTATACATGCCTGAATCGCTCATCTATATTGATATTATAAAGATTTGTATTTTTGTATGTCACGGATAAACTTCAAAAACCACTGGACCGATTTGGATGAAATTTGGTATGGAGATAGTTTGAAATCCTGGGACATAGGATAGTTTTTATTCCGAAAATCCCACGGGTACGAGGACTATGCGGGTAAAACCGCGAAGAGCAGCTAGTCGTAATAGAAAACAGGAAATTATACAAATATATTTAAACTTGCCTTAGTTTTGAATTTGCCGCGCATCTGATGCTCCGCGCGCCATTATTATTTTTAAGAGGACATGCGGTCGGGATAGTAGGTATTTCAGAAATCTATTACTATCGCGTTGCGCCCCAAAGAAAGAATTATAAAACAAGAAAAGGACAACTGCAGCTCGGGCTGACGGTACCATATGCAAAATAGACGAAAACATCACTACGTAGTAACATGTTTCATCCTCCAAAACTGAATCGATTTTTAATTTTTTTTTTTTTTTTTTTAGTTTTAGTATAATAAGGACTTTTTTAAATTTTATCCAGCAACTTTGCTAGACGAACGTCTAAAAATGACTGTAAAAACGATCATTTTTTTTTTCCAAACGCTCCTAGTTTCTACAGTAACTAATTTATGGAAAAAATCAAAAAACGTACGGGCATGACTGTGGTAGATTTATATTATTTGGTATAAAAGTATTTATCATAACGCTATTATCTAGGGAAGAAACAGGGGGCTATGTTTGTATGGAATATACGCGGCTTAATTACCGATATGTAGATAGATAAATGACAGGTGAGGATGAGGCTAGGATTGAAGAATCATTTCGGAATAGAGCATACGTGCAAAATACAGAAAAATATAGTTTATACCAATGATTATTGTAAATAGTTACTGTAAAGAAAGTGAGAATAAAGAAACGCTAATTATTGTGGTTTCCTGTTTAACAAAGAAACATATTTTGTTTCTTTGATCACCCTTTACATAATAATTGGATCATATTAATATAAGTGAAGCGCCTGTTTGTAATACATGTAATACATTTTTTTTTGTTTGACTGTCTGTTTGTTTGAGCTAATCTCTGGAACAACTGGACCAATTTTGACGGCACTATATCTGAAACATAGCTGAAGTTACAGGCCTACTTTTATTAGGCTTACTTTTATTTTTAGTAAATGATTATGGTTCCGTGTAAAAAATAAGCAAAATAAGATACAATGGACAGTTTTACTGGCAAGCGTTAAGGTTAAATCTTTCAGGCTGTCTACTTCATCTTATGTTAAGATGAGAAAATTATGTACACGGAACTCACCTTTCCCAAAATCATGGATAAGTCCAGTGAGATGGAACCAGTCATCGTCGGGGTGGTCCTGGCGGATCCTCTCCGCGGTTTGGAACGCGTGAACTATATTGGGCAGGTCGGTGTCCGGATCGGATTCATCGACCAAATCGTTTAGCTTGATCAGTGCGTCCTTTACAGTCGCCTTGAAGTGGTTGAACTTTAGCCACTTTTCGCGTTTCTCTAAATGTATAACAGAAATGTCAAAATCAAAAACATCTTCATTCAATTTAGGCCCTAAGAAGGCGCTTATGAACGTCTAAAACACTACCACCGGTTCGGAAAACAACCCAGCCGAGAAGAGTCGGCAAGAAACTCGATCTGGTTCTTTTTTTTAATAAATATCATATCATTTTTTTTTGTCATATAAAAAACTATATAAATCGTAGTCTTAATAATGTTAGCGGAAAAATCTAGTAATATTATTCATCAAGACACTCTTATTAAATTACTAGAGTATTTTTAGTTTTTTTTTTAATTCACATGTTAGTATCAGTCAATTATTTCGACTGAAATGTAGTTCTCTCCGAGGTCGGTAACGCAACAGTAATGCCTCTGGTGTTGCAGTTGTCCGTATGCGACGGTAACCAGTTACCATCAGATGGGCCGTTTGCATATTTACTGACTTTTACATAAAAAAGTACAATTATCCCAAACGGATTGTGATCAAATTGTGCAAACACATTTGAGTTTCAATGCATAATTGGTTAAATGATGCAATTCTAAAACGATTCTAGCCGACTCTTAAAGGCCTGTTATTTTTCATGCACCTCCATGATATATGTATCGAATGAAAGGGTTCTGCTGACAAGAATACGAAAATAAACTATATCATACAAAACTCAACAATGAGAAACTTTTTAGAAACAAGCTTCCTATATTACGATTTAACTTCACAGCTTAAAAGCTAGTTTCAAAAAAAATTCTAAATGATTGAAGGATAATTTTACGCCTTTCTCTGAAAAATTGGGCGAAATTCCAACCGATCTGGAACTCTAAGATACGAATATGTGTCAGTTTTACGGTACGAATCAAATCAGATAAAAGTAACACCGATACGTATCTCTTTAATTGTAAACACCATAATTATGAAGAACGTAAAATATACTAAGAACAGAAATCGTAATATATGACTGCGAATTTCCGCTCAAATCGTCTTACGTTTTTGTGAGGTCCGTTCATTAATATTTCACCTGATTCGTGTGTGTTTATACTTTTTAATTTTTTTCTTCTAACTAGCTAACGGTATTGAACCGAAGGATCTTTACAACTTTTCGTGACTTTGGGAGCGAGTGCTGAAGGCATTCAGACATAAAAAGGTAACTAGCACAAGGGTTACCAAAGCAGTACGAACCTCGGCTTGACCGCTACCTGAGTGTAAAAATTCCGCGGAATTTTGGACCTAGCTAAACCCTACATTTTTTATATGATTATAATTTTAAAAAGATTTCTTACAGGACTTATTGTACCTGCGTGTTATATGCAGGAGTTTGTGTGCAGTATTGCCACTGAAAGACCCCCTTAATATAGCTGCAAAGATTACATGTTAGAATTTTTGATAAACAGAAAAGTTTGGGATGTTTGCTTGGGTAGTGTTACTTGACATAATATTCACGGGTGTGTTTTAGCTGATGCCTTTAAGACCAAGTCTCCATCATAGACTTAGTGTATCACCATCTACAGGTTCATTCTCATTTGATGGAGCTACAGATGAGATTCTTACCAAAAGTAAATTTGCAAATAATTGAAACAAGGCACACAACTCGAGCTAAGCACTTAAAGATAGACTACTTTTAGTTTAACAAACAATGTCTGTAATATTAAGTGTCAATAAAGTGTACAACGTCTTTATTATTACAATTGTTTACTAAAGAGTTATACTGATAACATATTATTGAAGGAAAGGTTTGGATTTAGTTAAAATGTAATTACTATGCAGCACGAAACTATTGTGAGGTCGAAACGACTGTTAATTGTGACAAGAGATGTTTCTAAAATAGCTTATTTTGATTTCAAACTAAGTTACTATAACAATCAAAGAGCTGAATTTATATATAAATATAGAAATAAAGACAGATTATTATTATTATTATCATGCTTACTAAATATGACGCATTCACTAGTAATATCCGTAGGGAAATTGCGAAGACATACTAGTCGGACAAGGTTGATTTCTTGACCACTGTACACTAGTATTTCCAGTTGGATATACCATATATAAGGCAGGGCAGGATCTAGGGAGTGGGGGGAGGGGGTTGGCCGGGACACCCGCCCCGGCGCCACTTTCAGGGAACGCCAAATCAGAACATATTATGTTTATAAATAAACATACTTGCTCCACAAAGCGCCCAATCAACGGAAAACTGATTTAAATATAGATGTACACAGATCTACTGAATGTAGATGGAAGATTCCATACCAAATTTGAAAATTTGAAAAAAAAGAGCTGTATTTCAAAATTCATAACTTTTTTCGAGGTGAGTAAAAAAATTCAAATCGAAAGGGATCGGGGCCAAAAGTGGCTGATTTGGCATGGCTTAGATAAACTCTATTTTTCCCCGGTATAGTTTCATGTCTCACAAATAAAAAAGTTTTTAGGTAATAGATAATAAAGAGTACAAATTTATTAAAGGGTTTTTTATAATGATAATCATTATGTATTTGTTTTTTTTTGTAAATTTAATTTTAATGTTGGTGATAGGGGCGCACTATCAAGTTTCTGCCCCGGCTCGAAAATATCGTAGATCCGGGTCTGATATAAGTAGGGCTTTGATTTCTAACATACGGCCTACTGAGGGCAGGTATAAAAGGCGTCTGCCTCACATGGCGGAGTTCAAGGAAGCAGCAAATACAGGAGTTTCTTTATAGTTATTGTTTACTCAATTTAAACTGTTTTATTCACATCACAGCGATCTATATTGGAAGTAAATGGTACAAACTATTTACAGTATTTAAAAAAGAGATTTATCGATTTGACATGATACAGTTATATCAATCGAACAACTTAGCGCTGGTGGAATTGAGTTACCAACGATAGTCTTATGAGTTTATCCGGCATTTCAGTAAAATCTTTCAATGCTTACGTTTGACAAGATCTACGGTGACGTTGGTGTGCATGGTGTAGTATGTACGGCGGACGCGCTCCTTAATGGGATCCGAGTCGTCGATGGAATAGTCCCTAAATGCATCGATCGGTTTGTCATTGAACGTTGCCTCCGGACGCAGTAGCTGCGACGGGTCGATCATTGATATTGGGGATTTCTGTACAAAAGGATAGAAGTAAAATTTAAACATCTTTGTATTTGTTGAAAATATAAAGGTATTCCAAAATTCAAATTATGTTTTTGTTTGTTGACTTTTCTTAACACACAGTACAATTTTAGGAACTTTTTAAAAATTTCAAGGCATTGTCTAAAAATGCCTTCATGGATAGCTATCACCTCCAAGTTTGATAATCAGTGCCTAAGCCACACCTATAAGTGTGTTCCGGTAACATCTTCAATCATTGATGGCTCAGTTGGCAGTGTGGTTTCATTCCCCGTCAGTGGACGTAGGTTCAAACCTTTCTATCCAACTCTATAATGACCCTGATTTCTCTGAAGGAAAACATTGTGAGAAAACCATAGCAAAGTGGTAGAGCAATTGCTAATAATGCCTACCTGTTACCTGGAACGGTTGAGTGAATTCCGTAAGCATCACAGTCCCTTAAGACGGACAGTAACTTTAAGTGCTTACCATCCGGAATCAGATCGTCACTTAACATCAGATAAGATCGTGGTCAAAGCACTGAACCTATACAGTATGGCTACTTGCATATTTCAATTACTTTCGTCTGACAGCTCAAGTTATCAGGCATGAAAGCGAAATAAAAATAAGATTTAATATTTCTTAAAAAAAAATGAACCTAGTAAAATATAAAAAGTGAAAAAAAAGACTACTTTGCTTTTTTAAATAATAAATAAAGAAATAAGTACTTACGACTTCCGTGGCCATGGTTTTCCTATTTCCTTTAATTATTCAGCGGATGAAGTTATGTCCTATAATGCTGTTGTCGAGGATTGACTTAGTTTAACAATAACCGAGGAATTTTATTTAGTCAGTTATATAGTTGTATTTAGTACTTAAGTACTTCTCGAGTGTTCGCTATCTTTGATATGCCGGCTTTAGTTAAGTTAGATAAAAGTTAATTCTTTAATATTATTTACTTACGACGTACTTAGGTACATTTACTTTGATACTAACTATGCGGTACCTATATCTTTACGGTATGCATATAAATGTAAATCAAATAAAGCGATTCTGAAGCGACGATGACGCAGTTGGTAGTGCGGCCGGATTCCGCGTAAATGGATTCAAGCCCACCTATCCAATTCTAGAATTAACCTTTTTTTTTTTTTGACGGGGGGAAATGCATTTACGCACTACCCTTATCTATTGTATTTAGGGGATAAAAATCCCCCAATACAATAGATAAGGGGGCACGGAGTGACGAACTCCGTGCCAGTGTGGGACTCACCCGGGCGAGAGTCGCCCGGAAATACCCACTAAAACCCCTCGGGGCCGTCCGCTGCATTTGGGATGGGGGCGACACGGGGTGGCTTTCGCAAGCACCGCGTCGCCCCCTGCAGCGAACCCACCGGACCTCGTCGTGCAATGGCCCAGCGGGGATGGGGGAGTGTAACACTTCTCAACCCCACCTCTTCGCCCGCCTCCCGCAGGAGGCATGACCTAGGTAGGTCTGCAGTCCGGGGGGCAGGATATACTTCCTGCCCCCCATAAAGATGAAAAAACTGGGACAGTTCAGTGGCGGGCACAGAGAAAGGGGAAGAAGCCCGCCACTGATTCTAGAATGAACCTGAGCTTTTCGTAAAAGAAAAATCGTGAGGAAACCACCATAGCATGGAGCATGGGCTTGGTGCTTTGACCGTAATCTGACCTCAAGTTAAGTCACGATGTGGTCCAAGGTGGTAAACACAACAAACCTAGAGGTTTTCAAGTTAGACTACCGGATGACACGTGTTTGCTCTTAGTCACTCAGGTTTTAAAATTTGAGGGTGGTGACTATCCAATTGGGCATTATTATGAAATGCCTTATCACTATGCTATGGCTTTCTCGTGATGTTTTCTTTACCGAAAGTTCAGTTTCATTATAGAATAAGGTTCGAACCCGTGCCCATAGATCCAAAGTTTGACCACACTACCAACTGAGTCGCTTCGCTTTATAATAATCAACGTTTTTAATACGTGGAGCAAAAAACTTTGATTAATTTACTGCGCACACGGGTGATATTTGGCATAGTTACAGTTTTGTAATTTGAGAAGAATGGCAGAAAACTAAAATGAATATTGATTTGAATGTTATATTTAATATTGAATATGTGTTTTTGTAATATCAAAATAACAATAACTAAATGCAAATGAAATGTACATACGGATATATATATACCAAAAAAAAAACATTTTTTTTTATTATTGTCCGTCTGTTTGTTCCCGGTAATCTCCGGAACGGCTGGACTGATTTTGACGAGGCTTTTTATTTTGGATAGCTGAAGTTATTCCTGGTAACTTAGGGTACTTTTGTTTTTCCAAAATAATTTGTGTCCCTCGTAAAAAAATTAAAACTCATGAAATTTCGAATAAAATCGGATTCAACGTATAGATTTACTGACAGATATTTGGCACAGGAATTTGTGCGAAATATCTTTGCTTAATGTTAGTAGCAAAAAATGTAGAAAATAATTACGGTCCCGGATAAAAAATATAAAAACTATATTACACAGTCAAAAATATATGAAATACAGGTGCAGTCCCGGCACACAGTATTTAAAGAAGTATAAATTTTTCACTTCAAAACATAGGACCTTACATATGAAATTAGCTTTTAATATGAAAAAAGTAAAATGAAAAATAATTATTATCAAATTATACATTTAATCAATGGCAATATGTATTTACTATTATTATCTATGCACTTATGTACGTAATTTTATAGATAGTTCAGTGACTCCATAGCCAAAAACATTATGGAAGCGAGACTCAATAAAATCTTAGAAGGCTGTTTAGGCTGTCTCGATGGAATGGAATTTTTTCCTTGCAAGAAATTGCCAAAATTTAGCAAATCTGTTGGAGCAAATTCTGGGAGTGTGCAGGGGATATCGGAGGCATTCCAACTCCAGTTCTCTAATTTAGCGCCCGTCTGTTGTGAAGTATGAGTTCTAGCGTTGTTCTGAAACAGAGGCGGCTCTAGCGCTAGTAGCGCCCGTCTGCAACCAATATCCTGGCGCCCTCTAGCAGGCGTGCAGTCTAAATAGAATACTTACAGATATATTTGAAACGACAATTCGGATGCAATATTTAATAGTAATTGTAAACCTTATCGCGCTCAGTCTAGACCAAAACACGGGTGCAATGTCTTTGAGAGCGTTGGCGCCCCGAGCGATGCATCTTTGTAGGTGTTGCCAAGGTCTCTCGGAGCCCCCTAAAACCCTTCGCCCGTGTGCGCTGCATACCCTGCACTATAGGTAAAGACGCCACTATTCTGAAGCAGCAGTGAGCTAGAGAAATTGACCAGTCTCGGTTGTTTAACGGCTAGCTTTTCAATCATGGTTTGTAATTGTTGACAATCCAGATCTGCCGTGACTGTCTGGCCAGATCTTAGGAAGCTGTAATATAATGACACCAGCACAGCTCCACCAAACACTCGTCAGTACCTTTATTACCGGTCAACTTTCGCTTGGGACGAGTATTTGACTAGTTCTCCTGGTTCCAACCACTGTGAAAAGTTTCTAATTGTCGTAAAGAAGCCATTTTTCGTCACAAGTTGTTACGATTCATAACTTCCTCGTTATTGTGTCAGTTGAGTAATGTAGCGCAATGCGTGTTTTTTAGGGTTGTGGATAATAAGGTTTTATCCCATTTTAGCACTGGCCATCACTGATTGTTGGAGTAACTGGCCATATTTTTAACGTGTTGTAAAAAAATATAGAAGATATTGTAAAAACAACTGTCACTTCTAAGAAATGTGTCACTAAAGTCATGTCACGTGTCTGTCCAATATACATAACATAAAATTACAGTAAAATACCATAAAAACGGATATTATTCGACCTTTTGACAATAATATAATCAACGACATTTGGCGACCGTGATAGGACAGCGTCGACGGCTGAATTGAATATCACCGGTAACACAAGAATCGTCGACAGTTGGTGTGTTTCTTTCAATTCATGCGGTACTGATTTCTCTCGATCTTTTTCACTTTCCAATTTGATTCAAGTGAATTAAAAATGTCTTATCTCTCACACCGAAGCCTGCTGCTAACTCTGACGTGGTTTGCAATGAGTCTGCTTTCACGATCACCTTTCATTCTTAATTGTCAACTGGAGTCTCCGGCTGTCCACAGGGTTTGTTCTGTAGGTGAACATTTCCAGAACGAAAACGGAACGTGCTTTTTTTTACAGTAGCTTCTCCGTGTAAATTTGTAATTCTCTGAACTGTTTCTGCAGCGTTGGCGCCACGATGGAACTCGTATTCGTAAATAACGCAATATTTTATTTTCCGTTTTGTGAATAGAACAATGTCAAAATGTAAGGAATGTAAACTTAATATAATGCATTGTTTATATTCACACTGCCAGTGTCGACATTATTCTTTGCGAATTACCATTTTCAATGATCCATTTTAGATCATTAATCATCATTAGATTATCCCGTGGACATAATATTTATTATAGAGAAAGTAAATAAGTAAAAAAAAAAAATGATGATAGCTGTTGTAAAAACCAACGGATCAAAGGAAGATAAGTAAAACCCAATTTTCCACTATCTGAAAATTACCATTCATTGTTTTGATAACTTATCTCATATATTTTAGGAGTATACATATTTCAAAGGCATACCGCGAACTTCTCATAGATGTAAGACAATATCTTAACCAATATTATCTATCAGATTATGTGGATAAAGATATTAATGAAATATCAAACAGAGAGCGATATCACAACAAGAAGTAGATTGATAGGAATTTAAATCTTATTACGATTGTTTAAAGTTTGGAATTCAATGAATATTTGTTGGAACATTACAAATACTCGTCAAATGACACCAATTGTTTTGTGATTGACAGCTTCGGTGATGTTTGAAGGGGGTGGTACCGTATTGGCAAATATCATATCTAACTGAGTGACATTGAAACAATGACATGCATAAATCCTTAATAAATATATTTTGCAACTAGCTGTTGTCGCGGCTCGCGTATCATTTTTTCTAGTTCGTACTCAAATTAGCTTGCTAATATAGTTTTAAAAAAATCATCGATAAAGAATGGACCTCATTTTTTATACAGACGCTATATTATTTTCGTATATTAATACAAACCAGAGATATTTCTCACAAGTGCAACTTTCCGGTAAAGCTGACAATTGAATCGGACTATTTTATGATTATTATTTTCCATGAAACGCTAATTATTTTCCGAAAATAAAAGTAGCCTAACTTACCACCTTTACTTTCAGCTATCTTCCAAAAAAAAGTCCCGTTTAAATCGGTACAGTTCTTCCGGAGATAAGCCGGAATAGAGAGAGACAGACAGGCAGACAAAAATTTTAAAAAATTGTGTTTTTGGCAAAGGCATATACATTCACGTGTATTTAGGAGGGATTTTATTTTGATATTACAAACAGACAGTTTATTTATTTATAGATAAATGAATAAGATGACGGATGGGTGTGTCCAAAGGATTGAGTCAGGATTCAATTGTTACAACGACTGGAGTGTCTGTCATTGTGACTAAAATAGCCAACGTCCCAACACGTGTGGTCAACTGGTAAATTGCTCGTCGTAAACACGTAGCCATGCGCAATTCCATACAAACTTGTCTGATCTCGTTACTTTAGAATACTCGGCGGATAATAAGGAACTGGCAATTGCTGAATCAACTGATACGAACTATAGATAGATGAAGAAGGATGTAAGAAATTACCATATCATATTACGTACAGAGTAAGGATTCAAACTGACCTTTAAGCTTTATGATATAAGTTATCGTGTTTTTTGTTACTAAAAACTTTTACTAACTAATTTTGAGGTATTACCATAGAAAAATAAAAACATAAAACAACATATAATAAAAAAATAATTAAGATAAAAATAGAGTAGAAGCTAGAAATCATACACAAGTTAAAAAAATGTGAAATTCAATTTGCCTATGACACATTTTAATTTAAGCTTAGACCCAAGCCCATGCCCATCCAGGCCCAAGCTCAGGCCTAAGTACAACCCCAAGCCAAATCTAAACTGATATTATTAATTAATTCATGACGATTTTTATAGATGAAATTTTTTTAATACACTGTATAGGATCAGTGCTTTGACCATTGACGCAGAATCCGACCTTTTTTTTTTTTTTTTGACGGGGGGAAATGCATTTACGCACTCACCTTACCTATTGTATTAGTGAGACCGAAGTCCCCCAATACAATAGGTAAGGGGGCACGGAGTGACGAGTTCCGTGCCAGTGTGGGACTCAAACCCGGGCGAGAAGCGCCCGGGAATACCCACTAAAACCCCCGGGGCCGCCCGCCGCATTTGGTATGGACGCAGAATCCGACCTACCTATTGCGCCTTCTTTACGCGACAAGAGTGCGGATCTCTTCTGGGTACTCGGCTTCCGACCGAATTAGGTTCGACCGAGTTAGAAACGGTCCCAGTATTAACTAAAATTCCTTGGTTATTACGACAGTTTTAACTACAAGATTCAGGAAGTACGTTATATAATATCCTTGACATATTTACATTATGTAGTGTTGGTTTTTATTTGTTATTGTACTCTAGCGAAAATTGAAATGGCTTAGATAGAAGTCAAAATGGAATGTGAATTCTGAGGTTACACAAAAATGCCTGAAAACAAAATTAATAAGATGGCTACCGCTTTGCTAGATCGTTTTTATGTATTAGATTAGAACGTCTAACTTGACAGCATGATCTAGGTATTTGACTCTATATCTTGTCATGTTGATGGCGTTTTCTATGATATTAGGTATTGTGTATTTACAAGATTATTATAAACAAAAAAAAAACGGGCAATGTTTATTCTGAGATGCCGATAAAGTTCCATGGAATGTTCGAGCAGGATGGACCACCGTTTATGGGGGGGCAGTTTTCTGCCCTCCCGGATGACCGACCTATCTAGGTCATGCCTCCTACGGGAGGCGGGCGAAGAGGTGGGGTTGAGAAGTGTGTACACTCCCCCATCCCCGCTGGGCCATTGCACGACGAGGCCCGGTGGGTTCGCTGCAGGGGGCGACGCGGTGCTTGCGAAAGCCACCCCGTGTCGCCCCCATCCCAAATGCAGCGGACGGCCCCGGGGGATTTTAGTGGGTATTTCCGGGCGCTTCACGCCCGGGTGAGTCCCACACTGCACGGAGCTCGTCACTCCGT
Organism: Samia ricini; assembly: GCA_014132275.2. Classification (NCBI taxonomy): domain Eukaryota; kingdom Metazoa; phylum Arthropoda; class Insecta; order Lepidoptera; family Saturniidae; genus Samia; species Samia ricini. The sequence continues at coordinate 27,296,001 of AP028168.1, forward strand.
GCCCCTTATCTATTGCATTGGGGGACTTTGATCCCCTAAATACAATAGATAAGGGTAGTGCGTAAATGCATTTCCCCCCGTCAAAAAAAAAAAAAAGGATGGACCACCGTTTTGCTGGAGCTTGGTATCGTTGGTACATGATTGAAAATGCTTCTTACCCACATGACAGTGGCACAGTTTGAGATTATGTAAGTAGAAGATCTTTTTTTTAATTTTCTAAACGCTGTTGACCAGATCGCTCAATTGTAAGTGGTTTTTTTACACAGAATAGTCTCAGTGCTTTGACCACAATCTCACCTGATGTTAAGTGATGATGTGGTCCAGGGTGGTAAACACACGAAGCCTAGAAGTACTGGTTCTTAAGTGATGCTGACGGAACACACCTATTGGTATTTGGCGACAGGTTTTCATACTCGAGGGTGATAGCTACCCAGGTGGGCATCATTAGAAAATGCCCTACCACCATGCGCTATGGTTTACTCACGATGTTTTCCTTCACCGGAAACTCAGTTAGCACAAGTCTATTAAGGTAATACGGACCTCAGCTGCTTTACCTTAGACGTAAATTCCACGGAATGGTTCCTTAAAGAACTCATGTACCTGTGTGAAACAATGTTAGGTGCAGTGTAATGAATGTTACTCTAAAGTATGAAAGTGTCACTGTATCACGCTGGCGGCGGATACAGAAGCCTCCCCAATTGGGGACCGACGCAAAGTTCCCCAACGGCCTCTGCGGCGGGAACAGATAAACACAATTCTAACGAGAAGTATTTTTTTTCTTTTTCTATGTTCAATGCTCCTAATGGAGAGCCGAAGAAACATCTACGCTATTATTAAAGGAGGAAAGTGAAAATAATCTAATGTATTAAGACGTAGTAAAAATATTGTTTTTCCATGGATTGTTATGGTAAAATAGATTCTATTATCAAAATACGTCGATAACACCGACGAGGTCGTGACAATAAGTAAAAAAAAATAAAACATTTACATTCGTTGTCATGACATAAGATTTTAGACTTTATCACGCAGCTCTAAAGGGCAAAATTGTTTGGCAATTTTTTTACGAAAAATGTTTTTAACATCCTCTGATAAAAAATATTAATGGGAAATTATATCAATTGGGTGTGTTATTGTACAGGCAATGTCATTTATTATTAATCAAATTAATTATATTTAGTATTTTGCAAAGTAATTTCGATAAAGTATTAACGAATTTATATATGTATTTAGCTTTGTTTAACTATAAAAAAGTATTGGTTTTTTTTAAATACAAGACAAAATTACAGCATCGTCTGATGATTAACAAAAAAAATTTCACTCCTACCTCCCACTTATCAGCATAAGTAAGCCGAGCTTTTACCCACTCTCCCCAGTTGTAACGTAAGCATTGCTTTAATTTTTACAAAATCTGCCTTAAGTAATTAAAAGTAAACGGCGCTTACGTAATTACCATTCAGAATCTCTTCGCCCCAATGCCATCAAAAATAAACAAGGTATAGGTGCGGACGTTATTCTTGAACGACCACCGATCACCAAGACATATATGCGCAACCGTCTGAAAATACACCTTCCGGTTGCGTTTAAAACCTGATTTTTTTTTTAAATTACTTCTAAACCAAGAACATCTATCTACACTTATAATAAAAGGTCGAGACGAAATCTGTACATTGAAGATATTTAAGAAAAATACTATGCGGGTATTCAGAGTCGACTACAGAATAGATTTCGATAGTTTAAGATTTTTTTGTCTGGCTTTTTAAGTTCTTCGTCAATCACGCAAAAAAACTACTAAACCGAATTCGGTAAAAATTGGCAATGCCATATATTGCATCCAGGTAGAGATAGGATCAAATTGTCTAAATTCCAAGAGAGTGAAGACGCGGTCACAGCTAGTTTTAAATAATAAGTTTCTAAAATGATCTAAGGGATGACATTATCAGTTATACTATATAGGTGAACAATAGACATTAATGGTTATGCTAAAACACCCCTTATATGAGATATTATCAGAACAGAAAAGGAGATGGAATAGGGCAAGAAAATTAAAAAAAAAAAAACAAACAAAAATAAAATCTAAAAATTTGTTTTAATAAAAGTAAATTTCCATTGAAAAAAAAATTACATTAATTAAAATTATACTTTACCACTTTCTTGTGAAATTACAGTTTCGAGGTAAACGAAAATTATTAATCAAAATATAAAACGGAACGTACCAGAGGCACATTCTTTATCGTATATATCGTGACTTGTAACATTGACGAGTGTCGTTATAAACAACAAAGATGTTTTAACAATATCTTGAGATAACCATGTTAGTTAGTTCTCAAAAAAAAAAAAAAAACATTTTTTTTTTTTAAGTTCAAAATCACAATCTCTCTCGGTTTTAGTAACACAATATTTTTTACAGGTTGCGCAACTTTTGGCGCGTTAACAATCGTAATATTACGATGTCACGGAAACGATATTACAAAACGAATGAACGAATGAAACGAATAAAACGGTTAAAAAAGTTTAATGTTGTACACTAACTTTATTAATGTGTCCGAGTACCCATAAAAATAATACAATAGGAAAACAATGGAAAGCTGGCGTAAACGCCAGGTAAGTGCTAAAGGGGATAATTATTCCTAAACTGTAGTAATTTAATTTATTAGTTTCAATAGTACATCCGATATTAGAGTTTTAACATGATTAAGGGCCAATTTTTCGATCCGTAGTCAACTCAAGAAATGGTCAGATTTGTAACAAATGGTTACAATAATGCCCTGATGCGTTTTTTGAAACATAGTTAAGCTAACCATTTGTCAAAAATGTGACTATTTGTTAAAAAAAAGTCCAGTCGGGTTAGCAAGATGGCGGATGGTTACTCTAGTGCGAACAGCTGTTTCATGGCTTTTGTGTAACATTTGAAGTTTCATTACATAACATTAATTTACTTAAAATAATTTGTTAAATAATGTAATTAATTAATTTATTATCTTTTTCGTAATATTTTTGTTTATGAATTTTGTTTTTCATAAGAATTCAGTATTCCATTATGTATAGTATATCAAGTACGTACAAATATTTATTTGGCTTGTAAAATATATTAAATTCAAGAATTAAATTATAAAATCAAATAATATTTTAGACGAAATAAAAAAAAGATAATATCATTACAAAACTATCACAAGAAATAATAATGGACACAGATGTTCGAGAGTAGCTCGACCCTTTGTTTTTTGTAATGTTTGTTCGACAACTCGAATTATGGACCATGACACATTTTACTCGGAATGATCATACAAAAAAAAAATTACCGGAATCAAAAGTATTCTATTATACAGTTCATTTTACTGGCAACATAAATAACTATTGCTAAATTTAACCATAGTAGGTCTTGTCATCAAAAAAACGCATTGTGATTATAATGACCATTGGTTTGTGTAATAGTAATAGTAAAATTGACAAATGGATATAGTAACTTTGACTACGGATCAAAAAATCGGCTTTTAGTGAAGCGCCATCAAGTGTTAAAATTTACAAACATTGTACAGTTCAACAGACGTCTCTCGACCGTTCTGAAGATAAATAAAACTTACACATATATATGGAAAGATAATTTATCTGATATATATCAATTTCTAAATAAACATTTAAAAACATACAGTGTAACTAATAATATGTGTAACATACAAACAATACATTTTTTGCGTATACACCTGTACGAATTTCAGTCCGGTCAAGTTACTTCATTTTATTAAGCTTCTTCTTCTTCTCAGTTAATGGCAATCTGTGTGTACACACAGTTTGTGCCAATGTCATGTGGTTAAAATTATCAATCTTGTATCAGCGTTACCAAGCTCGAACAAAACGGTGGCCCATCCTTCCTTTTTTTTTTTTTTTTTTTTGACGGGGGGAAATGCATTTACGCACTACCCTTATCTATTGTACTTAGGGGATCTCAGTCCCCCAGTACACTAGATAAGGGGCACGGAGTGACGAGCTCCGTGCAGTGTGGGACTCACCCGGGCGAGAGTCGCCCGGAAATACCCACTAAAACCCCCCGGGGCCGTCCGCTGCATTTGGGATGGGGGCGACACGGGGTGGCTTTCGCAAGCACCGCGTCGCCCCCTGCACGGTGGCCCATCCTGCTCGAACTTTCCACGGAGCTTTGTCGGCAGCTCAGAATATATGCTACGCGTTGTCTTCTATAATAAACTTAACTTGTACACAATTAAACTGTTTCACACAAAACGCCAACAAGATTACAATATGATATAGAGTCAAATACACAAGTTTAATGAATCAAAGAAAACAATTGCTACATGTCAGACTGAGATCCCGCCAAAAACGTCTATTAGTGAGCTGTTCATATCGTTTAGTACATACGATCACAGATGGCGCTAAATTAAAAATTAAAAAGAGTATTTATGCATACTCCAAAGAATTATAATGCGTCTAAATATGTATTCACATAGTTCCTTACATAATACCAAATGATGCATCCAGTACATATTAAATTGATATCATTGCAATCGTATTTTTTTTTAATCATCGTCAGTCAACAACACATCGGTACTTTTAAATAAATATATAATAATAATAAACACTAAAATATTATTAAAATAAAAATAAATAAATTGCGAAATCTCATTAAAAAAAACAATGCAAATTACGATATCCGTTACAATTTTCTTTTTTTTTTTTTTTATTTCACACAAATATTAAAATCATATAATCCCATGTATTAACTATATTTTATATGTAAACTTGTAAACAGTAGAATGGAATAGAAGGCGCTCACATAAATATTTTTCCCGACTTCGTGGAGTAATATTAGGGGATATACATGTATTACGCAAGTACCAAAAAAGAGGGAGGTTTGAACGATGATTTTTATTATACTTTATTTTTTCAAAATTAATATTTGATCATACGGCAATGACGAGCGTTATTATTTGTTGTTTTTGCAACAACTATTTACATAATTCTCGAACGGTCCCTCACATAATATAACCTAATCGGATAAAACAATTCAAGACATTTTATTCTCTTTTTATGTAATAGGGGGCTAACGAGCCAGCGGGTCACCTGATGGTAAGTGATCACCGTCGCCCATGGACAGCTACAATAGGAATCGCAGGTGCGTTGCCGTTCTTCTCTGTTTATCAACGGACTTCCTTTTCTTAACATTAATAATTAGTCATTGATGAGTTTTAATTTTTAACCGACTTCAAAAAGGATGTTATCAATACGTCTGTATGTTTCTTTTTTTTATGTTTGTTACGCGATTTCTCCGTCAATTGTGGACCGATTTTTAATTTGTTTTTTTTTATTCGAAGGAGTACACTAACGAAGCTGTCTTATTAACTCCAAGACTGGATCAGATCAGTGGATCTTCGGGAAATCAAGAGAAAACTTCGAATTCTATTAAGGTCATTTAAACCTTCATTTCAATTCTCCTAAACTCCTTTTATTTAGAACATGTAATTTCTTTTTAAACTCTATATTATCTATGGTTGACTAAGAAACAATGTATACGTAACAAATGATTTATGATATGTCATTATATTGAAAACCTAATAAGAAATAAATAAATATAAAAATATAGTATAAGTAAATAAAATATCATCTGTAATTAGTAAGTTAGATTAAGAAGGAGTTATTTTGTGTATATTTTTGATGAAATGTAGTATTTAATATGAAAAAAAAATCTTTATTACAGAGCAACAATATATTAATTAATAACAATATATTATTTCATTTAAATCATTGATAGATATGAAGTAAAAAAAAAAAAAAATTAGAAGTATGTAAAATATGTTGCTGAGAAATGTGTTTAATTGGAAACGAGTTTCCTTTTAACCTCTTCTCCTTTTTTTTTATAAATAAAAAAAAATATTACATTACGGGGGCTCGTTCCAGTGGTACGTTATCAAGGTTATCAAGTCTTTTTTGACCCTCCCCACCTCCTTCTCTTCTCGTAATTAGTAAATTATTGTTTACGCAATCATCATTCGGACCACTATAGCACCCGCGTAATACATGGAAGACCCCATATCACCCGACGCTATTTTGTAAAACGTAAAATTATAATGTAATCTTGCGTATCAGAGACGAAAATCTTTTTTTTTTTTTTTTTTCGTGTTTTTGAATTTAACAATGTCCATATAAATACTATATGTCTCGGGAAGATTTAGAGTCGTCATCGCTGTTACTAGACCACTCTCCCTCGCTGTACTCCCGATCTGTTCTCTTCTCCCTCTTCCTCATCTCTCGTGGACTCTCCCTGCCGTTCTCTTCGTCGGTGGAATCCTGCCTGAGGCTGTGCTGGGAGTTCCGGTCGACGTCCTGCAGGACCAGGTCCTTAGTGGGTGAACGAGTACGTAGCTCTTTCAGTGTGCTGGTCAAGTCTATGTTCAGAGGGTTCGCGTCGACCCCCTCGTCAATGTCTTCATCTCTCCTCCTCTTCTTCCTGCTCTTGGAACTGTGTTTTTTGTCTCGCTTCCGCTTCTTCTTCTTCGAACTGCAACGTCGAGGTCTTTTATAATATTTAGTCACAAGTAGAACGAAGCTTGAGATTTCCGCGAGGAAATATACAGCGATGAAACTAGAACGATGTGGTCCAGGATGGTGCGCACACTAAACCTAGAGGTGCTGGTTCTCAAGTGATGCTGCCGGAACACATCTATTGGTGTTTGGGTTTTCAAACTTGAGGGTGGTAGCTACCCAGGCGGACCCAGCGCTATGGTTTCCTTCACAGAAAGCTCAGGCTGATTTTAGAATTGGATAGGTGGACTCGAACGCGCGTCCATTTAAGCGGAATCCGGCCGCACTATCCACTGCGCCATCATCGCTTCAAAATGTATTGTTATTGACAATTAACAATTTTTTAGTGTTACCTTATATATCTGTCCGTCTGTTGGCTTTATAACTCGAGAATTAATGAACCGATTTACATGCTCCTTCATTTAAATCGTACGTGTGAGCTAGTTCCAAGTATTACATAAGCATCTATAGGGGGTGTTAGATACGTGGGGGGGGGGGGGGGGGGGGGGGGGGGGGGGGGGTCTGAATTACGTAAGCAATATATTTTGTTTTAAAGTGGCACTAGTGACAGAGAAGGTAAGGAGCTGGTGTCTGTTTTTTTTGGTACGGGCACGTAATGCGAAGGGAGGAACGAGGATGTTGTAAGTAAGGTATTGGATATGAATTGGGGGGGATTGGTATAGAGGAAGAAGACCAAGGAAAAGATGGCTGGACCGTGTGAGAGATGATATATTTAGAAAGAGAGTGAATGTAGGTATGACCTCGAATAGAGATGAATGGAAGAGGAAGACATGTTGCGCCGAGCCCGAATAAAAATGGGATAAGGGAGATGATGTAAGCAAATATTTTTTTTAATTATGCTAATTTGTACCTAATCAGGGGGGGGGGGGGTAATAAGTCTATACTTTCACAAAAAAAAAAGATAACGTGAACAAGTGAAGACGGGATTAAATTGTTCCCGCGTAAAATTGTAAATTCTTTTCTAGGTTTCGACGAAACAGAATTTCGGTATGTTATTTTTCTTTGATGATTTGATACCGTTGTTGTTATTGAACTATTATAATCATCATTACAGCCCAAAGTTGCCCACCGCTGGGCATGGTTTCCCACAACATTCAGGCTACTTCATAGTAACAGATGTATTCCATCATGCGGCTTCCGATCGCGAATTCTCCGCGCATTGATATGAACAAACGTTTTAATCCGACATAACTGTTACTATTCAAACTACCTTTTATAAAATATTCCTTTACCTGTCATCGTCCTCGTCGTCTGAAGACCTGGAAATACAAAAATCCCGTTTGAAACTAACCTATTTTTTTTTATTATGTTGTTACATTATAAATCTGTTTGTTTGTCCCAAATAAGCGTCAAATTATCGACTTAGTGGCCGCTGGATCTCGCGTCAACGGACGCGGGTTCAAACCCGCCTAGCCGACTCTAACATCAGCCCCGAGCTTTCGGTGAAGGGTAACGTCGTGAGGAAAACCATGGCGCATGGTGGTAGGGCGTTTTCTATTAACCAAACCCCCCCCCCCCCCCATCCCCCCAGCATTAAGGTTTGAAAACCTGTCACCGAATAGCAATAGTGTGTTTAACCATCCTGAACCACATCGTCACTTAACATCAGGTGAGTTTGTTGTCTCGCCCGGGTGAGTCCCTCGCCCGGGTGAGTCTCTCGCGCGGGTGAGTCCCACACTGGCGCGGAGCTCGTCACTCCGTGCCCCCTTATCTATTGTATTGGGGGACTTTGATCCCCTAAATACAATAGATAAGGGTAGTGCGTAAATGCATTTCCCCCGTCAAAAAAAAAAAAAAAGGGTAGTTTGTTGTTAAAGCACTCTGAGCCTAAACCGTGTAAAAAAAAAAAACAATGAATATGAATGATACATCTTATAGCTTATTAATAGCTCAAGCACCGGTCATTATATAAAAATTTTATTTCTTATTTATCATCAAAAAGGTATATAATAATGAATTAATAAAGCTTAATAATCACAACATTATTATTATTATTATTATTATTAAAATGACAATTCACAAAAATCTTGTAAGTAACCTATACTAATAAATAAAATTGAAAGTGTCTGTTTGTAATATCAAAATAGCATTTTGTTTACTAAAAAAAAAAATAGATACACGATATCTATACAAAAAAAAAACATTTTTAAAATAATCGTCTGTCTTTCTGTCTGTTTGTTTGTTTGTTCCGGGTTATCTCCGAAACGGTTTAACCGATGTTAACGTTTTTTTTTTTTTTTGTAAATAGCTGAAGCTATTCCGAGCAACTAAGGGTACTTTTGATTTTCGAAAATAATTAGAGTTACGCGTTAAATAAAAATAAAAACTTGCACGGTTTTACGGGCAAGTGCTTGAATTTATGAGAAATATGTTTGCTTTATATTAGTAGGGAAATTTTTTTTAGGAAAATAATTAGGATTTCGTATTAAGAAAAATATAAATCATTAAAGAATATAAAAAAACGCGGGCGCAGCCGCGGGCACGCAGCCAGTACATAATAATATTATTAGAACTACTAAACTACCATACTGGTTACTTTAAAATTAAAGTATACAATAAAAAAAATGGAAACGTGAATATATAATTAAATAATATATGAAATTCTCAATCGTAGAATTTGAAAAAAAAAAAAAATTAGTTGTTCTTCTATAATTACCTGTACCTTCTCCTTCTGCTCTTTCGATGATAACCGTCTTCTGTAACGAACGTATACACACATTTATTTATTTATCTATATAAGCAAAGTTTGTTTTGTTTGTCCGAGGTAAACTCGAAAACTACTGGACCGATCAGCGTGAAACCACAACCATTCGACGCGGAATTAATCGTAGATGGTTATAGGCTATATATTTTTACAAATTCTATGAGCCCTTTGCCATGTTCTCTCAATTTGTTTGTTTATTATTCCTTTGACGCACCATCACCTCAGAACTACTGAACATATCGGGATAGGACTAATACCTTTCAACGCAGTATTTTTTTCCTATACAGGTATTTTTCGGATTCCACCGATCCTATCTCATTTTTTTTTCGATTTACTCTTTTGTACATTTTCCACTTCAATTTACGCTTATATACATTTTTCCGCTAATAAAAACAAAATACTCTTAGTTTTAATTATTCATTTGTTTTTTTTTTAAATTAGCTATAAATGAAACGTCATATGCACAGAACATATGAAACGCGGGCGGAGCCGCGGGCACCAGCTAGTCTATATATATATATTAACAAGAAAACTCACAACTAATAGGAAACAATTGTTCAAACAAACTATTTTCTTAGTTTGTATTAATTGAATAAACACAAAAAAATCAAGTATAAAAAGCAATGAGTATCCCCGGAACGGACTTTGACGGGACTTTTTCTGGCAGATAACTGAAGTTACCCCGGGTAACTTGACGTAGGACCTCCGCAGAGGTGGGGCGTCGTCAGGGCTTCAGTAGAATGCATGGACATGTGTCTCCAGAAGCCCTGGCATTGATACACCAGATAGGGACATTGTGGAGTCAGTCGGACTTGATAGGAGACCTGGCACGAGGGCTGTCACCACGAGAGACGGTTTACTCTGTCGCGTGGAGCAGCGTATACATCAACCACGGTTTGTACATACGTCCGTGTGTTCAATGAGCATAATTCTACGACGTAAAGAAAAAAAATTTTAGGGTAGTTTTAATTTTCGAAAATAATTAGGGTATACAAAAAAAAAATTAAAACGCAGCGTAGAATATATGAAACACGGCCGCATCCGCGTGCGCACTGCTAGTATTAAATATAAAATCACCTCGTCTATCCCGATGTCTTCTCTTATCGCGTCTACGACGTTTCTCCTCTTCTTCCATTTTCTTCCTCCGAAGTAATTCCAACGTATCGACCTGAATTATTAACACAGTTCAGGTTAATATTATCCAACTTTTAGGTATTTATTCATTTTTTTTATCACTATATTTATCCTGTAAGTCAATATCGAATATCCTATGAACATTGTTTTATTGCTAAGTTATTGCCAATTTTTTTTTTTTTCTAGAATGCGTTTACTTATCAACTCTTCTTTCGTACTTAATTCATATCACTTTAACTTCTGATTGACTGAACCGATTTTAATGAAATAATTTTTAAAAAAATGTTACTCCAGAACACGCTTTATACTTTCCCTTTTCCAGTTTTATTAATTCTGTATGAACTTCGAACTTTACAGTGACGCATAGTTAAACAAACAAACAGAAAGACAAGCAGACAGACAGACATATGTAAAAAATGATAAAGATGTATTTGATGAACCATTTTTAGTCCCTTGTAAAATTTTTTTTTCTCATAAAAATCGGAAATGCACGTAAACCACGTGAATTTTATTATTATTATGTAATAAAGGTAGTAGTAATCTATAAAAAGGCTAACGAGACAAAATCTGTACATTGAAGATATTTAAGAAAAATTACTATGCGGAGCTTCTGGAGTGACAACAGACCACATTTCAATAGTTTTAATTTTTTTTATCCATCTGTCTGTTTATTAATTTGTTCGTCAATCATGCAAAAACGACTGAACCGATTTCGATGAAATTTTTTTTTTACACGGTATAAGCTCAGTGCTTTGATCACAGTCTCACTTGATGTTATGTGACGATGCGGTCCAGGATGGTAAACACACTAAGCCTATGTACTAGTTCTCAAGTGATGCCATCGGAACACACCTATTGGTATTTGGCGACAGATTTTCAAACATGAGGGTGGTAGCTACCCAGGCGGGAATTGTTACCTTTCCTCATGGTATTTTCCTTCGCCGAAAGCTCAGGCTGATTTTAGAGTTGGATAGTTGGGTTTGAACCCGCGTCCATTGACGCAGATTGCGGCCGCACTACCAATTGACCCGTCATCGTTTTAATGACATATATTGCATCCGGGCCGAGAACATATGCAAATTATCTGCAAATTCGAAGCAAGTAAAGCCGCGGGAACAGACAGTATAAAATAAAATAATGAGTACGTGTGTGCGAATATCGTTCGAATCGAATCGAATATTAATACACGATTGAATAAATTCGAATCGTTAGAAATTCGACGAACAATTCTAACCATTTCGCGAATCATCGAAATACCACGAATTCCATTACATCGTGTATCGAAATATTCCACTTACGAGTAATATACATGCTGATTAAAACTCAATAACCCGGAAAAGTCGGGTTCCGAATTGAATATTAATATTTCGAATCGAATATTAATATTCGACACGGAACGAATAATTCGTTAGAGGAGCACGCATACCATAGCGCTAGCGAGAGACGTGGTCGGTAGTGTGGCTGCGGCTGGGTCCACACCGACCTTCTTCAGGAACTCGGCGGCGCGGCGCCTCCTGTCCTTCTGCTTGCGAGGGTTCGACTCCACATCACCCTCACCTGTAACAAACATCATAAACATCAAATTACTGCCACACTGGCACAGCAGTATCACGCTACGACTGTAGTTCTGAGGTCTCTGGTACAATCCCCGGGTCGGGTCAAAGTGATATTAGGTTTTTCTACTCAGTATCATCCCGGAGTCTGATATGATCAAAATCAAAATCAAAATTTATTTATTCAATTTAGGCCCTAAGGCGCTTATCAACGTCTAAAACACTACCACCGGTTCGGAAAACAGCCCAGCCGAGAAGAGCGCAGGCAAGAAACTCGATCTGGTTTTTTTTTTTTTTCATAAATAAATAAATGTATGTATAATATGTGTGCCCAATATTGCTACAGGAACTAAGCTCGGCGAAGTGTGGGTGGTGTAGTTCGCTATTTCATCTCTGCCTAACCCTTCAGGCATAACAGGCGTGAGCTTATGTTATGTGTTATGTTACTGCTAAACTTTTATACAAGAAAAGTAGGCTAATAATAAAAAAGATGGCACAAAAGAAACCCCGCTAAAGGAAAAAAAAGAAGGGAATTATTTTTTTGTTTTCAAATATTCTATAACAATTTTGAAGTGAGGATGTCTTAGTTGGTAGTGCAGACGGATTTCGAGTTAATGGTCGCTGGTTTAAACCCTTTCACAACACCGCACACACACTCCTGGGCATAATATGCAGGTACATAGGTCATCTGAGGAACCTTTTTTTAATTATTATTATTCAATAAAAAATGTATGGCTAGGTTTAAAATTCCGCGGAATATTTTACATTCAGGTAACGGCCAAGACGAGGCCCGTACCACTTTGGAAGTGCTAGTTACCTTTTGTGGCTGAGTGCGTTCAGCACTCGCCCCCAAAGCCACGTTGAAGTTATAAAATCCAGACAACAGCGTCACCTAGTTAGAAAAAAAACAACAAACCCTTCCGAGAGCTTTCTGTGAAGGAAAACATCGCCAAGAAAAAATAGCATCGTGATAGAGGAGGATTTTAAAATAAATCCCGCCTGTGTTAGAAAACCTATCGCCAAATACTAACAGGTGTGTTCCGGCTGTATCACCTGAGAACCAGTACCTCTAGGCTCGGTGTGTTTTACCATCCTGGACCACATCGTCGCTTAACATCAGGTGAGATTGTGGTCAAAGCACTCAACCTATATACCATGTAAAAGATTGGTTTAATTCCAAGAATAATGATCATATGAAATGATGTGAATTAGTTAAGGTCTTAGTTAGATTAATAGTTATTAAAAAAAAATAGGTATAATTTTATGCACATTACCTAAATTCTTTTGTTAACAACCCTTATGAGACGATCCTTAAACAATAAATAATTAATAAAAAATAAAAAAACACGTACCTCTTGAATCCGATTGTTCTCCAGTCAAATCGATAAACTCATCTGAATTATCCACCAACGAGATAATCTCCGTCTCCAACTCCTCTTTACTATACTTCGCTCTCTTCCTTTCTCTGTCGCTCTCCTTCTCCCTCCGCTTCTCTCTTTCCGGAGTTCTGTCAACGCGCCGTTCCCTAATTTCCGATTTAGACGTGTAATCCTTTCTCTTATCTCTGTGTTTAGTTTTCTCTCTCCTATGACTCGGGCTCGAGTCTCTTATTTTTTCTTCTTTTCTCTCTTCACGTATAGGAGTTTTCTCTATCACTACATCAATTGACTTTGGTGGTGGTTTCTCTTGTTCGACAGGTGCGGGTTCTGGTTTTGGTGACTCTGCTACTTCTGGAGCCTTTGTTACTGGTGCACTTTTTATCGGCGGTTCAAAGGCTCTTATGAGAGGTAAATCTTTTGTCAACTGGCCCTCCATTTTATAAACTATAATTGGAGGTATGTTATTCAAATCATATGTCTGTTGCACTAACGGCTGTGGTTTACTTTCCTCTTGTTGCTGCTCCGAAGAATTATCTATTGTCTTTGTCTCTTTGTTCTGTTCCTTCTCTGTCTCTTTCACTTCTTCCTTCTCTATCTCTTTCTCATCTTGCTTCTCCACTTGCTTCTCTAAATCTTCATCTGAGCTAGTCTCATATGGTAGAGCGGGCTTGGGTAGTATTGTTTCGGGTTCTTTTAATTTCTTAATTGAAAATGAAACTGGAACCAGAAATAAGTAAAATAAAGAGATTGTTAATAGCGAATACAGGGCTTGGTAATCGTATATTCGAACGTTCGTTTTATTCGAATATTCGACACAATTTAATATTCGAAATTGGTTAATTTCACTATTTGAATATTTCAAAGTTTTGGAAGACAATTTTGAGTGAACATGCAGCTATCTCAGTAGTGCTTAGAAATACCTACAATTAAAATGCGGCTTAAAACTTTCGCAGGAAGGCTTAGATGCGTTGCTTTTGCTGTTCGAAAAATTCATCAATTAACAGATATTGCTACCGCTAGTTTAGTCTACTTTGCTTATTTTCATAGCCTAATGTCTTACGGTATTTTGCTGTGGGATACAACAATTGAGGTAGACACAATTTTTACGTTACAAAATAGAGCAATATAGAACATGGGACCTCAAGAATCTCTAAAGAACAAGTTTCATTAATTTGATAATTTAACTTTGCCCTCCCAATACATCTCCGATAACCTAAATTTATATTCGTAAAAAATTTGGACAAGCTTGATCCGGTAAATGATCGTCATAATTTTAATATTAGAAAGAAAGATAAGTTGTCCGTCCCACGCTTTAGGTTAAGTAAGTCTAATAAAATCTTTATAGGTAATAGTTTTCGGTTTTACAATAAGATCCCAAGTAACATTACCGATTTACCTGACAATAAGTTCAAGTATTATGTCAAACAAGTCTTAATTTCAAAAGGTTATTACAGGGTGGATCATTACGTGAGCGATAGTGATGTCTGGAATTTACACTCCTCTATATGCTTCCCCTAACAATGGCTGTATCTATGATTTGTGTAGTTTTTTTTTTAAATCTATATATTTATAATTAAAGTTTGTTTTGTTTGTCCGAGGTAAACTCGAAAACTACTTGCCCGATCAGCATGAAACCGCAACCATTCGACGCGGAATTAATCGTAGATGGTTATAGGCTATATATTTTTCAAATTCTATGAGTCCTTTGCCATGTTTTCTCAATTTGTTTGTTTATTATTCCTTTGACGCACCATCACCTCAGAACTACTGAACATATCGGGATAGGACTAACACCTTTCAACGCAGTATTTTTCCTAGACAGGTATTTTTTTGGATTGCACCGATCCTCTCTCATTTTTTTCTTTCGATTTACTATTTTGTACATTTTCCACTTCAATTTACGCTTATATACATTTTTTTTTCCGCTAATAAAAACAAAATACTCTAACTTTTATTCATTCATTTGTTTTGTTTTTTAATTAGCTATAAATAAAACGTCATATGCACAGAACATATGAAAAGCGGGCGGAGCCGCGGGCACCAGCTAGTAATATATATATTTTGAATTTATAAAAAAAAAACAAAGGAACCAAATCGAGTTTCTTGTCTGCGCTCTTCTCGGCTGTGTTATTTTCCGAACCGGTGTTTTGTCCTTAATAAGCGCCTTATTACGGCCTAAATTGAATTTAAAAAAAATATTTTTATTTTGACTTTGACCTACCGTTCCATTTCTCACTGTCATCTCCCACTTTCTTCTTCCCGTTGACAGTGATCCCTCTTTTCTCCTGCATCAGACGTCTGTAGTACGGATAATATATATTATCCGGTTCCAAAAACGTGAACCTAGGATCGTTCTTCGCCCGGACGATATCTGCGAACTCGTCGCCATTACGCGCCACGTACGCCGCCATCTTGTCGACAACCGTCTGTACGTCCTCAGGCGGTGTAACGATATTGATTTTGCTCTCCGTCGATGATACACCGTCGGAATCTAAATAGTTACATGTTACCAGTCGTTATATTATTTTATAATAATCTTTATAAACACAGCATTTTGGCTCTCAATGCCACTAAATGTTATGTGTTACGCGATGTGATCCAAGTAGGTAAACACGCTAAACATAGCGAAATTTGTTGAAAGCTTCAAAGGCAGATACAGTAATACCCCGCTTAGCGCGACCCCGTTACGCGCGGTTTCACTATAACGCGAACTTGAAATTTCGCTCTCAAATGCCTCGCATAACGCGAAAGAGTGCGTATAAACATAATGTAAAGACAATAGATGTATTTTTCCGTAAAAAAATAAGAGTATGTATTGCATAAAGTGTTCTTAGAATTAAAGTGATTGATTAAAATGATTTGTATTTTTTTTGTATTAAATTTTGACTATGTTTAATCATAAACCTCGATATACGCGAATTTCAGTTAACGCGATTTTTTTCTGAACGTATCCCTCGCGTAAAGCGGGGTATTACTGTATAATCAAATAATCTACTATAATTAACATCACACATAATTTAAAACTGCTAAAGCCTAGATTCTCAACGTGGCCGTTAAAGCCCCCTTATGGGACACAGAGACCTGGGGAAAATTAGAGGGCATTGAGTGCAGAGGGGACGTAGGCATTCTAAACATATAGTCTAAAAAAGGCAAACAAGTAAATGTTGAAAAACTGTGTCGTAAAACATCATAATATATGTGTAGCGATGATGGCGCAGTGGATAGTGCGGCCGGATTCCGCGTATTGACATCAATTCGGACGCGGGTTCCAATCCACCTATCCAACTCTAAAAAAAATCAGCCTGAGATTTCGATGATGGAAAACATGGTGAGGAAACCATAGCGCATGGTGGTAGCTACCACCCTTAAGTTTGAAAACCTGTCGCCAAATACCAATATGTGTTTTCCGGCAGCATCACTTGAGAACCAGTATCTCTTGGACCACATCGCCACTGAACATCAGGTGAGATTGTGGTCAAATTACTAGCAGCCTATATGTGTAAAACAACCCAAAAACTCTCTTCAAATAACCAGTTAATGCAAAGGAATCCTCACCAATTAATTTATTAATGCACAGGGGTTTATTAAGGGAAGATCCTATAACATGTAAAAAAAACAAAACATTCTTCAAATAATCGGTTGATGCAGAGGAATCCTCACCAATTAATTTATTAATGCACAGGGGTTTATTAAGGGAAATCCTAAAACGTGTAAAATAAAACAAAACTCTCTTCAAATAACTGGTTAATGCAGAGGAATCCACACCAATTAATTTATTAATGCACAGGGGTTTATTAAGGGAAATCCTAAAACGTGTAAAATAAAACAAAACTCTCTTCAAATAACTGGTTAATGCAGAGGAATCCACACCAATTAATTTATTAATGTGCCAGGGTTTATTAAGGGAAATCCCATAAAGCGTAAAAAAAAACAAAACTCTCTTCAAATAACCAGTTAATGCAGAGGAATCCTCACCAATTAATTTATTAATGCACAGGGGTTTATTAAGGGAAATCCTAAAATGTGTAAAATAAAACAACAGTCTCTTCAAATAACCAGTTAATGCAGGGGAATCCTCACCAATTAATTTATTAATGCACAGGGGTTTATTAAGGGAAATCCTAAAACGTGTAAAATAAAACAACAGTCTCTTCAAATAACCAGTTAATGCAGGGGAATCCTCACCAATTAATTTATTAATGCACAGGGGTTTATTAAGGGAAATCCTATAACGTGTAAAAAAAAAACAAAACATTCTTCAAATAATCGGTTAATGCAGAGGAATCCTCACCAATTAATATTAATGCGCAGGGGTTTATTAAGGGAAATCCTGTTTTACGATAGTATTACTCACCGGAGGCATCACTATCCGAGTCAGTGTTATAATTCTTCATGAGACTAAGTCCCGTAGACTTGAGTGACGTTGGCGGTTGGGCCTTCTTCACTGGTTTCGGTTGGTGCTTCACCGGTGGCTGTTGCAGCACCGGTGGCGCCGCATAGTGATGGTAATACTCAGCATAGTGCTGATAGTGACTGACTTGGCTCGGTTTTGATGCCGTTTCTGCTGGAAATAAAAAAATGATACCTTTATGAATAAATATTAATACAACATAAGAATATCACACACTAACCCTTTTCTTTTTTTTTTTGTCGGGGGGAAATGCATTTACGAACTACCCTTATCCATTGCATTAGTGAGACCGAAGTCCCCGAATGCAATGGGTAAGGGGGCACTGAGGGACGAACTCCGTGCCAGTGTGGGACTCACCCGGGCGAAAGTTGCCCGGAAATACCCACTAAAACCCCCCGGGGCCGTCCGCCGCATTTGGGATGGGGGCGATACTGGATTGCAATGCATGCCCACCGCGTCGCCCCCTGCGGCGAACCCACCGGGCCTCGTCCGTGCAATGGCCCAATGGGGATGGGGGAGGAGAATGCCCCCCCCCCACCATCACACACTAACCTAACGCAAACAAATACCTGTTATAATGGTATGGAATACCTGAGTTACAAAAATAATAGAATTAGTGTTAGACGGGAAGGTGGCATTACCTTTATTACCTATTATTCTTAGGGCCTAAGATAATTTTGATTTTGATTGACGACCTATAGTGGTGTTAATTGAAAAAAAAATGGAAACAGTTTTTGTCAATTATTTATGATTATAGTCTAATCTCGACCACTGGAAAAATACTATTTACGAATAAAAAGTCCAATAAAACAAATAGAAAAGGATTGATTTCCTGGAACTCGATAATTTGTGAATCGATTTGAAAAATAGATCTTTTTGAAAAACCTTAATCCCCATCCCTACTTAGGCGACTGATGACCTCGGCCGCTCGACATACCATGTCCGCGTTCCGGTCCGTACGTGTATTAGCAGCATTAAAAAAAGTCCGTATTTTAGTTGGTTTGTAACTGCTAAACTAATTTACATGCTCTTTTTTTTGATGTGGAACACCTACTGGCGCGCCTCGACAATAAAACCGAGTCGTATGCCGTCACGGAAAACGGCATGACGCTCTCTTAGCCGTCATACTTTTATATCCAACACACTTGGTTGTACGAATAGTTACCTTGTCCTCGGTTATAGAGTACGGGGGGTCGTGATATCTCCTTGGATTGTGGTGGCAGAGGCTCGGTCCCGGGGGGTGCGACCTCCCCGGGAGCCAGCTCCGGCGGGTACACCTCGTCCAGCGTCACCTCTCCTCTCATCTTCGATATCAGCATCGTGTAGTCGCAATCCGCCGATGGCTTGTAATGAATACTCGGTATCGACGGTGCCTGAAATATACAAGCAGAAATATATATATGATGGCACAGTTCGTAGTGGGGCCGGATTTTGCGTTAATGGACGCCGGTTTAAACCCACCTATCCAAGTAAAACATAGTCAGAAGACCATAGCATTTACTTAAAATACCCATCTAAGTAGTTACGACCCTCAAGTTTGAAAACCTGTTATCAAGCGCCAATAGGTGTTCCGGTAGCATCACTTGAAAACAAATACCTCTGCCTTTATTATGTTTAATCACCTCGTTACTTCAAGTGAAATCATGCCTTATTCCTAACTCATTTGGGGTCGGCGCAGTAGTATGTTTTCTTCTTCCATACGTCCCTATCAGCCGTCATCTCTTCATTCACTCCTTTTTCTTTCATATCATTTCTTACACACTCCATCCACGCTTTCTTTGGCCTTCCTCTACTTCTCCATCCTTCCACATCCACATTCATTACTATTTTGACCCACATACGCTTCCTCTCTTCTCATAATGTCCATACCACGACAAACTGGAACCTTTCAACTGTGCTACCACTGGCGCAACTTTCAAACTCCCTCTATGCAAAATTATTGAGAAAAAAAAATACTGAGCTAATTTACATGCTTTTTTTTAAATCCTTGATATATTATTATCTGGTCAGGTTTTAGCATTTATATTTTATTACTTTAAATAATACGTATGAGTATTTAGGAGAACATTACAAAAATAACCATTATTGTGTGTATTCTTACATCTCTATCCCTTACATTATACACAAGGCAATGTAAGTAAGTTGTATATCAAATTCAAATGTCTCCTTATAAACTTTCATAATTGAATTTGGTCATTTAAATTTTTTCAATAAACAAATAACAACTTATATGAAATTATAGTGTATAATAATGTATTTTTTATATTATAGTTTTTTTATAATGATATTCTAAACATGTACAACGAATTAATAAAAAAAAAATACAATTATGGAGTTACACTCACTGCTATAGGTGGAAAAATGAATAAATAAAATGTTGAAATTCGGTAGAGTTATAAACATAACATAAGCTCACGCCTGTTATCCCCGACGGGTTAGGCGGAGGTGAAATAGCGAACTACACCACTCACATTCCGGCGAGCTCAGTTCCGTTTCATATGTGACAGGGGGCGAGCCTGGCGCCATATCGACTAGATATGATACTGAGTAGAAAAACCCCAATATCACGTGACCCAACCCGGGGATCGAACCCGAGACCTCAGAACGGCAGTCGCACCGTAACACAACTGCGCCACCGAGACAGTAAACAATGTACCTCTACATGGCAAATTTATTTCAATCGACCGCGTCATTTAACAGTTATTAACCCCTCGAGCACTAACCTGGCGTTTACGCCAGCTTTCCATTGTTGTCCCGTTGTCTCGTTTTATGGGTAATTAACATATTAAGGAACAAACAAACATTACCCTGTCCCTGTGTATTTGAATTTGTCCTTTGAACGGTAGTTTAGAGATCTCATACATAGAAAAAATTCCCTTTTTATATACACAAATTATAGAAACCTGTAATATGTTTGTACAATACTAGATGAGATATTTTTTCTTTTTTTTTTTAATATCTACGTTTAAGTCACACCTTACCCATTTTATTTTTAAATTTTAAATGAATTATAAATAAAGATTAATATAGTAGTAAACGTAATTAAATAAGCTTTTATTACTCACAGATTCTATCACTGTTGATGCCAAACTTGGATGCAAGTATTCGTCGGGTTCAGGTGGTTTTTCTGAAACGCAACTTTTTTTTAACTAAATAGATAATCGTACTCATAGCCTGGCCTATATTAGCTACTGTAACCAAAACACTAGAAGTTGACTAGATAATTTATATCTAAGAAATATACCTTAATAAAGTTTCGTATGGAACTATATCAATCATATTATATGTTATCTCAACTAATAAACTTTAAAACTACTAGATCGATTAGGATGAAATTCGGTAGAGAGATAGTTTGAAAACCAGGGAGAAAAATCCCAAAGGAATTGCGAGTAAAACCGCAGAGAGCAGCTGGTTAATTACAGTTTTAGTAACCCACCTTCTATAACTTCAGGTTTTATGTTAGGCCATTTGCCAGATTTCACGAGAGCAATGAGCGCTCTGTAATACGGATGCAGGTTCGAATCTTTATTGAGAAACTGGAACTGTACGTTGTCACCTTGCTTGGCCTTAATAAGGATCTCCATCTGGGCACCCTGGGATGCGATAAACTTGGCTGTCTTTTCTATAATAGCATTCTGCTTTTGGGTTTCAGGCTGGAAAAAAACATTTAATTTAAATCCCCCAACCAAGTTGGAATTGTTACATTCTACATTGTTTTTTTCATACATACATTCATACATACATACATTCATGTTGTTATGTATGTGATTACTGTCATATGATTCATGTATCAGCCTCCTAGAACACCTTGGTTCTGTGATGTTGAATTAAATAGATGTTCTGTAGTTTTATTGCATAGGTTAAGATCGGGACACATTCCATTAGAACAATTTAAATTTCTTATGTAGATAGTTAGATCGCCATGTTGTACAGCGTGCGGTACTATTGATGACGTGCATCATGTTCTGACGGAATGTGTTAAAAATTATAATGTTAGCGTAGATTTTATTGATAAGTTTATGTTAAATAAATTAGATATAGGAATGTTCCATAGTATTCTAAGGAGATTGCTAAAATGCTATGCGAATTGAAACATCTTGATAAAGTCTATACTAACAAATAAATTTCAATTACGAAATAAAAACTGTTTACTAAATACATAGAAATGTATATCTGTATACCTATAACAATAATACTTTTTTTTTTTTGTCTTTCTGTCTGTTTGTTTGTTTTGGCTAATCTCAAGTTAATGGTCAGTTTTGCTTTTTAGTTTTACAGTTTAAGTATTTAAAATTGTGAGAAATAACGTTGTTATTTCTTAGAACAATAAAAACATTTAAGGAAAATAATTAGGATACCCTGTAAAAAAATTAAAAGGAATAAAATTGTGAATAAAACACGATTCAATTGACAGCACAATCAAAACATTATTTTCCAATTATTATTTAAAAACTATATTATGCAGTGAAGAATATACGAAATGCGGGCGCTGCCGAGGGCGAGCACACAGCTAGTGTTAATATAAAATAAAAAAATATATATTTAGGCTTTTTAATCTACTTTTTACAACACTGACTAATTTGAATTGAAACTTTATTCAGGTTTATTTTATACTCACAAATTCTACATTAGCTGGCATAAGAGCCTTAAATTCAGGCGTTGGTACAAACGGCTCATCAATTTCAACTGGCTGTGAAGCAGTAGAAGGTTCAGCAGGCGCATCGTAGTTAAATCCTACTTGTCCATATCCAGCAGCATGGAGACGTTTTAGTTCCTCCTCTATAAAAAAATCAATTAACAGTTCATTCTTAGCATACATTTATGATTCCTTTATCACAGACTAAATATAGTCAAAGTACACATTTTAGTGAAATCTTTCAGGCAATCTTTAATTTTAATCTGTAAGATAATTTATTAGTAAAAACCATAACAGATGCACAGACCGGACTGCATACATGGTTACATTTGATGATCAAACTAACCGACATTACCAGTTACTTCAATATAAAGGAATTTAAATATTATAAGTGAGAGCTATGGACACTGTATCTAGAATGCACAATGCGGATGAGCAAGAAAGCAGTGTTAGGTCAATCAGTTGGGCATTTGATGACACCCTAAAACCATCTTATGTTTAATCAACTGTTTTACCTTCACTGAAAGATATGGCACATTATAAGACAAAATAGTAGATGGGTTAAAATGTATGGATTTCCATTGACATTAAATCTAACCACCCATTTCTGATCAATAATCCCAAGGCACATCTCTAGACAATTGTTAATGGAGTTGCTTTATCCTCCCAATTAATGGGATATACCCACCAATATATCATGGAGGTTATATGTTATTTAGTATGCCACTTATTGACAACCTCACAAAACATATATTTGAAATACTCCATTTGATTGTGTCTGAATAGTAAAGAACGATATTTTTTGCTATGGCTTCTGTGAATGATTCCACAATTCAGCCAGTGTCATGTAATAATTAGGATAGACCGGGGAGTCTTAAATAATCAGAATTGTTATAAAAAATGTATACTAAGAGATCCTACTTGTTTTGTAATTACATCTACAATCAAGAGCAATATGAGTGGGGAAACCTCATTAATAATTTTAGTAATTTAATAAATGATTTGTATACCTTTATACATTTCTTCTTCATCTTCATTGGTGTGTAGAGCCCGGTATCTCTCCTCATCACAAAGTTGTTCCACATCAAGCTCCGCCTTGGTGAGCTCCACTCTCCAATCATAACCACCAGGAGGTGCCTCAAATGATGATAGGTCGTGAAGAGCTCCTCTTGCATCATACCTGTCAAAATAAACCTAAATTAGTATATACATTATGTTTCCCTTTTTGTATATACCTCTTGATTAATATTATTTATGTGTTTTTCACTGCAATTAGAAGTATTTTTTAATTATTACTGATATATAATTTTTTAAGTTTTCGCGTTCCATATTTAAATTCAGTTAATTTTAACGGGTTTTCACGCGTTACCTTTGCTTTTTTCTATCCCGACGTTTCGGCTGGGTTTCACCAACCGTGGTCACGGGCTGACTGGCGGTGCGCGGCTTCGCCTGCAGCGTTGAGGGGTATTTTGATGAACTACCCCCGTTTGGTCTTTATATTTATTATAGTCACAACAACACAACACTAACAGTGTCCATCGACGATGCCTGTGACGATAGTACGATAGTACAGTATTCGATTTATCGTCACAGGCATCGTCGATGGACACTGTTAGTGTTGTGTGTTGTGACTATAATAAATATAAAGACCAAACGGGGGTAGTTCATCAAAATACCCCTCAACGCTGCAGGCGAAGCCGCGCACCGCCAGTCAGCCCGTGACCACGGTTGGTGAAACCCAGCCGAAACGTCGGGATAGAAAAAAGCAAAGGTAACGCGTGAAAACCCGTTAAAATTAACTGAATTTATTACTGATATATTTATCACAACTAAGATTTATATGGTGAAAAATACATAGATATCTTGACTTTTACATTAGATATTGATTGGTCCACAACATAACCAGTGTTATCTAGTTTTAGCTGCCTTCATAATGACAAAGGGATCAAAAGATTAGATGTATATGCTTATAAATGAAAAGTTACAATGCATATACCACTTTTGATTAAGGATATTGTACCTTAAAGAAGTCATTACTCAAAAATTTATACACAATATTTTTGAAATAAAATTGCTATAAATTTATCATATTCATTTTGAATTTGATCAAAACTAATCAAAATAATCATATATTTACTTTTGAATTAGAGAATTACAGAATAGAATATACATATATACTTATAATATGATTATACTTATTTTAACATTATACTATGTATTCAAATAATAAAGTATACACAAGCAGTGTATTTAGTCATTAATTTACATCGCAGACATTCTAGCAGTGATAACAATCTGTTATCAATAGTTTTAAAATACATACTCAATTATTCCGTTGCAATGTATACATACCACCGGATCGTGTCACCATAACAAAACCACCGCGAGCACCTCGAGCGCCCAGAGTCAGGTCAAAGCACCAACGCCTTTGTAAATATGTTCCTCTGCGAAAATCTTAGAACTCTTCCAACAATTTTAAAGTTTTCTGACAATTTACTATCGTTTTTATTTTAGCGCCACATTAAACAGTCTTATAGTAAAAAACGGGTCGAACCTGTCGATCTTCAACGTTTCATCCCCCATCCACGGTATAAGATGTTTGCCCTGGTCAATGTGTAGTGCTCTATCATCCTCTCTGAATAACTTGCATGAGTAGCCGAACACGAATAGTTCTTCCTTCTTCTCTTTATATTCGCTTTTTTTCTCAATATGCCCGATTCACTGTGACTACCGGTCCACTTTAAAGACATTTTTGGATTTAAACAAAATACACTATCACAATTAACATTCCTGTACGCAACAAACACATATCTTACGTAAAATTTTAGAAAAACGGAAATATATCAATGAAATCTGTAATGGAATTCGCGTTTTGCACGCGTTTTGTGTTACTATTAGCGCACAGAGTAAATTAGTCATAGTCCACAGAGAATAAATAGCACAGAATATTAATTTTATTTTAATTTTAGGAGATATAATCGTCCAAAGGATTTTTTTGGCAAGATATCAGTCTGTCACGTAGCAGTTATTTTATTTTATTAATTAAACTTGTGTATTTTTGTATACTTTATCATGTAATCTTGGCGGCGTTTTGTGTGATATGGTTTGGCTATTGTGTTCAAGTTAAGTTTATCATAGAAGATAATCCGTAATATACATTCTGAGGTGTCGAAAAACTCCATGGAAAGTTCAAGCAGGATGGGCCTCCGTTTTGATAGAGCTTGGTAACGCTGATTCAAGATTGAAAATACAGCTTACTCACATGAAACTGGAACAAATTGTGTATACACAGATTGTCATTAACTAAGAAGAAGAAGAAATCCGATGTGGCAGGCTAGACTAGATTTTTCTGCATACCGCCTATTCTGATGTTCAAATTTGTATCAACCGCCTAGCAAGACGATGGCAATATCTCTAGAAAATTCAACGGATTCTCCTTGCACCTCAGAATAAATTCTCCGTGCTATTGTTATCAATTCACTTTACTTGTGCACAATAACCAAAAAAACTAAACTACGTACAACGCCATCAAAATCAGGCAATATAGGATCCTATAACACACAAGTTATTGAATTAAAGATAACAGCTACTACATAACAGACTGAGGTGCCGCCTTTTATTATTTATCTCTGGTGCCGCCGAAACGCCCCACATCAGAAATGAATAATTTATAGACAGTACTACTGGTTCATAGTATTCTTCTTCTTCTTTTTTTAACTTGGCAACTCAGTCCTCTTTAGAGTCTATTACTGCCATTTTCAAGTAGTGAGTGTATGTAATTTTGGGCAGATGGCGGGAATAAGTGGGTAAATGTTGAAGTGGCAATATATAAATATACATAAAATGTGAAATTTACAATGATAATTTATGATAATTAAGGAATTTAACTAATGATTTAACATCAATTTTGTTATTAAGAGATAGTATAGATGACAAGTCACAAGGAAGAATAGCCTTATAATTACATAAAATATCATACAGTGGTAAAGAGTTATATAGAGAACAGTTAAAAAGAATATGCATGATGTTACCCTCTTCCAGACCACACTCACAGATAGATCTATCTCTAATTCTTAATTTGTTCAGGTGGACTGGCGAAGAGCAGTGGCCAAGCCGTAACCTCGAAATAATAGTTGTAATTTTCTTGCTTAATCTCCATTTGGAGAACCACGGTTTTAGAGAAATTTTAGGTTGATGTCTTTTATAAAATTGACTTTTATTAGACTGATTCCAGTCTAAATTCCATTTTTCCACCAAGTCTTGACGAGGTAGAAAAGAAACTAAATCCTGACTATATAAAGAATTATCAGTAGCACCTTGAAAAGCAGCCAGTTTTGCCAATTCATCAGCATTTACATTACCCTGGATACCTGCATGCCCAGGTATCCATATCAAGGAAACTTGTAAACCTAGTTGAGAACAAAATAATAGTTTATTTTTAATTTCAAGAGAGATCGGAGACCAATTCGATTTTTTAAAAGGATTATGCAGAAGAGATTGTAGACAACTTAAGGAATCCGTGAATATTACAGCTCTTGCTATTTTTTTCCTCTACAATATAGCTGATACATTACAAAATAGCCAAACATTCCCCCGAAAAGTTAGATATTCGAGAAGAATATTTAAAAAAGTTTAAAATATCCAGAAGAAATTCGATAAAAAGCTGCCCCCACTCCTCGACACTTATTATTTTTAAAACCAGAAACATTACCATAAAAATCTGAATAGCTTTCCATAATAGATTCAACTGATTTAGAGGCATCAGTAAAAAAAGACTTCCGCATTAGGAGCGTTTTTTTTTTCCATAAAATTCCAAAGTTTAGAATCCGGATTTGAAACACCTTTTGTTATACTTATTGATAAACGTACATCAGGTTGGAAAATAAGAACATTATAATCAAAAAAGAAAAGAGGATTACATGGAAAATGTTTAATGACGCAATCATGCTCATTAATATTCCTGAGACTATGGATTAAATACGGGAGAGGCCTTCGATGCCAGTAATTATTACTCTTTATAATCAGGCTGTCAAGATAATTTAACTTTTGATGAAGAGGATGATGCAGAAATTGTAAAGATTTATAAAAATATCGATCTGATAAAAACTGTCTTCTAATGTGAAGGGGTGCATCCGCGCATTCTATTTGTAGTGCATTAATAGGAGTACTTTTCATAGCTCCAATGATAATACGAAGGCTCTTAGATTGAATAAGGTTGAATTTAGTTCATAGTATTGTCAGCAGAGATTAATAATAAAAGTTGTCAGTCACCGGTTTTATTCATTTTTAAGAAAAAGACAAAGGTGCTAGTAGACTATGCAGCCAAGTCAGACGTTAGGAACACTATCAATAAATGAATGGCGGCAACAAAATGGTAGCCTTCTGTTACTACCAGAAATGGAATGATTAGGACATTGCAGAATTCACGCTCCGTGTCATTATTTTCATTTCACTACATTTGTGTATCCTAACTACACTATATCATGCAAAATGCCACCAAAATTACATAATATTTAGTCAAATACTGCAAAATAATATATTAAAAGTAAGGACGACAACTTGACAGAACAACATCGTGCCAAGCACACCAAGAAAATTTGTTTTTCACTTTTAGTTATAACTTATTTTTTCACGAACTTATTTAATAGCCCTGGTTTCAAGTCCTTTTGTGTCCAAGATTCTTGCACTAGACTCAGTGTTGCCTGTTATAATTATAAACAGTTTTAAAAACGTGTTTCAACGAATTAAATGTTTTTGCAGATCTAAAACAACAATTTAGGAAGAGCATACCAATGGTACTGTGATTATTTGGGTGATTATTTTCTAATTTTTTCCACTTCCGACAATGTCCTTTTCGTAATTAAATATCCCTAAATCTTTTTATTTTAATAAAGCATTGTTTGTTATTTTAGATTAGTGTATTCCATTGAATGACATTCACATATCAGTGATTTTATTTTAGCATTCGATTTAAATTATTTCAAACTCGTCTTGATATTGTAGGTATATAAGTTGACATTAAAAAATAAAAGAATATCGTCCGACAAAATATCCATGTAATGGTAACTGGATATAGCTCGGACAAATTGTAAATAGTAGAACACCTGTTTGTAGTCCACCTAAGACGAGACCTTTAAATTTTGCCTCCTTATATACGTTCCAAAAGGCATATGGCGGACGTTTTATATATTTTTGCATCGAAAACTGATAAATTCTTTTAGTTATGAGTATATTGTGACCGCTAGAGCGTATTTGTTGAAATTAGATGATAAACATTAGTTTTAATGTGTAAATAAGTTTATTGTCTCCAGAATCTTATAAATATTGGTATATTTTCGTGCGTGGACGTTTTGTTCCGTATTGTTGAAAAACGAAAAGTCTGTGATATAAACAATACTTTAGATGATAGTTAATTTCTTGAACCATTTTGTAAATATTGTAAAGTTGTTATAGATTTTTATTAAAAGTAATATATTGAAAGAAGACTGAGTAAATCGAGTGTTATATCAACAAGCTATGTCAGCTGTAAGTCTATTGTCTTCATTGAAGGAGAAACCAGCAGAAGAAAACCCAGAATAATGGCTCGAAAGACGAGAGTGAGTACATTCCGTTTCTGTATCTATTTTTCGTAATAATATTCCATTCAAAAAATGTTACTTGTTTTAACTGATTCCTCTAAACTTTTCTTATACTCGTTACGAAAACGGATCTCTTTAAACGCACGTCCAGTTTGTTGACAGTACCTAGACTGCTATCTCTAGGTAGCTAAATAGGATATTAAAAAACCGATAGTTTTTTGTTGTTGTGGTTATTTAAGTAGGTCACAAACAAATTGATATGCATAAACTGGTTGATATAACTGTTTAATGTCACTGAAACACAATCTACTCTTATTCAGTTTATTATTCGTTGTATATACCTACCATTTGGTATTATATTTATACAAATTAAAAGAAAATAGTAACCAATGTTTGGCTTTCTTGCCTTTTACTCTTTAGTGTGTTCTAAACATGATGATATATTTAATATTTAGATATATTTATTTGAAGTGATTTTGATTTTAAAACTAAGAATTTCTGATTCTCCCCATATTTAGACAATGGTGTCAAGTATATAGTTTTTTGCCTCATAAGGTTTTCTTTAAATATTTACAATGGAAGTACATTGATTTCTGATCTAGTCTTTGTTATAATTTTTTTCTAAGTCACCATAGTCTATGAATGTTTGTAACATAAGTTACAACATAATAAAAATTTGGGCCTTTAAAACTTTCTAAGAAATGTATTATTATTTAAATTTAATAATGAAAATGTACAAAAACAATTCTAAATATTTTTGTGCCATATTCATTCCCGTCAAATATCACAGTATAAGACAAAAAAATGTAATTTTCTTTTATGAATGGTCAAAGGGTTAATCTTCAAAGCACTGACTGGACTAGGCTAGCTTCTTTCTTTTAGCTGTAAACCTTAAAACAACAGTTGCAGTTACTCAAAAAGTTTGAACAATTAAAAAAAATTTCAACACTTAATTATGAATGTCTCAGTGTATAGGCAATTTTCATACAAGTACAGTACAAGCTTTTTTAACATCAATAAATTCTATTAATGTTTAATCTCTTAAGCCATTTTAAAATCTGATTGTTAGACTATATATTACAGTATCTATAATAGATCCTTGTTTTTTATATAAAATTAGCTTCTTTCTTGAATATATATAAATAATAGAATTAATGCTGAAATGTGGTCTGAGCATGTTTAAAATATAGAAAAAGCAAGAACTCAAACAGATGCCTGTTTATTAACTTAATAACTCAAGAACCACTAAACTAATTTAAATGATTCTTTATTTTAATCATAGATATATATTATCTGACCAAATTATAAAGAAAATCATGACAAGATAATTAAAATAAAGTTTTGAAAAAATGTAAGAAGGAAGTATAATATCAAATTCAAAATAACACACAAAATAATTTTGCAATTTATCTCTAACAGTGTCACCCTTAGTTGGGATTATTTTTCATGTGTGATAAGCAAGTGATTTAATATGTCAATATCATTAAAAATAAATTGTTTAAGTAACTTTCTCTAAATAAATTGAAAAAAATGTATTACCCGAGTTTTATAGAAATAGTTTTAATGAAATGGTACATTGAACAAAAATCAGTTTAAATATATATACCAGTTTGAAAGAACCCTAAATGGTTACACATATTTTGTCTGCTGGGGTGAGTCTGAAGGGAAATGAAGGTCATGGATGGTTCCCCTCCCATAGTGTTCATTCAAATGTACTCCACATGTATCTATAACAGGTATCTTATAACATACATACATGCATTCATTCATGTTATTGTATAGATTTCTACTTTTACCCTTCACATACTAAACTTGAAATGTACCCCTTGCAGTTATTCAGAGACATTATTTATCTGTATGGACTATAAACTTGCTTTTTAGGTGATTTCTACTGTGTTCATTTTTTTTATTAATTACACATTTTTACACAGTAATAATCACTATCTTCTTTAAATAGTATTTAGGTAAAGTCACTGTTTTGGTCTGTTTCTTTGTGACCTTGTAAAGACCATGCAACATTTTTTGATATGGTTGTCACTATAATTTAGAAAATGTCTTCTGAAAGGTTAATATTTTTTTTTTATAACTTCTTAACACTGTTGACCGGAGGGCCTTTACAGCTTCACTGTGAATTTGGGTTGTTTATATTTATATTTGTGGCTTTAGCCACAAAGCTTACAGAAAAAGTCATCTGATTTGATTATAGGGCTTTGCCTACTATTCCTGACAAAGGGGATGGCAGTTAAAATGTCTAAAATTCTGCTTACGATTACATAAGTATTAACTTGAATGGTGTCTTTCTTTTTTAGTTAAGTCATATAAAACTGGCAAAGTAGAAAGCTCATAACCATTAAATATATTTGCATTGCGATAAAGACAAGTTAAATGCAAAACAGATTTGTGGATGTTCTAAACTCCAAAAGACTGCTAAAACATAGTTATGTGATTATATTTTTATACTATATAATGTAATTGGCTCAGCAGGGTTTTGTCAACAATTTCACCCAATGATGATGCAATGCAAGATGGAACTATATTCTTAGAGTAGAGGTACTGTCTCTCAAGTGATGTTAGCGAAACACACTTATGCACAACTAAAAATTTTCATAGTTAGGGATGACTTTTAATAGCAAGGTGTGTAATCAAATATTACCTATATACATATATTGCAGAAAAAATAAATATTAAAATGTAAATAAATTCATTTTGTAGAGTAATTTGAATATTCATTACGCTCTCCTGTGATCCTCCGTTTTTTTAGACATGTCGCTTTATACATAGCGATCGTCGATATATATTCACATATATAAAAAAAAGAACCAGATCAAGTTTCTTACCCCTCTTCTCAACGGGGTTTTTTTCTTAAGGTCAAAATTGACAAAAAGCATATTTATTTTGAATCCAACTTCATTGGATTTTGACTTGCTTTTGTATGACTAATTAATATACCAATGCGATAGGCAATACAATTGAATGAATAAATTAGAAAGAAAATAATAATGAAGTTTCGTAGGTCCACGACCTTGTTGTCACCGAAACGCACACAGCCCAAACTTGTTTCATTTAAATTAATTATTAACTTTATTTGTACATAAGTTTTAAAGGATTTAAAAAAAACACTTTAAATTATCATTTTTTTATTAGGAACCGTTGACCGTTCATTTCGTTTGTTATAAATTAAACGTATATCTTGTTCCATTACCTTCACAAGACGTATCTAGACGCAGAATTTCTTGTTGTTTTGTTGCGCCATCTAGTGACGAATTGCAACAAAGAGGATATATACAAACTATCTCCATGGAAATGATATCAATATAAATATAAATATATGAAGCAATGTTGGCTCTGTTAGTGCTCCCGCACACTCTCCGGGTCCCCCTCAGGCGGCGACCCAAGACGTGCTTCGTTCCCCAACTGGGGAGGCTCTTGACGTCGCCGCCAGCGCGATACAGTGACACTGCCCATGCATTGAGCATTACACGCACAACACTGCAAACACACTCTTGCACATAACATGCAGGTACATAGGTCCTGTAAGGAACCTTTTTTTTTTTTTTTTTTTTATATTAATAAAAAAAATGTAGGGAATAGCTAGGTTCAAACTCGCGAGAGAGTTTTACACTCAGGTGACGGCCAAGCCGAGGTTCGTACCATTTTGGTAGCCCTTTGGTAGCACCTTTTGCGGTTGAGTGCCTTCAGCACTCGCCCCCAAAGTCACGGTGAAGCTGTAAAGGCCCTTCCGGTCAACAGCGTTAGCTAGGTCAAAAAAAAAGGCTCTGTTAGTAGTGTGGTCGGATTCCGTGTCAATGGGTAGGTTCCAAACTATATATCCAATTCTATAATGGTTATAATCTTAACCCCTTGAGCACAAAAACTTTTTTTTTTTTTTTTTTTGACGGGGGAAATGCATGTACTCACTACCCTTACCTATTGTATTAGTGAGACCGAAGTCCCCCAATACAATAGGTAAGGGGGCACGGAGGGTCGAACTCCGTGCCAGTGTGGGACTCGCCCGGGTGTGAAGCGCCCGGAAATACCCACTAAAACCCCCCGGGGCCGTCCGCTGCATATGGGATGGGGGACGACACGGAGTAGCTTTCGCAAGCACCGCGTCGCTTGAGCACTAACCTGGCGTTTACGCCAGCTTTCCATTGTTTTCTTATCGTCTTCCTATTGTCTCATTTTTATGTGTAATCGACATATTAAAGCTTAAAAATCTGCCGCAAAGTACATACCATAAGTTCCGGGAGCAGCACTTGAGTACCAATCCATCTCTGATCGTCACTTAATATTAGATTAGATTGTGGTCAAGCCGCAGATCCTATAGACTAAGGAAAATAGTTATGTATATTTGGTGCAAGTCAAAGACAAAATGGTATAGACTCGGAATTCGTATCTGTCACAAAATACATACATATACATAAGTGCCGGGTGAGATATTTTTAAATTTATGTATGGTAGCCTATATATGCAAGTGGGAACGGGACTTTCACTGCTGGCTGAAGTTATAAGAAGTGATTTAGGCTACTTTTATTATAGAAAATTAGAACCCATGGATCCAATTTTTCTTATTCATTGTCACTTATCACTAGAGTGTAGGCACATTTCACTTTTTTGATTTGTACCATTTTTGTTATTTTTTTTATCTTAAATACGAGTGTAAGGGTATAAGCCATAAATAATGACCATCACAATATTATTTTCCATTGAATATTTTAAATATATATATATATATATATATATAATAGTCCGGAATAGAAAATGTAAAATGTATTACGCGAGTGATCCGTGGGAACAGTTATATTAATATTGTTAAAGTTTGAAGTAAATTAAATATGTCGTTGTATATAGTTTATAAAATAGTAGTTTATACTGATATTGTAATTGGTAAGAAATATAAGGCGTTTTTATTTGATTTATTCATTTATTATTAGCTGCTCTCTGCGGGTTTACCCGCATAGTTCCCGTTCCCTTGGGATTTTCGGAATAAATCCTATGTCAATCCCTGGATTTCAAGCTATCTCGATACCAAATTTCATCCAAATCGGTCAGGTAGTTTTTAAGATTATTTCTTACATAAAAAGAAATCTTTCCTCTTTATAATATTGGTATAGATTATTATAAAGTTTTAAGTGAATACGATTTTTATAAACATTAAGCGTTTTCTCGCCGTGAACAAACGAGGCATACGTAATTGGATAGATTTTAAATTTTAATATTTATTTATCTCTTATCAATCATAATATCTTCATTTAATATACAATTAAGATAATATAACAAAAGCAGTCGAAGTCGCGCGTATTAGATAGTTTTAATTAAAAAAATTAAACAATGCATTTATTGAGCTTTGAACAACATTACAATTTATATTATGAATACCATTTGTGTGTGAATTTCAAAGCGGTAGTATCTTTCCCTTGAGATAAGTTGACGATAAATCGTTCTCAATCGATTTCGAGTCCTAAATCACTGTAATTAGGTTTGTTTTTCCAGCATATCAAATATTAATGCTACTAATATTATGTGTACCGAACAAGGTATTTAAAGTTTTTTTTTATCGGGATTGAAATAAATGGAGGGTAGTTGAGTATTATCGCTCAGTATTGCTAAGAACGAGTTTTTCGATCCAGTCTTTAAGACGATCCTATACGTCGCGCTTTACCCGCGTTTTAAATTCTTTGAAAATATCACTTTTTATCATTTGTATTGTTATTATGTGCTTTTTTAAATAATTTATTTATTCATCTTGTTTCGTACGTTATATATACGTTTATATAAAGGGTATTTACGTCGCCGTACGTAGATTACTGCGTGTTGAGTTGTTTGAAGTTTTTAGTTGTAGCGTTTTAGAAACTATTTGTGTTTTTTTTTTTTTTTTCAATCTTCGTTATCAATTCGTGTTATTATATATTTTGTTTTCGTGTTAATTTTGTGTAAATTTAAATTATTGTTAAGTTTAGTTCGTTTGTCTTTGTTTGTTTGTTTGTTTTTTATAATGGCGGTGATGAGTAAGATTCAATCACCGGCTGGTCATGTGGTCCGTAAGAGAGGAAAGACCCGTAGAGCCGGCAGGCATTTGTCGAGAAAAAAAAATAAGGCGAAAAAGTCTAAGATCGCCGCCGCCGTGGCGGCTGAAGCGGCCCGCGCCCCGTTAGGTTACCACGCGTTGGCAGAAAAAAATGCGCCGTCCATGAGTTTTTACTGCAATATCAGAGCGCTTTGAGGAAGGTACCGGCGCATTTGCCGCCGAAGGTCCACGCCGGTCCGCCGACGAAGCGAGTGAAACGTGTATCGTGGAGTAAGTGATAGATTATTATTAACAGTTACTTTATAATTAGCTGTTGTTAGCATGTCGATGCGCTAACATGGCAGCCACGTCAAATATAGAATCTTCTAGACTGTTATATGATACCTATATTCTAGTTTATTTTATACGCAGTTCTTATAATGTATTGCAAAGTTAAAACTAAGAAAATGATCATTATTGTTTCTGGATGTAGTAACGATGTGTGTGATTTAAGATGCATACGGCTGAAAATTGAGTCGAGTGACGTCTTAATCTTAGCTTATGTCATTGCTGATATTGATTGTTCAGCTTCTTTCTTTGTAAATTATGTTTATGCTATTTTTTTTTACTAATGTGTGAATTTATTATGAAACAGTCTGATGTAGACTGTATTATTTTGAAAAATACTTTCACGATATATTTAAAATGCATATTTGCTTGCAGTGAAAGATTAGTTACATTTTTCATATTAGGCATTACTGAACGTAGGTAAGTATATTTAATAGGTGATTTGTTATGTTATTTTTCATTCATTATTGTATTATAGCAATATCCACCCGATGATAATAATCGCCTGAAATAATAACTGCCGAAACGATTATGATTTTGTGTCTTCGTCATTATATCGTCCTACCGTTCGCTTCAGACTGTTCGCGTAACCGTTAAGTTATTACTACAGTAATACCCCGCTTTACGCGAGGGATACGTTCCGATGAAAATCGCGTTAACTGAAATTCGCGTATATCGAGGTTTATGATTAAACATAGTCAAAATTTAATACAAAAAAATACAAATCATTTTAATCAATCACTTTAATTCTAAGAACACTTTATGCAATACATACTCTTATTTTTTACGGAAAAATATATCTATTGTCTTTACGTTATGTTTATACGCACTCTTTCGCGTAATGCGAGGCAAATGAGCGCGAAATTTGACATTCGCGTTATAGTGAAACCGCGCGTAACGGGGTCACACTAAGCGAGGTATTACTGTACCTCTAAATAGTAATTTGATAAATGTGCATTCATCTATTGTCTTTAGTGTTCGTGATGCCGACTCGCGACACAAAAGATTTTGTCTAATGGTTTCGAAACACAGCGGGCGGGACTAGACGCCAGTGCGATTTTACTATAGAAGAGGTCACGCTGGCGTTGAGACTAGCGTACTATGTGTTGTAACCATTAAACTTACCAATCCTAAAACACTACGCGTCGAAGCTACTTGTTTCCATGACATCTTTTTCCGTATATACGGTAGTCGCTTACCGATTTCATCGATAAGTATAAAAAAAAAAAAACGAATAATCGTACATCAATTGATTTGTAAGGGTTTTCGCAATGTATTGAACGTTATAAGATTCGATCAAGCGTGATATATAGGGTATTAAAACATTTTTTTTTTTTTTTTTCCGGCCACTTACGTATAAAAAAAAGATATGCATGATGGCATGTGTACGTACGTTACTGATGTGTGTTGATTAATTTCCAAGTAATATTATTGTAAAGTTTTTTTTTGGTACCAAGAGAAAGCAAAAACATTTCTCATTAATTCGAAATCTGCTAGTAAAACTGCATTGAAGCGGATTTTATTGAAAATTTAATGTGGTTTGATTTTTTTACACTGAACTCGTAATTATTTTCGATATATATGGGTAGCCTAAGTTACGCGTAATAACTTCAGCTATCTGCTAAAAAAGTTCCGTCCCAATCAGTCTAGCCGTTTCGAAGATTAGCCTGAACAAATTGACAAAAAGTTGTGTTTTTAAATTGTTTTTGATTTTATAAACAGACACTTCAATTTTATTTTTTTAATATAGATTGTGTAGTTAATAAATAAAAAGGACGAATAGTCGTTGGGATACCTTGTAATGCATAATAAAAAAACCTACCTAATATCGAATGAAATAAGTCTATAATTATTCGTATTCATAGTGACTGAAAAATGTATAAGATACAATAGCCGTAAATGTATGTCACAGACTACAACAACAGAGCTTGAAGAAATTCCCGATCTCGACCTTGAGTTTGTTTTCACACACAGTTGTTATTTTTGACGCTGTGAATTTTAACAGTTGCTCGAAGTGCATTAATTGTACAAAGTTAAAAAGTTCCTTGCTATTTCAATTACACTTTAATAAATTTTGTATATTTTATATTTTTAGGCTATTATAAAGAAGCGTCTAGAATATTCCTCTAAAAAACGGAACCATGTAATTAATATATGTACCTACAATCAAAATGTAACCGACCACTCTGAGATTACCTTCGCTTGTCACGCGGCGTTAATGTTCTCTCTTTCACTCTCACGCATAATTCTAATTATGCATCTCGCTTCTGCGTTTCGTGGTAATAATGGAAAAAAAAAATAAAAAACAACATTCTCTTTATATAATAAAGAAAATACAGTACTTTTGCATCATAATTATTGCATATTTAGTAGCTCAAAAATTAGACTAAACGTATTGTTTTTACTTTTTAAAATAATTACTGTTCTTTTTTTACTAAGCCTAGAGGTACTGGTTCTCAAGTGACGCTGCCAGAACACACTTATTGGTATTTGGCGACAGGTTTTCAAACTCGAGGGTGGTAGCTAGTATATATCCAGGCGGACATCATTAGAAAAATGTCCGACCATCATGCTATGGTTTCCTCACGATGTTTTCCTTCATGGAAAGCTCAGGCTGATTTTAGAGTTGGATAGGTGGGTTCGAACCCGCGTCCATTGACGAGGAATCCGGCCGCACTACCCACAACAACTGACAATTTTGGTAAACATATAAAATGTTGCATTATATGGTAAATACTACATACATATACATATGCTCACGCCTGTTATCCCCGAAGGGTTAGGCAGAGGTGAAGTAGCGAACTACACCCACCCACATTTCGCCGAGCTTAGTTCCGTCCCAGATGTGACAGGGGGCGAGCCTGTCGCCATATCGGGCACAAATTCCAAACTCCGGGATAATACTGAGTAGAAAAACCCAATACCACTTGACCCGACCCGGAGATCGAACCCGAGACCTCAGAACGACAGTCGCACTATAATACAACTGCGCCATCGAGGCAGTTGGTAAATACTATGCGTAGGTATTGTTTATAAATAACGGTATAATAAATACGTCTTATTACCCGCATGTAAGTGTAATTAAATTAATGAAAATAGGAATGGTACATTGTTAGTATTTATTTGTGTTTTCTCTTAATAATAGGGTTATCAAATTATACATTTTTAAACAAAAAAATTCCAATGGGATGAAAAGTGACTCTTATTTATATGGTTATATTGTGATGTTCTTTTGTGCTACATGTATGTATATGCGATTCGGGAGCAGGAAATAAATCCTTATAATTTTGTAACAGAGCGCTATAGAAGCCGATATAGTTTGTGATAAAAGGTCACTGTATTGTCTGATGGTAGGTGGTGGTCGATCTAGTGAATGAACGTCATAATTTTAATATTAGAAATAAAGACAAGTTGTCCGTCCCACGCTTTAGGTTAAGTAAGTGTAATAAAAGCTTTATAGGTAATAGTATTAGGTTTTACAATAAGATCTCAAGTAACATTACCGATTTACCTGACAATAAGTTCAAGTGTTATGTCAAGCAAGTTTTAACCTCAAAAGGTTATTACAGGGTAGATCATTACGTGAACGATAGTGATGTCTGGAATTAACCTACATCCCTATGCTTCCGCTAACATTAGTTAAGGCTATGATTTGTATAGTTTTTTTATATGAAAAAAAAAAATGATATATATTATATTTATTAAAAAAAAGAACCAGATCGAGTTTCTTGCCTGCGCTCTTTTCGACTGGGCTGTTTTTCGAACTGATGGTAGTGTTTTAGACGTTCATAAGCGCCTTTTTAGGGCCTAAATTGAATAAAGATGTTTTTTTATGTTTATTTTGGTAGTGGTACACGCCAATGCAATCGGTCGCTTGTCGACGATACTCAGGATGTGTGGGCCGGGTGTTTGTGTCGTTGAATACAATTTATCGTTGGGTCTGCGATACGATTGAATATTATTCTACGTTATTATACATTGTGTTTTTTACCTATGTATTTCTTATGATAATTTATGCGTTCAGATTGCATGAGATGTTGATTCGGTTTTCCAAACGGGAGGATCATCTGGTATAGTTTACGGTGAGAAAGAGAAAAAGTTATAAGCACGCTATATGTATTACATTTGTTCATCTCTTTTTATCACACTGCACGTGCTTCATACAAGTTCGATGCCAACATTACGAAAATGGGTCTCTCTACACATGTATGCATGGATGGGACGCTTGGTTTCCCTTGAACTCTTGTATCTCAGAATAATATTAGCCGAATGAAGTAATTTCTTCAGTGTCCGTATTTTTTCAAAATTATATTATATAATAGCTGTGTGCCCGCGTCTCCGCCCGCGTTTTGTATGTTCTGTGCATAGAACGTTTCATTTATACGTAACCTAAAAAAAAACAAATGAATGAAGAAAAATGCGCGTCTTTGGTTTTTATTAGCGGAAAAAATATAAATAAGGACAAATAAATAAAAATTAGAAAGGGTCGACGGAATTAAAAAGCCTATAACCATCTACGAAAAATTTCGCGACGAATGATAAAACTCCCACCCCGATATGTTCAATAGTTTTGAGGTGATGGTGCCTCAAAGGAACCCCGTACAGTCCTTTTATATATAATATATACATGTAGAAATTAGTACGTTGTTTATAATAATTTACCATAAACTAACCCCTTGAGCACTTACCTCGCGTTTACGCCAGCTTTCCATTGTTTTCCTATTGCCTTATTTTTATGGGTACTCGATACATTAAACAGCAGTGAGATACCCAATTATGTGACGTCACAAGGGATGGGATAAATAATTTAATTTTGAACTGTTCTCGGTGGGCAGGTCACGAAGAGAACGGCGTTTTGACTGGTGGTGGTGACCCTGCAGTGCTCGCTCTCGGCCCGGTACGTCGTCCGCTCACCTACACCAGGGAGGAGTTGTTACGCCTTAGAAACTCCCCGCTGGTCAAGCGAAACCTCGAGAACGCGTTCGCTGGATGCGATGCGCTTGCACTGTAAGTTC
The DNA here is from genome assembly GCA_014132275.2 of Samia ricini. NCBI lineage: Eukaryota > Metazoa > Arthropoda > Insecta > Lepidoptera > Saturniidae > Samia > Samia ricini. Next base: position 27,336,318 of record AP028168.1, read on the forward strand.
CCTTTCTTTATTGATAGCAACGTATACTATCTCTTAATAATAAATTTTATATTAAATCATTAGTTAAATTTCTTAATTATCATAAATTATCATTATAAATTTTTCATTTTATTTACATTTATATATTCTCACTTCACCATTTACCCGCTTATTCCCGCCATCTGCCTAAAATTACAAAACACTTATCACTTGAAAATGGCAGTAATTGACTCTAAAGAGGACCGAGTTGCCAAGATTAAAAAAAAAAAACAAAAGAAGATAGCAACGTATGAATTACAGGATTATGCTGGCATTAAATGCGTAGAGTATCTTACCAATCTAGTTTCAACGCTCTAACAAAGTTGGAACTCTACTGGGAGTTTTTATGTCACTTTTGAATTTATGTTACAAGTGTTTTTTTTTTTCACACTTTTTTCTAAAGCAGTTCCTTTAAAGATAATAATCAAATATAAGTATCAGGTAAAAACCCACGTAATACGAATATTATATATCGATCAGGGTAAGACTAAGGCATTTTTCGGATATTTTTTTTAAATTGTAGGTAAAAAAAACAGATCGAGTTTCTTGCCGGTTCTTCTCGAGAACTGGATTGTTTTTCGAACCGGTGGTAGTATTTTTTGACGTTCAAAAGCGTCTTATCAGGGCCTAAATTGAATTTTTTTTTGAATTTTTTTATCCAGAGTTTATACTCCAAAATAGAGCCAAATGCTACAAGTTAATCCAGTTGAAAACAAAAACGATCACTACACGAAACACTGAAACTACGTCAAAATTCTCCTTGATTGCATTTTTTTTATTACAGCGTACTGAAAAAACGTTCCGAATCGCCGAACGATGATGACCGAGGAACGAAGGGCGATGTGCCAAACGAGAACCCTAAGGTGGGTCGTGTAATTTATTTGCAGTAATAGGTAACATATCCGTCCCGTCTTTCTGTGTGTTACTAATTAAAGTTACTCCTTCTTGCCTACACTTTTTCATAGACTTTTTTATGTGTCAATTTGTTCATTGAAATTATTAACCCAGCCTAATATTACCTTTTTTTTATTTTGACGGGGGGAAATGCATTTACGCACTACCTTTACCCATTGCATTAGTGAGACCGAAGTCCCCCAATGCAATGGGTAAGGGGGCACGGAGGGACAAGCTCCGTGCCAATGTGGGACTCGCCCGGACGTGAAGCGCCCGGAAATACCTACTAAAACCCCCCGGGGCCGTCCGCCGCATTTGGGATGGGGGCGACACGGGGTGACTTTCGCTAGCACCGCGTCGCAGCCTAATATTACCTAACATTTAACATTTGTCTGATTTTTTACATTTAAAATAGTTTATTCATAAACAAAAACATACGATAGGCTGCGTAAGTATACATTTACTATTACCGCCATCTTATTACTTGACATACACGTTGACGGCTGACGTCATAGCACTTGTAACGCGAATCTATAAGTTTCCCCCCTAACCGAGAATCGCTCAATGCCATTAACCTCTTGAGCGCTTACCTGGCGTTTACGCCAGCTTTCCATTGTTTTCCTATTGTCTTATTTTTATGGGTATTCACTTCAACGTCATTAGTAAAAAAAAAAAAATAATTGTATCTGAGCCAAGCAGCTTGTAAGACTAGTAGTGAAAATAATATTGGTGTCGTGTTTCAGACGGTGCACAAGGAGCGCGAACGACGCTCGGCGGACCCGCGCGAGCGCGTGCGCAAGGAGAGCGAGACGGGCGGCGCCGGCGGTATCGTGCTCTCGCCGCAGCGGCGTTCGTTCACTTCCGGATGTGGCGCGCCCAGCGCCACGCCCGCGCAACCGCCACACGTGGCGCGCACGCGGCCCGACTCGCCGCTCTCGACGCCCACGGCCGCCGGCGCAGCGCCGAACGCACCGCCCAAGACCGCTGAACAAGGCGAGTGTCGTTAATCATTGCAATACCCTCCCAACCCGGCTTAGTTACTCTCAGCCTACACATGTACCGGCTAAGCCGAGGTTCGTGCCAGTAAAGACCCGTCTAGCATTAGTTCGAAAAAAAAAAAAAGGAAATGTCCCGACCCGCCCGCTGTGTGGCGAAACATTTCCTCGGTTACCGACTGGTCAACTATTACGTTAATAGTAAAAAGTGCGGGGGGGGGGGGGGGGAGGAGTGTCACTACTTTACTTATTTGTGATGACATATGCACGCGGGAGTCTGAATGGTGATTATATGACTACATGTCATTAATTTTAGTTTTTTTTTTAAGTGAAAAGCCGCATTGGCATACTACAGTTGGTCAAATACAAGATGGCGTTTAGTTAAATGGATGCCATTTTGTGTTGCCACATCTAAAACATATTCCCGTAAATGCCCGAATAAAACGATCCAGTTAAAATCATTACTACTAAATTCACCGCTTCACCTATCACTTTTAGCAAAATATATGTCTTTATAATAAGACTTTATGTAGTTAGTGAAGGTTAAGAAGTTTTTGTCAATAGAATTTGGTACAAATATCACTGTAATTTTGCTATTTTATGTTGTCATTACTGTTACGCTGGCCTTGTGTATTCAAAACTGTGTTTTGATTTAAATTATATTAGTTTCTCTTGTATATATCAAAATATAAGGCCTAACAGAATACGGCAGACACAGGTGGTGCGTGCCTTGAGAGTGGCATAGCACTGTATGATTTTGCCAACATATTCGTTTCATATATTATCACTTAATTACTATAAACCCTATAATTACTATAAATTATTTTTATAAAAAAAAATGATAGTACTAAGATAAAAAAAAAACATTCTTTTAATAAATTATAGCACTTGCCCTTAAAACTATACATTGATTTTAGTCCAATTTTGATGAATTTTTATTTTTTTCTAAGTTAACCGGAGTAACTTCATCTATATACCAAAAAAAAGTCCCGTCATAATCAGTCTAGCCGTTACGGAGATTACCCATTAACAAACAGATATATGAAAATTTTAAAAATGGTATAGGTTAGGTCTATATTCATATCTATTTAGTAAAAAAAAATTATTTTGACATTACAAACAGACACTTCAATTTTATTTATTAGTATAGATGTAACTTATGTATGTTTGTTAATGTGTGGTGTGGTTGTACAGCCGGTCGCAGGATCGGTTCGGGTCGTATAATGGTGCGCGACGTGCCGACCGGCGGCTGGGAGGATACCGAGTACCGAGCTGAACCGTACCGGCCCCCGCACCGGGACCGGGATCGCGATCACAGGACCAACGGGGATAGGTAACTATTTCATCACACTCTAATTAGTTCAATACCGGATATGACATGACAGGACTGTACGGTCCCTGTGAAGTTTCTGATATGACAGGACTGTACGGTCCCTGTGAAGTTTCTGATATGACAGGACTGTACGGTCCTTGTGAAGTTTCTGATATGACAGGATTGTACGGTCCCTGAGAAGTTACTGATATGACAGGACTGTACGATTCCTGCGAAGTGTTTGATATGACAGGACTGTACGGTTCCTGTGAAGTTTCTGATATGACAAGACTGTACGGTCCCTGTGAAGTTTCTGATATGACAGAACTGTACGGTCCTTGTGAAGTTTCTGATATGACAGGACTGTACATTCCCTGTGAAGTTTCTGATATGACAGGACTGTACGGTTCCTGTGAAGTTTCTGATATGACAAGACTGTACGGTCCCTGTGAAGTTTCTGATATGACAGGACTGTACGGTCCCTGTGAAGTTTCTGATATGACAGGACTGTACGGTCCTTGTGAAGTTTCTGATATGACAGGACTATATAGTTACTGTTAAATTTCAATCATACAAGATAATGTAGTTTGTTTTAAATTCCTAAAATACGATATTTACGAATTTAGTTAAATTTCTGATATTCAGAACCCTACAGTTTCTGTTAAATACCTGAGATACTGGATCATGACTCCTGTTAAATTACTGATACACAGAATCATACGGTTTATGTATCGTTGTTAAGATACGGGATCATACTGTTCCTGTTAAACTACTGAATTACCAGGAAAACATGATTTCACTTGGACTATAGTATTTTCTTTTTATCAATTAGCTGACTGGTTTTTCATTTGGGAAAGAGACATTGAATTTGTACACTGACGTTAATGAGAACTCGGTATATGACATTACATTTATATTATAATACTTTTGTTTATACTATCAAATAGTTGATTAATTATGTAATTATAAAAATAATGACAAAATATTAAGGACAGCTTTCTTTATTTTTTTTTATTTTTTTTTTGGTCTATTTTTAGACTCGAGCGCCGTTCGTTCGGCCGAGACTCGTATTCGGATATGAAGAGGGACAGGGAGGATCGGTACAACGATAAGCCACGTGACAGGTAATTATAAAAAAAAACATTAATGTGTAGAGAGGTACTGCAAGACAAATTACAGTAGAAACTCGTTAACTCGGACCTCGATAATTTAACAAAAAACCTCGTATAAGTTAAGAAATGGTATTTTTTCTCTTCCTCCCAGAGCCAAAAAACGATCCATAATTCAAAATATCAAAAACCTTAAACGAATCATTTGTAGTTTTCGATCGATTTTTTTGTAAATTTGAAGACGATATTTTCTCTGCTTTATTCAGTACTAGTTTAAGCCCGCGACTTTTTATAACTTTAAAAATCCTGCGTAGTTCACATGATCAAAAAATGGCATCTTTTAACCAAACTCTCTTTTACTCTACTCTATACTACAGTCCGTAAAAAGCGAACCGATAAAAATATTAACCTGTGCGTTTTCTAATAACATTTTATTATTCAAAAAAACTACTTTGAACCTTACGTAAAATGAGTAAGGGGAGTTTGGAGAAATCTTATGTATACTTACATGGGGTTAGGTGGGATTAAAAATCATCATTACGTAATTAATGAATGGCCCTTACTATTCTCTAATTGGGTGAAACTCCTTGCACTCTAGCAAAATGTATTTAGCTGTCTCGTTCTCTCATATACACAAGCCTCTGTCTAATCCTGTGGTGTCTTAATAATTTCGATTTTTAAACTCAAAATTACTTTATCTGCGTTGAGCGTTTCTCACTACAGGACAGACTCATAGATTTAAGTTACCAATCCTATGTCGTCAAGCGTCAACATGCAAGTGTATTAAGCATAAGATGGCGTTTAAGTACTGGTACTTGGAGATAAATAATAACGTTTATACTTCACAGTCTATCATATGTTTTGATTATGAATAAACTTTATTAACCCCATGAGCACTAACCTGGCGTTTGCGCCAGCTTTCCATTGCTTTGCTATTGTCACATTTTTATGGGTACTCGACATATTAAAATATACCTTTTTTTAATTTTTGACGGGGGGAAATGCATTTACGCACTACCCTTACCTATTGCATTAGTGAGACCGCAGTCCCCCAATGCAATAGGTAAGGGGGCACGGAGGGACGAACTCCGTGCCAGTGTGGGACTCACCCGAGCGTGAAGCGCCCGGAAATACCCACTAAAACCCCCCGGGGCATTAAAATATACCTAATTATTGCTCAGAGCACCAATAGATGTAAAAACCAAACAGTTTAATGTTAGGTTATGGTTATGTTAATAATTTCAAATTACGAAATTTAAACATACAAAAAAAAAAACAGTTTTTCCAAAGTTCTGTCGGCAGTCCCCGCGGCTGCCTAGTTTATTTTTCTTTACGTGCGACTACTAAAGACTGCAGTAATAATTACTACTTTTTGCGCGCCCCCCCCCCCCCCCCCCATTTTGATAGAAACAGAAATAAATATGTTTAATTTCAAGAGCAATTTATTCATTAACCATTTGATATAAGATGTTTAAAATCATTTTCAAATCTTTGAGTGGTTTTTTTTTTCGTTTTTGTTTACAGAGAGGATAACCGTAGGTCGAGTGGTCGGTACAACCAACGACGTTACGACAAAGAGGACGAACCCGAATGGTAAGAGACATTTGTTCATTCATTCATTCATTCGTTCATTCATTCATTCATCACGTACAAAATCTTAGGCAGAGACCTTGGAGTTTTTGACGGGATCTCAGTCTGTCATATAGGTAGCAGTTGTTTTCTTTAATTCATTAAACTTATATGTGTTTGACTCTATATCATGTAATCTCGGCGTTTTTTTGTGATATAGTTTGGTTATTATGTACAAGTTAAGTTTGTTGTAGAAAATACCTCGTAACATTTACACTGAGGTGACGACAAAGCTCCATGGAAAGTTCTAGCAGGATGAGCCACCGTTTTACTAGATCTTGGTAACGCTGATACAAGATTGAAAATACATCTCAACAACATGACACTGACACAAATTATGTGTACACAGATTGCCGTTAGCTAAGAAGATAAAAAAAGTGTGCAATTCACACGTGGTAAAAGGGAAACCTGAAAAAAACAATGTGTTACCAACCCTGGGTCCGAACCTCTGAGACCTTTCAGTCGTACCGTCTTTAATACACGCGTATTATTCCACTGGGGTAATCGCGCTCTCAAAAATTTGATGAACGAACCCGACCTCCTACAGAAACGTACTGTCGCTTTTTCGTTTCATCGACTTTCAAATCACAACGATGCTAAAGGAGTTTCAAAAAACAATTAACGGTTTTTATGTAATTATGTACAACGGTAACGTTTGATACAAGATTGAAAATACATCTTACCCGCATGACACTGGCACAAATTGTGTGTACACAGATTTCTAAGAAGAAGCAGAAGATTACAATCCTATCACTTTTCATTTAGTTTTCATACAACTTCTTCGGTCATGGGGCTTTTTGACCGTGGTAATTTTTTTTCGAATGTCTTCGATCCTGTCCTAGATACTTTCGCCTAGATCCACCATCACGAGCTTACCCATTCCAGTCACAGTCACCTTTTAAATTTGCTTCGTCAATCTCCTCCCCATGTCTAAACAAATTAAGCATCCCTTTCTTCATCTTTGTCACTACATCCCTCCTCACTATTTAAAGTTAAATACAAGACATATACTAGATTTTTTTTATGTAGCTGTTCTTGTAACGCCATTTGAGAAAATTAAGTTACATAGTACAAGTTAATAATCGTCTTCTTCTGTGTCCTTCTTATAGTTCCGGTTTTGTTAATTCATCTTTTCACCGTTCAATCCGTTCTTCTCTGGAACGCGCTTCCTCTTGATATTAGAATGTCTGACAGTCGTTACACGTTTAAATTAAAAGTTCGAGAATTACTTATAAATAAAATTGCTGAACCATAACTATAGCATAATTGTACTGCAAAGTTTGTATGTGTTTATGTATGTATGTATATATATATATATATATATAGGTATGTGTGTATGTATATGTACATATAATATCATATGTATTATCTATAAATGTGACATATTTTCTTTCTCTACTTTTTCCAATCATCTCTATTCTCTATATATCTTTTATCACACCTACTTTATTTTATCTCTGCATCACCCTAAGGTTGACTGGTAGAGAATGCCTCTGGCATTAAGTCCGCCTTTTTACACAAATTGTAAAAAAGTATAAATAAATACATTCAACAATGTACGTATCCACAGGTTCAGTGGAGGACCAACGTCGCAGTTGGAGACCATAGAGCTACGGGGTTTCGACGAACCCACCAAGAAGAATACTACTGCCAATAACAAAGAAGAGGTAAAATTATTATAATCTACATCTATATTCTTATATGTATGTATAAAATTTTTTGTTCGGGCAAATTTTAAAATTTACTAGTCGAAATCAAAATCAAAAACAACTTTATACAATTTAGGCCCTAAGAAGGCGCCTATGAACGTCTAAAACACTACCACCGGTTCAGAAAACAACCCACTCGAGAAGAGCGCAGGCAAGAAACTCGATCTGGTTCTAATGTTAGCGGGTGCGCACAGAGATGTGGGTTAATTCCAGACATCACTATCGTTCACGTAATGATCCACCCTGTAATAACCTTTTGAGAATAAAACTTGCTTGACATAACTTGAACTTATTGTCAGGTAAATCGGTAATGTTACTTGGGATCTTATTGTAAAACCGAATACTATTACCTATAAAGCTTTTATTACACTTACTTAGCCTAAATCGTGGGACGGCCAACTTGTCTTTACTTCTAATATTAAAATTATGACAAGCATTCACTAGATCTAGATCATACTTTCATCATGTTCATAATTTGCAAAAAAAAAAAAAAATTCGTGAATATTGATCTATTTAGCCTGAATTAAAATCAACAGACAAAATCCTAGTTATATAACCGTGGACATTTACCAAGATTATTTTTTCTCTTACATTTTACCTACTGCGAGGGTGTAACGTTATAACCATAGGATAAGTTTCACTTTATAAAGACGGGGGGGATAGAGAAAAATGTTTTTGAATGGACGGTTGCACGTTGTTCGCAGAAGTGGAGCGGTGGGACTAAATCGCCCGGTGAGCGGAATGAGCGAAACGATCGGAATGAGCGAAACGAACGGAATGAGCGAAACGAGCGGAAAGAGCTAACCGAGCGAAATGAGCGGGACGAGCGATCCGATAAGGGGGATAAATGGCGGGATACGTCGTCGCCGCTCTCCGCACGTGCGCACTCCAGCACGCACACGGACACCGCTGATACTAGTAATGTAAGTGTCATGTCGCTGAACTGAAAGTACTCACTCATCTCTAAAAAATATTGTACCCCCTACTTTGAACTGAAGAGCAGAAAGACTTGGCGCTTTATTTACAAAAACAAAAAAAAGTAAGTCGTCACGGGACGCCTGGCATAATTATGTTTAACATCGGAATTCTTTGGGCAGATAATTTAGACCAATAATTTTTATTAAAGGATATAAATAGTTGAAATTCGAAGAGAAAAAACTTCTTTAGCGCGACGTTGAGTAATTCTCGGTAAGGGACAATCTTATAGATTCGCGTTACTAATGGAATGTGACATTAGCTGTCAACCTGCTGTCAACGACATGGTTTTTTTTATGTTCCATTTATTCCTTTTTAAGGAAAAGGCAAAGGTACTGGTTGACCATGCAGCCAAGTCAGACGTTAGGAACACTGTTAATAAATGAATGGCGGTAACAAAATGGTGGTCTTCTGTTATGACCACAATGGGAATGATTGGCACATCTCGTACTTCTTGGTTTTTTTTTTTTGTTCCTTTTATTCCTTTTTAAGGAAAAGGCAAAGGTACTGGTTGACCATGCAGCCAAGTCAGACGTTAGGAACACTGTTAATAAATGAATGGCGGTGACAAAATGGTCGCCTTCTGTTATTAACACAACGGGAATGATTAGGTGATTTCAGGATTCACGCTCCGTGTCATCATTTTTACTTGACTACACTTGTGTATCATAACTACACTATATCACGTAAAATGCCACCAAAATTACGTAATATATAGTGAAATATTGCAAAATAATCAATTAAAAATACAGACGACAACATGACATACCATAATCGTGCTAAGCACCTCCCAACGACATGGAATTTTTCATTGAGAGTATTTTTTTTTAATTTCTTAGCGTCGCCGAAGGATTTGCCAGAGTTTTATTATTTATCTCTGATGGAAAGGAATTTTACGTATGACGGCAGATTCGTAAGGGTTTGTGTTGCCACATTTAAAATATTTCCCCCTAAATGCCCGAATACATAAAGTAACAAAAAAAGTATGTGTTAATTCTATGCATATTAACTTTACTTACCCTTTAATGAGGATATAAAAAAACCAGACAAATCTTAATAATTTAAATGAACAAATTTTAATTGTTCTTGCTATTATTTAAACAACAACAAAAAAAACACGTATTTTTCTAACTTTTCACTTCTGTCGTGATGTCGGTGACATGGATGCTTACTTTTTTTTTTAAGATGATTCTTTATCTAGAATAAATTTAGATTTATTTAATACAGTTTTGTTTTAACTGAGACAATTTAAGTCTTTTAATCGGTGACTTTGTAACATTAATATTCGTTGCCTTTGAGGGGAGGGGGGGGGGGTTAGTCTTGTTACAACTGGTCGATAGTATGGGGGATCGCCGAGCCGAGTGGAAGTCTCACAGTCGACCGATGCTCCCTTATTTTCATCTAGCCCTTCTAGTTTCACAAGGGGGCGTTATCGCTCACATTGAGAACCTAGGTACTAGAACGTTATATGGGCATAGGGTTATTCAAATCGCTGAATATAAGTGTATTGATATATGTGTATATATATACCAGGATAAGGACTCTGGTGTCGAGTCGAAGGCAGACGAGGTGCAACAGAACAACGATCAGCCCGAGTTCAATCTGGACGAGTTCCTCAAGTTCGATTCCATACCGGACGTACTCACCGTGAGTATAGACAGAGACAGAGAGTGAAAGATAGAGAGAGAGAACGAATTCCTTAATATAAGAATGTTGTCCGATTATTTACTCAACTGCCTCGGTAGCGCAGTTGTATTACATACGACTGCCGTTCTGAGGTCTCGGGTTCGATCCCCGGGTCGGGTCAAGTGATATTGGGTTTTTTCTACTCAGTATCATCCCGGAGTTTGGGATTTGTGCCCGATATGGCGACAGGCTCGCCCCCTGTCACATCTGGGACGGAACTAAGCTCGGCGAAATGTGGGTGGTGTAGTTCGCTACTTCACCTCTGCCTAACCCTTCGGGGAAAACAGGCGTGAGCATATGTATGTATGTATTTACTATTGTATTGTCAAAGCGTATAATAATAGCCCTTTCATAGCCCTTATTTATTTTATTTTTGACATAATCACGCCTTTGATACATGCAATCATGGACATAAAATGCAACAGTTCATAGATGTTGTATGTCAAAATGGCCAAATCTTTACTCATGTAATAAACAAGTAAACATAGCTTATGTAATCAATCTACCATTTATATCACCTCGTTCTCCATATCATCAAAAATAAGCAAATTATAGATATATGATAAGGGAACGCTGTGGTGTGGTAGAGGATGTGGTGACCAAAATAGGGAAAGGTGTGCTTAGTCGGTTTGGGCATGTAGAGAGGATGGATGGGAGAAGATTAACGAAACGAATTTATAAGGCGAGGGTGAATGGGCAAGTCGGTAAGGGTCGACCTAGGCGAACGTATCTTCTCGCGGTGCATGCTAAGCGATCCCGTGTTTGCTCCAATTAGGTGGCGGGAGGTACCGGGGGGTTTAGTGGGTAGTGACCAACGGCGCTTATCGCTGCGAGTCCCACACTAATCCTGTGTGACAGCCTCTCGCGCTTTCGTGCGAGAGACTGTCACACATCTTCGTTTCGTTTCAACCAGATCTGGAAGGAGGGGGGTCCCTATCAGATCTGGCTGGACGGCTAATGCGTAAATGCATTCCCCTCGAAAAAAAAAAAAAAGGCGAACGTATCTAGACCAAATCGATCACGTGTTAAATAAAGGCCAGGTGAAAAGTACTCATAACCGACGAGCATGTATGCAAGCGCTCATGAAAGTGGAGAAAGCGAAAGAGGTGTGTCAAGATCGTAGCAAGTGGAAGGACGTAATCTCTGCCTACCCCCACGGGAGAAAGGCGTGATGATATTTATGTATGTATGTATAGACACTGGCTCCCATAGATATTTTTTTTAAATTATTATTTTAATTCCCTTCCACTTCTCAAGCGTGACCTGAGACCTTGTTAATTTTATTTAAATAATTTATGTACAGTCCTATTATTATTCTACTAGTTGTGAGCCCGCGGCTGCGGCCCGAGTTTTTTATATTCTCCACTGCGTATTAATTTTTTTTTTTAAATTTATTATCCATATATTTCTATTTAGTCTTAAAAGTTTTACTGCATAAATATTGTTTTGGTGCTGGATTAACTGGTTTGGTGATTACAGAACGGTGGGAGCGAGCTGGAGACGGGTAGCAGGTTCAGCCGTTGGTTCCGCAGAGACAGTCCTAGTAATGACAGGCACTATGAACGGCTATTACATAATATGATTGACGGTCAGTTCTTCTAAAACATTGACAATTAAAAACAATTAATTGAGGCATTTGATTGGATAATTTGTGTAGATTTATATATATTTATAATATAATAATGTGTAAACTTCGTATGGGTGTGACGTGGATTTTATGAAACGAAAATGTGTAACGAATTTTAGTTCCATAATTACTCAATAGATGTCGTTTAAACGAAGTTTCACTACCGCGTGTGAACTCGCGCTCAATAGTTTTTCTTTTTTAATTTATTATGGTTTTGGGTATAAGTTCTTTATGATTCGTATTGTTTTTTTATTTAGTGCTCAAATAATATGGCGGTCATTTGAGATCTCATAATTCAGGCTCTGCATTATTGCTTCCAAAATAATTATATCATGTAAAATGTTACTGATAGTACATAATACATTGCAAATTAATTAATAAAAAAAAAACTAGGCAGCCATGGGATCTGCCGACTGAAGTGAAAAGTCGAAACTTTTAAATAACTGATTTTTTTTTTGTGTGTGTTTAATAACATAAATTATTAACACAACCTAATATTTAATATCGAATATTTGTCAGGCGTTCTGAGCGATAATTGTGTATTTTTTTTATATAGTTTATTAATAATCAAAACATACGAAAGCACTTCAACGCCATCTTATACTTGACATGCATGTTGACGGCTGACGTCATAGCATTGGTAACGCGAATCTATGAGTTTTCGCACTAACCGAGAATCAATCAATGCCGCTAAAAGAGTTTTCACTTCAAAAAAACAAACCAAGGACGACAAGATACATGACAAGCCAATAATTATTTAATAATAATAGTGTGTTATGACGTTGTCAGATTTGGACAGCTCGACGCAGCCGGGCGTGCAAGCGCCGAGCACCGAGCCCCAGCACCAGCACGTGTTCGCGCCGATATCGCCCGCCGGTGGCGCCCCGCCCCCGCAGGCGCCGCGGCCCGCGCCCCAGCCGCCCTCGCTCCTCGACCTGCTGCTGCGAGCCAACGAGATCAGGCCCGGTCAGTTACGGTCCGATTCAAACTTTATGGCGGCTCGGAACATCGTGCGAGACACTCGCAGGCAGTTCACATATCGACTAGATATGATACTGAGTAGAAAAACTCCAATATCACGTGACCCGACCCGGGATCGAACCCGAGATCTCAGAACAAACAGTCGTACCGTAATACAACTGCTCCACCGAGGCAGAGGATATGTGGTTAGAAAAGTAGATATTTCAGAAAACTATCGCTATCGCGTTGCGCCCCGAAGAAAGCGAAAGGGACAACTGCAGCTCGGGCTGATTGTACCGTATGCAAAATAGACGAAAACATCACTACGTAATGTTTTTCAAGTAATTTTCTAGTAATTCACGATATGTGGAAACCAACGGCTGAACCTGCTACCCGTCTCCAGCTCGCTTCCGCCGTTCTGTAATCACCGAACCAGTTAGTCCAGCACCGAATGTAAAAAACAAAACAATATTTATGCAGTAAAACTCGTTAGACTAAATAGAAATATTGGGATAATAAATAAAAAAAAAAAAACGCAGTGGAGTATATAAAAAACGCGGACGCAGCCGCGGGCTCACAGCTAGTAGAATAATAAAAGTAGGGGTGTACGTAAATTATTTAATTTTCCCTATTCCGAAACTGAACCGGTTTTTTTTTAATTTTCCTTCAGTTTTAGAATAATAAAGTCTTTGGCTATGACTGTTACTTTTTGCTTTTTTCTTTTATATATTTTATTCGTCAAATTTGTTTAACGAACGTCTTCATATGACGGTAAAAAAAAATTGCACGGTTTTTCCACTTTCGAAGGCTTCTAGTTTCTGCAATAACTAATTCATGGGGAAAAAATCATAAAGTACGGGCATGGCGGCGGGCATTTGGTTTAAAAATGTTTACCATAATGCATAGGGAGGAAACAGGGGACTACTTTTGTATGTAATAAATGGTACTAGGATGCCCTCTTAATATTTAATTATTGCATCGCAAAACTTTGTATTTTTTTTTTCTTAAGTTTTTGTTATTATTGACGATTTTATTTCAACTAAAGTTTTTTAGTTAATCAGTTGTTGGTTTTGGTTGCCATTTGAGTGTTCAGTGAAAAACTTACCTTCCACAATAAAAGAAGTTTAATGGAGGGTGTACAACCTTTGTAATGATTAATTATATATATATATACTAATAAATACAATTGAAGTGTAGACTGTTTCGAAACATATATGTATAATGGAAGACAACAGAACCAAAGCGCGATGTAGAATCGTTCAAAGAAAATTAATTTATGCTGTCATTAATATATAAAAGTGCAGTGTTTGTTTGTAATAACATAGTAAGATTTTTTTACTAAATATACATGAACGTATAAACGATATCTACAATTTAAAAAAAAAATTAAAAATTTTGTCTGTCCGTTCCGGCTAATCTCCGGAACGGCTGGACTTTGTTTCGTTATATAGATACTTTATTTTTTTTTTTTCGAAAATAAGTAGGGTAGCGCGTAAAAAAATTGAAAATCAAAAAAATTGTAATGGCAGGTATTTGAATTTGTAAGAAATGTCTCTGCTTAATGTTAGTAGCAAAAAAAAATGTGGGTGTGTATTATAAAACCCATATTACGCAGTGTGGAATATATATAAAACTCGGGCGCAGCCACAGGCACACATCTAGTATATATATGGGAAATGGGGTTCCTTTGTCGCACCATCACCTCAAAACTACTGAACATATCGACATGGGACTGCTTCCATTCGACGCGAAATTTTTCATAGATGGGGCTATATAGGTTCGGGGTTCCATCGACCTTTTCCCATTATTTTTTTTTGTTATCAATCTACTCTTATGTTTTCCCGCTAATAAAAACGAACGAGTCTCATTTATCTTAATTTTTTCTTTTAGCTTAGGTATGAATTAATTTTCATATGCAGAGAGCATACGAAACGCGGGTACACGGCTAGTGTTATAATAGATTATATCTTCATATTAGATTCGGTAGCGGGCGGTGGCAAGATACACAGCCTCGAGGAGTTGGAGGCGCGTCTCCGTCCCCAGCCCCCGCCGCACCAGACCCACAGCGTGCCCGACCATGATCTCACCGCTTTCAAGCGTCTCGTAAGTATTAAGACTATTCATATAAACACTACATTAAGCATATAACCTCACGGCTGTTATCCCCGAAAGGTTAGGCAGAGGTGATATAGCGAACTACACCACTCGTTTTCCGCCGAGCTGAGTTCCGTCCCAGATGCGACAGGGGGCAAGCCTGTCGCCATATCGACTATATATGATACCGAGTAGAAAAACCCCAATATCACGTGACCCGACCCGGAGGATCGAACCCGAGACCTCAGAACGACACCGAACTATTCAGTTGACGTCTATTTATACAAAATTATTTCTATGTACGTTTGTCTTGTATTATAATAAAAGTTTAAGGAGCTCTATGTTATATTTAGTAGTGCTTTGACCACAATCTCGCCTGATGTTAAGTGACGACGTGGTCGAGGATGGTAAGCGCACTAAGCCTGCACCGGTTCTTAAGTGGTGCTGCCGGAACACACCTATTGGTATTTGGCGACAGGTTTGAGGGTGGTAGCTACCCAAGCGGGTATACCACCCTGCGCTATGGTTACCCCTCATCGAAATAGCTCAGGTCGGTTTCAGAGTTGGATAGGTGGGATCGAACCCGTGTCGATTGACGAGGAATCTGAGCGCGTTACCAACTGAATCGTGTTGTTGTTCCAGTTAGCGCAGGTGTCGGGCGGACAGGCGGTGCCCGCTGCGGGCGAGCCCGGCCCGCGCCCGCACCCGCACCACCAGCAGCCGCAGCCGCACCAGCAGCCGCAGCCGCACCCGCACGTGCCGCAACAACCGCAACCGATGAGTCTATTACAGGTACTTTATTTTAAGACATAGTTTCTGACAGGACCTCAATCTGTCTTTAATTCGTTACCTATTTTTGTATTAATATGCCGATTACACATAAAAATGAGACAATAGGCAAAACAATGGAAATCTGACGTAAATGCCAAGTTAGTGTTCAAGGGGTTTATTGCAGGAAATAGTAACGCGGAATATTTAGAGCGGACACATACAGTCGGAATCGCACTTTCGAATCGGAGAAAAAAACTACCCGTATGTTTGTGATAGTTCCATACATTTGTGTGTATTTACTGCATTCGGAATCCCGATTCGATATTTTGTAGCGAAGTTCCGACTGTAAGTGGCCGCTTTTATTCTGATCATCATCTCCCTACCCTTTTCCCATTTTTATTTGGGGTCGGCGCAACATGTCTCCTCTTCCATTCCTCTCTATTTGTTGTCATCTCCGCATTCACTCCTTTCCTAAGCATATCACCATTCACACAGTCCATCCATCTTTTCTTTGGTCTTCCCCTTCCCGTGTAACCGTCCACATTCATATCCAATACCTTTCTTACAACATTCTCTTTCTCCCTGCGCATCACATGTCCATTACCAGGACAAACGCTTTTATTCTGATGTGGGTGTATAAACTCTCCGGTCAGTTTCACTGGTAAATGTATGTATTTGTAAGAAATTTCTGTTGGTACCCAAAAAGAAATTAATAGTCGGAAAAAAATATTTTTCAACAATTATTATTAATTATACAATTAATTCTGCGGTATGGAAAAATATGAGACGCGAGCGCAGCCGCGGGGACATAGCTAGTTAAATGTAAAGAACTGGTTTGTTTCTTATTTAGACTAATGTTATATGCAAACTCAGATGATGATAATTTTGCGTTGAACAACAAAAAAATGTGTTGTGCAGATGTTGAGCAAGAGTATGGAACAACAGCAAAAAGTTCAGCACCAACAGCAACAGCAGCAACAACAACAGCAACAGCAACAACAACCACCGCACATACCGCAGGAGCTCCTTTACAAGCTTCTGCAAGTACAACAGGTAATATAATTACATAAAAAAAAACCGTTAATTGGTTTTTTTAAAGTCGATGAAACGAAAAAAAAGCGACAGTACGTTTCTGTAGGAGGTCGGGTTTGTTCATCAAATTTTTGTGAGCGCGATTTCTCGGTGGACTAATACGCGTGCATCATAAACGGTACGAATGAAAAGTCGGAGGTTCGAACCCAGGGTTGGTAACACATTTTTTTTTAGGTTTCACTTTTACCACGTTTTTTCTTCTTAGTTAACGGTAATCTGTGTAGACACAATTTTTGCCCATGTCATGCAGTTAAGATGTATTTTCAATCTTGCATCAAACGTTACCAAGCTCAAGTAAAACGGCGGCTCATCCTGCTAGAACTTTCCACGGAACTTTGTCGTCACCTCAGTATAAATGTTACGCGTTATTTTCTGCAATTAACTTGTACACATAAACCGAACTATATCACACACAATACGGAGTCAAATACACGAGTTTAATGTATTAAAAAAACAACAACTGCTACATTTTAGAGTGAGATTCCTTCAAAACTCCGTTTTTTTTTTTCATGACACTGGTTTCAGTTGGGAGGTGCTGAATAAAATAAAAAAAAATCGATTTTGACAACTGCAGGAAAACAATGTTCGATTTTACTTATATACTAATAAATAAAGTTAAAGGTATTTTTGTAATATCATTTTTTTTTTATTTAATTCATATCAATTTATATCCGTATATATACGGTAGCTATAACAGGAACACAATATTTAAAATATCATCTCGGACAGATAGACGTTACCTTTTATATAATACTAGCTGTGTGCCCGCGGCTGCGCCCGCCTTTCTTCACAGCGTTTTAATTTTTTTAATCCGAACCCTAATTATTTTCTTCAAAAAAATTTATTACTAATATGAAATAAAAATATTTCTCATAAATTCTCGTAAAACTGTGTATTGAATGAAATTTTTATGAGTTTTATTTTTTTTACGCGAAAACTCTTATTGTTTTCGGAAAAAAGTACCCTAAGTTCCCGGAGTAACTTCAGTTATTTACCAAAAAAAGTCCCGTCAGGTGCGGTCCAGCCGTTTCGGAGATTACCCATTACAAACAGACAGACAGATAAAAATTATAGAGATTGAATTTTTGTTATTGGTTTCGTATACACATTAATATCTATTTAGTAATAAACAATGACATTATGAACAGACAATTCAATTTTATTCATTACCATAGAAAAGGTTATATGGTCAAGAATTTAGAATTATATTAGAATTTATATTAATGATAAACCTAAATAGATTTAGTTACTTTTTATTAGTAACTGTTCAAGTTCAAGTGTTTGTTATCAATAAAAAAAAAATCGAGACAGTATTGTTTTGTCTGACTGTACATGTTTTTACGTTGTAATGCGTGTTTGTAGCGTCAGCAGCAACACCAGCAGCCGCCCGTGAACGAGATGGGGCACGTGGGGGGCGGGGTCTTACCTCCAGTCGACAGGGAGCTACTGCAGCGTCCCGAGGCACAGGCCATCGTCCAGGGTATGTTAAATCCAGTCACTAGTTGTTTCTAGTGCCTAACTAAAGGATGCAGCACCGTGTATTGTACACACTTGATCACTTAACGTTAGCGTGTTAATTAGATCACGTGAGATTGTGGTCAATCATAATCATAATAAACTATGTTAGTTCCTCATGTCCATTGAACTTGGTGACCATAATCATTTGTAATAAATTATTACCATATTACATTTTGAATTCAATCATCTTATTTTAATTTCATTATTATTTCTACTATTTACTTATGAATCTATATATATATATATATATGCAAAGTTTGGTTTCTTTGTCCGAGGTAAACTCGAAAACTACTAGACCGATCAGCATGAAACCGCAACCATTCGACGCGGAATTAATCCTAGATAGTTATAGGCTATATATTTTTCAAATTCTGAGCCCTTTGCCATGTTTTCTCAATTTGTTTGTTTATCATTCCTTTGACGCACCATCACCTCAAAACTACTGAACATATCGGGATAGGACTAATACCTTTCAACGCAGTATTTTTCGTAGACAGGTATTTTTTGGATTCCACCGATCCTCTCTCATTTTTTTTGCGATTTACTCTTTTGTACTTTTTCCACTTAAATTTACGCTTATATACATTTTTTCCGCTAATAAAAACAAAAAATACTCTTACTTTTTATTCATTAATTTGTTTTTTTTTTTTTTTTTTTTTTTTTAAATTAGCCATAAACGAAACATCATATGCACAGAACATATGAAACGCGGGCGGAGCCGCGGGCACCAGCTAGTCCATAATAAAATATTGACGAATAAACGCAATGGATCATTCTTTAAGTTATGCATTTTAAAGTAAAATAAATTAAATGGACAAGTTTTAATCTGTGATAGTAATTTAATTGATAACGCAAACGTCAAATACTAAACCGGTACACGGAAGCGAGTCACTGTGACTGACTTTATAGACATGTTTCTTTTTTATCCGCTATATTCATGCCAATGTACTAAAATCGTCCAGGTCTGAAGTCTGGCGACATAAACGTTCAGAACCTGATGCAGCAGCTGAGCAACCCCGGGATGCAGAGCCGCCATAGAGAAGTCCTGCTCACCATACTCCGGCAACACCAACAACAGAAGCAGGTAACGTTAATTGAAGTGAATTAAATTATATGAGTCATTCCATCTCCAGTCAATTATAGGCCAATAGTAGGAATCGCCCCCCCTCCCCCCTAGCCCGCCCCGCCTTTTCGATTTCGACAAACTTTGGTCTGAAGTTCTGCCAAAGATGAAAAAATTAAAGTTTTATATTCTTCAAAGGTTATGCAAAATTCAAAATTTCGATATTTTTCACTTTTTTCAATCTTATTTTTTTATATCTCAAAAAGTATTCGATTTAAAGAGAGAAATTTTTGATTTGTATAATTTTGTTTTTTTTTTTTTTAAATCGTCAAAATTTTACGGCGAACAGATTTTTTGACTCTTTTTTTTTAAATACCATGGACTATTCTTAAAATATTCTGCAATTTTTGCGACTGTGTCTTTTGTTTTTTCAAAAATAGAACATTTTGATTTTTGGATTATCATTAAAATTGATTATGAACATAACATTTTTTGCTCATTTCAATAGATATCTGGGACTTTTCTTAAAAGGTCCTGAAATTTATGAAAATGTGTTTTTAACTATAATACATTTTTTCAGATATTCAAAAAATAATATTGAGAAACTTGAAAAATATCGAAATTTTGAATTTTGCATAATTATTAAAAAAAAAAAACTTTGTTTTTTCCTTTGGCAAAACTTCGTTATGAGATAAAAAAATCTTCTGACCAGAATTTGCGAAAAAAGAAAGGGGTCGATTCCAACTTTTTCCAATGATTTGTGGTGGAATGACTCATTTACTATTGCAACTATTAGCAAAGAATGACCAATCAGGAGCTACCTCGTGTAATATCTATGTCACTATTGGTTTATTACGCGTGTCAGCGAAATGGTTTAAAACTACAGCTTCTCAGCCTTATCTTCCTCACCGTCTACTTTGAGAATTTATTATATTCTACAGTAGCCATATTAATTTTTTTCTCTCCTTTTTAAACTATATTTTTAATCTAGCCACGCCCCCTCTCAATGCATTCTAATTTTCTCTGGGTTTTCTACTTCCACAAAGGGGCCTTATCGTCATTGATGGGTTTACTCTTTACAGACCTGTTGAAGTGGTTGTTTTATTTAAATAAAAGATAGAAATATTAACATTTTAGTTTTATTCTAGAAGCACATTTCTTCTCACTCATTGCAAAAGGACAAACGACACACAACAAAACAACATCACGGGAAACTTCCCAAATCAGTACTAGATGGCGTTACTTGTATCATTTGAACATTAATAAGATTATATAATTTACCTTATTACAACAAGACCAATACATATTGTCGGAGTGTTGTCGAAAATCAAAAATGTTAAAAAAGGTTCCTTTGATTTTAAAGTTTTTACGGGAAACAAGTATTCGCTATACGAGTATAAGGAGACCGCGGGTCGACCCAGTCAGGTCAGCATGAATTTAGTCAAGATAAATAAGAAATAGACAATACAGTGTTGTGTATTCAAAAACTAGCGTTTGTATATACTCGGTGTATTTACATAATCTGTGGATTCGATAAATATTCGATGATAAATATCGAAGCTAAAAAGCATGCCGCTTCACTATTGACAAAAAAAAAAACACAGCGTCTGTTAACTTTTTTGATTTTATTATTGTCCATAGTTGTATGTTAAATGGATAAAATAAATAGTTGGAAGGGGTATAATTTAATAAAACATTGATTTGAAAAACACTACATGTTCCGTCTCTTTCTGTCTCATTATTTGTTCTAGGTAATAATTTTTACTGCCTCGGTGGCGCAGTTGTGTTACGGTGCGACTGCCGTTCTGAGGTCTCGGGTTCGATCCCCGGGTCGGGTCACGTGGTATTGGGTTTTTCTACTCAGTATCATATCTAGTCGATATGGCGATAGGCTCTCCCCCTTTCACATCTGGGACGGAACTAAGCTCGCCGGAATGCGAGTGGTGTAGTTCACTACACCACCTCTGCCTAACCCTTCGGGGACAACAGCCGTGAGCTTATGTTATGTTATTTTTCGATATATGTTAACACTAATGTTGTATGACAGATGGGCGGGTCGCCGTTACCAGGCGCGGTCGGGAACGCCCCCCACCTGATGGTGCCACCGCACCACCAGCCGCTACGTCTGTCACCAGTACCACACCAAAGTATTGTTCATTATACATTTAACTCATTACACTTAGATATTTAAAAAAAAAAGTATTTTCTAAAATGTTACATTTAAATCTAACCATATTTGTATAATTAAAAAAAATGTGCATCAAGGAAAAATCCCCTTTTACCTAATTAGCATTTCCTACTTTTTATTCTTTATCATTTTCTATGATTCTATAGGACCATAGACAACTTTTTTGTTGTTGTTGTAAATTCATACTTTACATATTGGCCACTCTGTAATGAAACACAACGGCGACTTGATAAGGATCAACTATAATAATTTGTTTTTTAAACCATAGACATAAACCATAAATATGAATCATAGTCAAAATGAACACAAATGAGCAATTTTTTTTACTTATTCTAATAATTATAACACTCTGCACGTGGTTGATTGTGTTTGTTTGTTTATTTAATATGTCGTTTACCCATAATTATGAGGCAATAGGTAAACGATGGAAAGCTGGCGTAAACGCCAGGTTAGTACTCGAGGGGTATTAAGTAAATGTTCGTAATTTTTTTAAGTGATTAAATGTGATTGTTTTTAAAACGGACGCAGCTTTCTGCGTGTCGCCGATAATGGCGGCCAGTCCGAACACGCTTACGGTCCACCACTCAGGTACAGTCGGGCTAGTTTAATTTTATTTGATTCAGGATAGATTTATCATATTATCTTCAGATAACTTATTATGCTTAGTTGGTTTGAGTTGGTTTGGGCATGTAGAGAGGGTGGATGAGAGAAGATTAACGAAATTAATTTATAAGGTGAGGGGGAATGGGCAAGTCGGTAAGGGTCGACCTAGGCGAACGTATCTAGACCAAATCGATCACGTGTTAAATAAAGGCCAGGTGAAAAGTACTCATAACCGACGAGCATGTATGCAAGCGCTCATGAAAGTAGAGGAAGCGAAAGAGGTGTGTCAAGATCGTAGCAAGTGGAAGGACGCAATCTCTGCCTACCCCCACGGGTGAAAGGCGTGATGATATTTATGTATGTATGTATGATAATGAAGTAACTGGTGCCTCGGACTTTGTACATTTTTTTTACACGGTATAGTCTTTGACCGTAATCTCACCTGATGTTATGTCACGATGTGGTCCAGGATGGTAAACACACTAAGCCTAGGTACCGGTTCTCAAGTGACGCTGCCGGAACACACCTGTTGGTATTTGGCGACAGGTTTTCAAACTTGAGGGTGGTAGCCCCTTCTCTATGGTTTCCTCACGATGTTCTCCTTCACCGAAAGCTCGGGCTGATTTTAGAATCGAATAGGTGGGGATCGAATCCGCGTCGATTGACACGGAATCCGGCCACACTACCCGCTGCGCCATCATCGCCCTATTTAATGACATGTCTAGATTTTGAAGCGATGATGGCGCAGTTAGTAGAACGGTCGGAACCCGAGTCAATGGACGCGGTTTCGATCCCACCTACGCCTGGGTGGGGGGTAGCTACCACCATCAAGCATCACTTGCAAAGCCAGTATTACCAAGCCTAATAATATTATTATTCGAAAAGGGGCTAAGTAGGCTAAAATAGTCCTATACCACTGCATCCTAGTTAGATCTATTATGATCGCCCGTATATTACTAAAGCTCACTGCCTAGACCAGTGGTAGGCAAACTTTTTTAATGGCGGGCCGCAAAGTTTAAGAAATTCTAGAGGAGGGCCAGAATTATAGAAAAGATGCATTTTGTGTTAAAGCTTTTAATCATCATCATTAGTTCGATCAGTATTATGCATCACATGAACTACGCGGCTAGTTTCGATTCACTTATAGGTTATGCATCTATTATACTACTAAGTACAATCTACTTTTTCTTCTCGATCGCCAAAATGTAATTAACGGGTCATACACTATTCATGTTGATGGACCCTCGGCGGGCCAGATTAAATACTTTCGCGGGCCGGAGTTGGCCCGCGGGCCGTACTTTGCCCATCACTGGCCTAGACATACACACACTGTAGGGTCTTTATTGGCATAGATTGTCTGTACATCCTCCGGGAGCAACACATGTTTACCCAGAATTCGGGTACGTATGGGTGTTAATGGGTCACGTTCACACAAGATGTGCTTCCGGGCTTAGTATGTTTACCATCGAAAACCACAATGAAAAAGTGTGTGTGTACGTCATCATTCTCCTGCCTTTTCCCAACTCACTCGGGGTCGGCGCAGTATGTTTACTTCTTCCATACGTCCCTATCAGCCGTCATCTCTTCATTCACTCCTTTTCCTTTCATATTATTTCTTACACACTCCATCCACGCTTTCTTTGGCCTTCCTCTACTTCTCCATCCTTCCACATTCATATTCATTACTATTTCACCCACATGCGCTTCCTCCCTTCTCATAACATGTCCATACCACGACAAACGGGAACCTTTCAAACTCCCGTTACGTTTGTACGTGTGTACGCACGTAAGAAAATATACTGCTTTGACGTATTATTAAAACGTTGACAGCTAACTTCAGAGTGTCGTTTTTTTCGTGACGGTGTGCGCTCGCGCGCATCCTACAAATTTACTCGCTTTTTTTTCCCCCCCAAACGTGCCTAAAATGTAGTACAACTTTTTTAAAAATCACAGATTTCAATCACGTGAGGTTATATCGTTGTGCAGGTGTCCCGACTCGTATACCGTCGCCGAGGGAGCTCGCCGTCCACACGCAGTCGATCATGCAGGGCGCCCTCATCAAGAAGAAACTCGAGGAGCAGCGTGAGAACTACCGCCGAAGACATGAGATGCAGCAGCAGCAGCAGCAACAGCAGCAGCCGAAGCAGCCAACACCAATATCCTTCACTCCGACATCCGTGAGTTTCTAACTAACACTTTAACCGAGTTTGATTTCACTATGAAATGCAGAACAGTTTATTTCCAGTAGACTATAATTGAATCTACCTAGTTTTTAAAATCGTAACAATAGAAATCCTAATTTCAAATAAAAAAAACAAAAAATTAAAAAAAAAACAAATTGTTTTTCAAAAAATTTCAAATAAAAAACATTTTTTTTTTTCAAAAAATTTCATAATAAAAAACAAAAATAATTCCATGGTTTAATATTCTATACACAATAATAATAATTCCTTTAAAACGCTTAGTTCTAGTTATTGTAATATGTAGCAATTAATTGATTTTTTTTTAAATGTACCGTTTTGGTGCTCTTATTTATAGCCAACTTTGGTAATTTAGCTAAGTTGAAATAGTCAGTTGAAATGTCCGTTACCCGTCAGGTGTTACGTAAGATGACGGCCGAGAAGGAATCGGAGTCGCCGAGCGCTAAACAACAGCAGCAATGGTCACAGCCTTCGAAGGTGCCTCAGGGGAGACCGATTGTCAAAGTAATTCATTATTTTTAGATTTTTTTTTTTTTAATATGTCGATTACCCATAAAAGTGAGACGATGGGAAAACAATGGAAAGCTGGCGTAAACGCCAGGTTAGTGCTCAAGGGGTTAATACCGTGTGGTGCCGTAAAAGGCGACTAACGGATATAAACCAGGGGCATCCTCTGAGTACCACAAGCACCTACTGCGATCGCCGAGCGTGGCGATTATGGTAATTCCCCCCCCCTTTTTTCGGGGGGAGACCGATGTCCAGCTGTGGACTCCTTTACGGTTGGATGGACGGATAGAATTTATTCAGTTATGTGTACTTGTATCCAGACAGTGTAAATCCCATTATAATGGATTTTAGTACAGGAAATAACAACTTCCACGAAACCTTAATTTGATTATCATAAGGTTAACTTATTAACTTAAGCGATATACTTGATTTAGTCTTTACGAATATTTATGTACCTGTGATTTAATTCTGACTTATCACGTTTAAACTGCTGAACAGATTTTGACAAGAATTCGCAAGGGGAGATAGATTACATCTCCTCTACGTGTATCCATCATTGCATTGTTGTTTGATTTGCTCGCGAGCGAACCCGCGAGCACAGCTAGTCAATATATATGTCTATAGATTTTTGTCCAGGCAGCGAAATTTTTGGATTACTTACAGTACAGTTAATTGTTTATCGAAGTACGTTAAGTTTTATTGTAAAAAAATTTTACATAATCCATTGGGTAATTAATATCAGAGTGGAGCTGCCCTACAAATGGGATACTCTGGACCGACTCCGGCTGAATACCAACAACATTACCTCAATCAGCAACAAGTTAGTATAATGTGTAAAGTACGTACGCACGCACGCACGTGCACGTGCACGTTTTGTACACGCATGCATGTGCACGTTTTGTACACGCACGCATGTGCACGTGCACGTTTTGTACACGCATGCATGTGCACGTGCACGTTAAGTACACGCACGCACGCAAATGCACTTTATTTCTACCTGCTACTGGTTAAACAATTTTTTGAAATGAAAACATCTTTAGACGCATGAGCGATTCTTGAAAAAAAAAAATAGATTCGCGTTACCAATGCTATGATGTCAGATGTCAACATACTACAGTATGTTAAGTATGATATTGTGTTTAAATGCTCTAGCCCTTTATAATATCCATACTTTAATTTAATAAACTTTAAAATACGGTTTTGTGTTTTCACTTCTGTCGGTAGTCCTGGTTTCTTTTCTTAATTCTATTGTAGCCAACTCAGGGCCTAATTTTTTGATCCGTAGTCAAAGTTACTATAACAACTTGTCAAATTGACTATTACTAATACACTAACCAATTGTTATAGTCGCAATTCGTTTTTTGATCACAAAATCTATTGTTAATTTTAACAATAGTAATTTATGTTACCAGTAAAATTAATGAAACAGCTGTTCGCACTCGAGTTAACCATCCGCCATCTTGCTAACCAGTCAAAGATGAGTGATTAAATGTTTTAACAAGTAGTCACATTTTAGACAATTACTAGCATTATTTTAACCGTTTGGTACAAATGTCACCATTCCTCGAGTTGACTACGGATCAAAAAATCGGCCCTTGGATTTCCATTTATATTTAATTTACCTATAAATTTATTGTTACAAAAAAATTATAAATTTCGCATATAGATTTTATGATACATGTGTTTTCCAATTCTTTTAATGATCCGTACATTATTAGTATATTTAGTGGTTGCTGTATAGTTGAATGTTAAATTTAAAGGAGAATACGGGTATCCTCTTTTTATTCATATGTACATAATAGAGTAGGTAGTAACCACATTCATCCACTTGCTATGATCCGGAAACACTTCTTTCGCTTCTCTGCTTTTTTACATGCCTGTACTTTTAGCTTGGCTTTACGCTTTAGTCCATCTACTTTAACGGGCGGCTGAAAGCAGCGGATATAAAGTTCATTAGCCTAGGTCGATCCTTAGGGCCAATTTTTTGATCCGTAGTCAACTCGAGAAATGGTCAGATTTGTAACAAATGATACGTGATACATGCATGTGATACGCGTTTTTTGAAACGTAGTTAAGCTTAACCATTTGTCAAAAATGTGACTATTTGTTAAAAAATTTAACCATTCAGCTCAGTCGGGTTAGCAATATGACGGATGGTTAACTCTAGTGCGAACAGCTGGTCCATTGCTTTTGTGTAACATTTGAAGTAGATAATTTGAAGTTTCATTACATAACATTAATTTATATAAAATAATCAGAATTCAGTATTCCATTATGTATAGTATATCAAGTTCGTACAAATATTTATTTGGCTTGTAAAATATATTAAATTAAAGAATTAAATTATAAAATCAAGGAATATTTTAGACAAGACGAAATAAAAAAAAGCTAATATCATTACAAAAACTATCACAAGAAATAATAATGGACACAGATGTTCGAGAGTAGAACGACCCTTTTTTTATGTAATGTTTGTTCGACTACTCGAATTATGGACCCTGACACATTTTACACGGAATGATCATAAAAAAAAAATTACCGGAATCAAAAGTATTCTATTATATAGTTCATTTCACTGGCAACATAAATAACTATTTCTAAATTTAACCATAGTAGATTTTGTCATCAAAAAACGCATTGTGATTATAACCATTGGTTTGTGTAATAGTAATAGTAAAATTGACAAATGGATATAGTAACTTTCACTACGGATCAAAAAATTGGCTCTTACTGACTTGTCCAGTCATCCGTCTGTTTAGTCGAATCTTCTTTCATCCGTCCTCTGCACGTACCCAGACCAACATTTATTATCTAAGTGTCCCTTTGTTATAGCATCCTATACATTGTATTATTTCTTTTTCCTGCTATTCCTTCGGTCCATTATCTTCATTCCAGCTATATTTCTCAGGTTTATAGTTTCATGCTTCTTCTGCGAAACTAAGCACTATTATAGTATTTATTGTTCGAATTTCGCTTTGCGCATGTGCATGTTTCCATTCTTCTTCTTCTTAGATAATGGCAATTTGTGTTTAAACAATTAGTGCCAATGTCATGTATGTAAGATGTATTTTCAATCTTGTATCAGCGTTACTAAGCTCCAGCAAAACTGTGGCTCATCTTGCTTGAACTTTCCATGGAGCTTTGTGCGGCACCTCAGAATAAATGCTACTTGTTATTTTCCATAATAAACTCAACCTGTTTACAATAACCAAACTATATCACATAAAACGCCACCAAAATTATATGATACAGAGTTAAATACACAAATTTAATTAATTAAAGAAAACAACTGCTACATGTCAGACTGAGATCCCGCCAAAAAAACTCCATGTTTCCATTCATCACCATGGTTACAACGCTTTACGGTGTTGCCCTACTCGAAACTGGGTTGCCAACTCGTAAAACGTTGTACGAAAATGGTAATTTTTCACTGTAAATTCATTCGAAAAAAATATGTTACAGCAAATGGCTAGCGGCGTCCGTCCGTTCACCATTCCGCAACAAAGACAGCAAGTACCTAATTCGGTGAGTGGAATCCACATTATATAGCACCTTCGTAATGAAAATAAATCTTAATCAAATATTTTAACTATGTCATATAGTGTTTAAAAAACAAAGTTCAAAATCCATTTATGACAAAAAATTTGAGGAATAAAAACACCCAATTTCATTTTATATTCTTATATGATAATCTTATACTATTATCTGAATACAGTATCAGCTGAAACGGTTCATATTGAAAAACTATTGGAGTCTCATATGTAATTATATTATATGAAATAACAGCGCTTCTATCTGTCTGTTTCTTTTACTCTTTCGTTTGGTGATGTTCTCCGAATCTCTCCCCCCTATTGGTATGTCACGTGATTAATGGACGATGGTGTATGGATTCTCTTAATGTGTTATTTAATTACAGTTCAATAATATGAACAACATGTCACGCGGCATGGCTGGTGGTGCCACTCTTCATCAGCTCCTGGTCCAGTCCCATCAGAGGAGTCTCAATGGTATGTTAATGTCAAAATAACTAAATCATGGCATTTGAGATTTTCTGATAGTTAATGACCTACAACATTTGTATAAATGATCCTTACTTAATGCATTGATATTTTGTTATACACTCGGCATAGGGTCAGGAATTTGACATCTGTCACAATGTCACTTGATGTTAAGTGACGATGTGATCTAGGATGGTAAACACACTATACTTAGGCGTACTGGTGTAACGGCTTAGATCCCGGCTAGCTGGGTTCTGGTAGTAATAGTCTTCTTCCGCCCACTACAATTCTATCGGAGTAGTATATGAGGAAGAACACAAAAGATTTCCTTCCGCTCTCGGTGTTCAGTTGTTGGTAGCAGGGGTAGGTGGTCCTGGAAGCCCAAGACGTAGGCAAGCATTATAACTGGCTAGATAACCCTCAACAAGCTCAGTGACTCCCTAACCACACTGTAATACTTCCTACGCAAAGCAACTCAGCATTTACATAGGAAAGAACACAATAAAAAAATAAAGGCTACTCACCCTTTTTTTTTTTTGACAGGGTAAATGCATTTACGCACTCACCTTACCCATTGTATTAGTGGGATATACGGGATATAGATATTTAATTGTTTATTTAGACAATAGAATTAAAATAGGAGGTAGTAGGTAAATTTAATTATAAACTAATAACGCGACCGTCTCGATATAGCGTTCCGACGCGTCTGCCGCGAGGGGCTGAACCAATCCCGTTATGCGCGCGAAGTTACAACGTTACACTGGTTCTCAAGTGATGCCATCGGAACACACCTATTGGTATTTGGCGACAGGTTTTCAAACTTGAGGGTGGTAGCTACCCAGGCGGGCATTATTATAAAATGCAACCATACTATGGTTTCCTCGCAATGTTTTCTTTCAGCTCAGGCTGATTTTAGTGCCCATTACCACCTGCGCTATCATCGCTTCATATATGAATGTTTTCCAGAGATGAGTGGCGGCGTCGGCGGCACCGGCGGCGGAGACAACCAGCTCGCGCGGTGGTTCTCACCGGAACTGCTGGCGCGCGCCTCCGCCGGCAAGCTGCCGTCGGTGCACGTGCCCAATGCGCTCTCCCTCGAGGACCTCGAGCGGCATCACCACTCCCCCGCCCCGCCCCTACGCAACTAATCCACCAAACGTGTTATCCGGGCAGTGGGGTGAGCCGGATACGAAGAACACATCATAAGTGACCCCGCCCCCCTCTCAGTGAATTAGTGTGTATAACAAGCAGTGTTCTAAAGTGTGTTTGTGCGTATACGTGTGTGGTGATTACGTGCTCGGAAATAATATAGAAAACTGTGTTGTGCGTTTGAAAAATTACTCGAAAGTCTTACGATTCTGGACTCTACCGTGAAGAACCGTGGCTGGCTGGACAATGGTGTTACACTCGTTTACAAAACAATCGTGCGTGAGAATATTTTAGAAGGTAAAATTATTGACGTTATTTATATTCCCTGCCGTGGGATGACCGGAGCGAAACGACATAGCACGACGGCTCTGGTCGTGGTTTTCGAGCCGGTTATTGTGTTATCGCGTACATATTTTATGACTAGATCGCTTTAGATTGAGCGAGATTAGGCATTACAAGGTGAAGTCGTTTGTTCCGATAAACGGACATTTGTGCGTTATCGGACAAGGGAAAGGCTGATATTAAGACGATTTCAGGAGGCTCTTGTGTAAAAAAAAAACAATAAGAAAGAAACATATGATTTTAAAGTATGCATGAATGCGGGGGTAAATGTTATCCGACCAAGTTTGAATAAATCTTCTCATGTTTGGTTTTATCAATCTATTTCTCACACATCAAATTTAACAAGTCTATATGTAAATGTAATGTGATATCAGATATATATACAAAAAAAGTTGCAAGATTTTTTGTCTGTTCAGCTCTAAAATTATATTCTCTACAATCAATGTTATTTTAATAACCGATTAAATTAACTATTATTAGTATTAACATAGTGATCGAAATTCGACCATAATAATTTGAAAGTTTAATTTAAAAAAAAAAACTGTTACCAAGATTTATTTGGAAATAGAGACAAAAAAAATAGAAGAAATCAATTCGTAAACAGAGGCAGACAATAGTTGTGAAATTAATAAAAAAAAAAAATAATTAAAAAAATTATATTGTAAATAGATATTTTACAGACACATTCCAATAAATAATAATACATTTTGTAATGTATTGTTGTAATCTCGAATGAATTTGTTTATAAAAATACAAAGATGTTTTATTAAAAGATGTTTTATTATCGGATCAGTATGAGTGTAAATTATAAATAAATTTAAATAAAAAGGCAATGTGTAAAAAAAATAAACGGCGGGCTGATGGTTGGTGGTAATGGATGTAAAAAATTTTGATGTATTCTGTTTTTAGAGAAGAGATTATTAATAAAAGAAAGCGTAATAAATTGTTTCATATATATATAAATAGATAATAGCTTTTTTTTTAATTTGTATTACTAGCTGTCAGCTTGCCTTTATACTATAAGTGATACACAGATTAATAATTTTTTGAAGATGTCTGTCATTTAATATAATATCCAAAAAAGAAAGTCGCGTACTATTAACTTGGTCGGATGATCACAATAATGAATGTGTGAGTGAATGTATAATTGTATGTACGTGACGTGAATGAGTGAGTGAGTGATGAATGGAATATGTATGTCTACGGTTGTGTTTGTTAAAAAAACTCTCGTTACTAAGTCATTTTTTTCGTGAGCGGGAAAGTTTTATTATAGATGAAACAAAAAAAAAAACATTAAAGGTAATTGAAAAGATATATATATGTAATATTTTACCGATGTCTACGCACTTATTGCGGAGATAGGGAGCCGATAGACATTGTTGATTAATTACCTTTGTTATCAGTTTAAAAACGAGGATTTCGATGCGTTTTTGTTTTTGAAATTATTGACCGGTGGGATTCGCACAAATGTTTCGACGTTATTAAAGAAAATAACATTTGCGTTAAATAGAGTTCCCTGGATAATTATATATATATATGTTATATGTGTATATTTTTTTATAAATTTTTACTACTCTATTCGTTCGCAAGTTTACCGAGGTTTATAGTAAAATTTCCAAATGATATGAGGGAAACGCCCGGAGTTCGTCAATTAGTTTTATCAAATACCTAACATTCATAACGGACATACACGCGTTTGTTTACAACTAACTGCCTGTCGAAATAAACGTGTCGGGGTTATCTCGTAAGCTCAATAATTACATAGCAATTATAATTATTCTATATATGTATTTTAACACTACCTATGCCTTTGAAATTCAAATTTGAATATCGAATTATTCGACACGAGCCGAACGCGCGCTCCATGAGAAACCTCACAGACCGAGGAGCGACGGCATCTGATTGGTTGTTTGGGTTTATCTTTCTTAATTTGAAAGTGTTCCATAAGCGAAAGGGTTTTGAAATGTTTGAAATGTTCCGATATTTTTGTATATTTAAAAAGAAAAGCAATACTCTTTTAATCATGGATATGTGTGTATATGACCATGGCGTATCTAATACGCTGGGTATGTAAGGAGAGAGGATCGCTTGGACCGCCGTTTAATTCTCGATTTTGCATTGTTGACTTTGAATTAGGTTTTGGGCTCGATCGTTCCTAATTCCCCCCTCTTTCCCCTGATCCGGTCGTGCCGGAGCGTGGGTCTTGTATCGGGTGCGTAGTAGTGGCGAAATTTTCCGTTGTTATAAGTGGGAGAGAGGTGTGAAGCGCGCGCCGCCATGAGTGTTCGGCGTTCATTTGTAAACAACACTGAATGTCCTGTGAGCTTTAAATTATTGATTAAAAAAAATACATTTCAAAATGTTTCGTGTTTTATTTTACTTACGTTACTTCCCTTTTTAAAATTCCAGAGATATTTACAATACAAGGCACCAACACTTGACCGCATTGATACCAACTAGAATCACGTTTCAAACTGCATCTTGTATAGATAAAAAAAAATCTAACATTAGAACAACTGACAGTATTATTCCTGGAGTTAGTTCTGATCATAAAGGTCTATTTGTTAAAATAAATTATCGTAAGGCTAATGATGATTATAAGCAAATGGTCAATCTAAAAGTAGATTAGGTCGTTTCAATTATAACGCTAAACTTAAATTATCTAAAGAAAATATTAAAAATCAAAATCCGAATTCCGACTTTGACAGCGTTTTTAATATTATAAACAATTAATTTAACAAACATGCCCAACAAATGTTGAAAAAAGAATTATGTTTAGTGAATGGGCAACTACATGAATAAAAAAAAAAGTAGTAGAGACCATTAATTTGAGTTATAGAAAGTCTTTAACAACTAGTGGGTCTTTTCATACTTATGTCCGTGGTTATACTCTAAAAATAAGACTAAGACTGTATGGGATATCATAAATAAGGAAACAGGAAAAAATAAAACAGATGAGAATTCACTTAATCTGAACGTCAACGGAGTACATATTTTAAGCAGTTCAGAGGTAGCAATTGTTTTTCTAGATTACTTCACTGACTGACATACCCTAGAATTAACAAAATCGGTGACATAATCACCCAATGGTGCCGCTTTATTTTTGAAAAAATTGAGTGCCCCTATAAATACAAAATTTAATTTTACTTCCATTCGTGCAGGTGAAATAATAAATTCTTTCAAACAGTTGAAACTAAAACGTACCGAAGATATTTGGGGTAGTCTACTTTAGCTATTTTTTTTATGGTAATTCGCTGAGGGGAACAGTAGCTGAAGTAGATACTTATTTATTTTACAAAAACGAGCTGTTCGAGCAATTTATAATATGGGACCTCGCGAATCACTTAGAAACAAGTTTCCGGAATGTAATATCTTAACCTTGCCCTCCCAATATATTCTTGCCTAGCTTTGCGCCCGCGTTTTATATATTCTTCGCTGCGTTTTAATTACTTGATACGGAACTCTAATTTTTTTTTTTCGTAATAAGATAAAGTAAAAATATTTCTCATAAACTCAAGCACTTGCCCATAAAACTGTACATTGAATCGGATTTTATTTAATTTTTTAGGAGTTTCAATTATTTTTACGAGGAACCCTAATTATTTTTGAAAATTAAGTTTCCCTGAGTAACTTCAGATATCTACCAAAAAACGTCCCGTCGAAATCCGCCCAGGCGTTTCGGAGATTATCCGGATCAAACAGACAGATCGACAAACATTTTATTTCTGGTATAGGTATCGTATATACATTCATATCTATGTAATCTAGGTAATAAAAATTAAATTTGACATTACTAACAGACACTTTATTTATAAGTATAGAATAGATAACTTATTGTATGCCTCTAAAAATTTAGATAACCTTGAGTAATAAACATAAATTAACAGTGTCATGTTTCATTCTTAGCAAAACTAATAAGAGTTTTCTAAGGAATAGCGTTAGGTTTTACAATAAAATCCTAAAACGCATGACCAGATAAGAATTTCAAGTATCATGTCAAGCAGGTTTTGATTTGTAACGGTTACTGTAGGGTGGATTATTATGTGAACAATGGTGATTGTCTCGAAGTGACAGCTTTGTGTATCTACTAATAAACTTTGTAACTGTTGTTTGTAAATTTGCAAAAAAAAAAAAAAAAAAAACATGCAGAAAAAACCAGGTTGGGGTTTTTGCCGGTTCCTATCGATGAAAGGATTATTTTCCGAATCGGTGGTAGTATTTTGACGTTCATAAGCGCCTTATCAGGGCCTAAATTGAATAACGTATTTTTGAATTTGATTTTTTATAATATGTGGTTTCAAGTGATTGTCAATTTCATATGGTAATACACTCTACGTAGAAATCCTACCTATTGGTTATTAAAAGATTTTGGAGTTACACAGTTCGTAATATGCAGTATATGATTCTATATTATGTTATTTCGTTGATGATTTACGTCATATAGTTTTGTACTCAGGTGACGGCCAAGCCGAGGTTCGTACCACTTTGGTAACCCTTGAGCTAGTCACCTTATTGCGGCTGAGTGCCTTCAGCACTCGCCCCCAAAGTTCGGTGAAGCTGTAAAGGCCCTTCCGGTCAACAGCATTAGCTAGGTCAAAAAAAAAAACATATAGTTTTGTTGTTGTCAAGTGAATTGAAAATAATAATACGCGTAAATTCTGATATCTACTTCCTTGGAAAGAAAAGGGCTACAAATTTACCGAAGCACCGAAGAAGTCGGGCCTAAAGAACTTGTATCCATAGCCGTAATATGTAAAAAAAAGTAATGGTTTTATAACTAATTGTGCACAAGTCAAGTCTATTAGAATCAATAAGAAGGAACATGAAACTTCCTTGGAATAGCTTTAACAAAGGGCCACCATGTTGATCAGGCTCTTTTTGAAAAAATAACAGAGCCTGACTTAAAAAATATATATTAATTAATTATATTAAAAATTAGCTGTGTGCCCGCGACTGCGCCCGCATTTCATATATTCTTCTCTGCATAATATAGTTTTTAATTTTTTTACACGGAACCCTATTATTTTTATGAAATTTTACTATTTATATATAACAAATCCGTATAAAGTCATATGGTTACCCTGGGATTTAAACCCCAGCGCTTTTCGGCCATTCAAGTGCAGACCCACATTGCTATTTTAGCTGAAAGGAGAATTCTAAAGAATTATATTATAACCAATTTGACTATTCCAGGTCAGTTTCTGGTTGAGAATAACTCCCAAGTATTTGACCTCTGGTGAGAAGTTAATTGTCTTGCC
Source organism: Samia ricini (assembly GCA_014132275.2). Classification (NCBI taxonomy): domain Eukaryota; kingdom Metazoa; phylum Arthropoda; class Insecta; order Lepidoptera; family Saturniidae; genus Samia; species Samia ricini. The sequence goes on from AP028168.1 coordinate 27,372,016, forward strand.
ATTTAGTGAGGGTTGGATTTATGTCCACTTTATAGTGGTCGAGTCTACTTTTTTAACACTTAGCTCCTGAACGAATGTTCTAGTGGGTGTGTTATCAAGGGTGCCTCAATATCTAGAAATGCACATTATGCAATTTCATTATCTTCAAATGCCTTCTCCACTCAGTCTACAAGATAGACCAGGGAAGTTTCATTGGATCTTCCTCTGCTATAGGCAAGTTGTTTAGAACTTAAAGGGTTTTGGTTAATACTTCTTCCCTAATATTTCTATCAATTACCTTCTCCATCGTTTGAGAAGAAAAGATGTAAGGCTTATTATAGCTCTGAAGGACTTTGGTATAGCGTACCTAATCCTTTTTGCCAGTCTTATGTCTAAAAAGTAATCGTACTTTTGTCCATAGTTCAGGTATATATCCCCATGCAAGGCTTGCCCCGAAGATCTTAACTATCACAGGTGTCAAGATATTAAGGCCTCGCTGTAATAGCACCGGCTGAATTCCATCCTCTCCACCTGTTTTGTATGGTTTAACTGACTTTATAGCCCATTTCACGGTTTGTGGTCTTATACTCTTTCCAGTCCGCTATTCGAGGTGTTATTGAAGACGGCAGTTTTCTTAACGTAAGACTCTCAGAACATGGGAAATGAACTGCAGTGAGGAGCTCCATAGTTTCCTTTTCACTGTTAGTGAAGGTCCCAACTTGTTTTTTAATAAGTCCTATTTGTTTAGGTTTGTCCTTAGCGAGCACCCTATGAATTCTTGCTCCGTGAGGCGTATCATTGATTTCCTTACAGAACTTCCTAATTTCTTTATTGTATTTAGTTGGGGCCATTTGACATATCTCCCACTCCTTTGTGTTTTTGGCCCTATTAAAAATACGCCTAGTTTCTTGTCTAAACTTTTTGAGCATATAATTACACCAGGGCACTCCTCTTATTGAGGCATTTTATTTTACTGGGCAACTCTGCTCACAAGCATCACTAATGGACGCCGTAAGAGCATTAGTTGCCAACTCTAGACTTTCAATATGTAAATGCTGCAATAAAATTCTCCACAAGTAAAAATTGTGGTGCATTTAGGGTGCAGGGCTGTTCAAGAAGGTATTACAAGTGTAGCAGCACAATGTATCACGTCATGTGCACAGAAGGTTATAAGCATGGTTATTTTCTATTTCAACAATCTTATATTATCTGTATACAGAAAGAGAAAAACATTTATTCTTTATTAAATGAAGTGTACTAACTTGGCTTATGCATGTATTTATTACTCATGTCTGTTTTGAAAGATGAAAATAGAAACATTGATAAGCTTGTAACCAATGGTCACCTTTATTAAAGAGTTAAAATCATATATAAGTGATAAAAGTTAAAACCTTTTAGTCCGTGTTTTTTATGTGAATTCGCTTAAGAAATACATCAGAATAATCCCGGATGAAAACAATGGGCTCACAATTATTAATAAGCTTGTAGAGTACTGGGTATAAAATTACAGCTAAAAATTATTAAAACTATATGATAATTATAAAAAGTAATTACATAGAAATATTATAATGTACAACAGAATACAAATATACACTTTAAATGAAACGATTCCCAAAAAGTTAAATAATATCGCTTCAGCTATACTTCCTATGTTATAGATACTAATTAGTAATTATTTATTACATGTTTACAGATTATATAATTAAGTAGGCAAATATAACCAATATTTTTGTAACCTTCATCAATAATCTGGTTATAACCTGTTTGTCGTACATACCAAACTGTAGAATTTTTGTATTATAAATTGGTATGAATATTAAGAGTTGCCACTATCAGTAAAGCAAAATACAGAGATTTAATGTACCAATGAAAATATATATTTAGGAAAAAGATTTATTATTTATCTCTGGTAAAAAGTAACCCTTAAACACAAATAAAATAGAATACATTAAAAACTATTTATTTCACAGTTGTTTATCAATAAAACGAAGGAATATATTTCTTTGGCGGCTATTTATTATTTTGGCGGGTTCTCAGTTTGTCCTGTAGTAATTAATTGGTGTACTTATGCTTAAGCTAAGAGTATTGTATGAAATTGAATATAGTAGGTAACCAAAAAAACTACTGTGAAATTTACCTTAATTTAATACTTTTCGACACGAACTTTTTCTACACAAAGACATTCCTCCGTACCTTTATTCTCCATGGCTTACAATACCTAAGCATTGATAGATCTCAAGTAGTAATTCTATTATGCAGTAAGTAACATTGTAGTTAATTTAAGAACGTGCATAATTCTACGTATTTTTTTAGATTTGGTATGAACTTATTGATAGACTTTGGACAATTGGTTATTTGTACCACGAATTGACCACTGAACTGAATAGACTACTAACCTATTGGACGTCATAAAGCTATTTGGAGTTTTTAAAAAGAAAAGACACACGAGACACATTTTTGCTTCTTTTATTCTACTTTTTATTTTATTTTTAAGAAGAAAAAAAGAATTTTGTTCTATTTTTTCAAATTTTTTCCATATTTCTTTTTTTTCTTTTATTCCATTCTGTTTTTTCTTACATATCTTTCAATGAGTAACCATAATTTACAGTATATTATACAGGTCAATTAAGTAAATTTGTGTTTAAATAAATATTCACTTTCTAAGTTTACCCAAATAGTTTTTTTCTTTATTTACTAGCTTGGCTACTCAATAACGGATAAAACTGTGCTACATCGTTAGTAACTTTTTTTTCAAGTGACTAATGAGAACATCCGTATTAGTGTCTTAGCAACAGATGGCTCTAAGTAATGACATTTCCACTTTAATTGATTGCCTGGCTTCTTTTACTTTTATATTGTACTCCACATAAATTTAATGTTTATGTGATATGTGTGTTTATATGATAAGTGATTATGTGACTGGCTCCAAAGTCATGCTACCAGGATATACCTATAAATGCTTGATGATAGATTTACAATTTCAGAGTGATAGCTAGCCAAGAGGGTTATAGAAAATCCCGTATCACAATGCTATAGACAGGCAGTATAGAATACTATAAGTTAGATTCAAACCTAGGTCCATGGATGCAGTATTCCACCATACTACTAATGAGCTATTAATTTAAATATTTTAGTAGTTTTTGACATTTTGACTGACCTAATGATAAACTTCGGATATTGAGTGTAAAATCCTTTGGGCTTCAAGTGACTTGAAAGATCGACCTGATCTAAGGTATTGTCAGGTAGAAATATAGGTGCATGTCCTAAATACTTTTGTTAGTAGTAATGAGTATCACAGTAATGAATAGATATACCTAATGTTGAACGTCGAAACTTCTATGGAACCCTTTAATGGGTTGAGATGGACATTTATTTTTTGATTTCCTTGTGTTTTTACATATAATAACTTATATTAAAATAACAATGCGTTATAATGTGTATATTGTTATTCACACCCAATTTATTCCAAAAACTGGTAACACTAAAAGTAAGTAAGTTTGTTGAACTGTAAATGAATTATGCCACTCAAAGATAAACGAGTTGAAGTTAGTAATATGAATAACCGTATGACATGTCGAATGATTATTAACACATGAAGAGGTATTTATTATGAAAAAAGTAAAATCTTATTTGTCATAACACTTTGAGACTTTTAGCTGAGCTAATATAATAATAACGTGTTTAAAAATTGGATCAGATTTTTTTTTTATTTCAGAAAGTGAAATATTATTTCGGGATGAGGTAAACCCAAACGTCATTTATGAAAAGGAAGTATGTTATTTCAAACTTAACTTAGTTTGGTACGGTTCACGTCTATTTTTTAAAGCGTGGTAAAAGCAGAATGTCTCGGTTTTCAGGGATCAGTTGGTAACCCTAGACTTGCATCACACCTTTCGTACAAAATAGCGGTCACAATATACATAGTGATCATTAGTAATCAATTTCTGAAGTGTCGAGTTCCTGTATGTTTTGCAACTATGTTGTCATGATGACAATAACTGTCTAAAATTTTTTTTCGGTCGAATTTATTTTTGAACGGATTGAATATGAAAAATAATACCCTTTACACATTATGTTTTTTTTGCAGTTTCCTTGTAAAATCTAAATAATAATATATATATAATTTACGAAATGCTGTTATTTCTAAATGCGAGGTTTTGTATCGTGATGATTGTCTAGGTAACTACTACTAACATTTAGTAAACGATAGGTACATGTATTATTATTATTATTTATGAGTATAGATTTGCAGAGATCGCAGAGTCGGATGTTATACGACTCGGCGCCCGGCGGCGGAGTGCGGTGCGGAATGGTCGACTCAGTCCGCAGCATAGATAAAACACTACACTTGAAAAACACCGCAGTCGACTGGTGAGCGGCGAGCGACGATTGTGTTTGTGTGTCACTGACATTGTACAGCGATGACGTGGCCGTCGCTTATTAATTTTATCACTGTGAGCATGCGCCCAAGGCGTGCGCATTGTGCGCAGTCTTTAGCAATAGGATCAATAAAGTTGACGTATTATACACATATAATACCTATGTATCTACTTGAGTTACGTAGAGTTTGATAAGTTTTGTCGCGTTAGGGGTCTTTCAAGTATTACGTAAGCATTTATAGGGGGCGGGGTGTTGGTTTTGTTTATTTTTTTAATGACATTCGGTGCGGAGTGGGGCGCCTGAATGGTGATTACATAAGTAATATTTACGTATTCATGATTGTTGTCTTTTTTCCAATTTACCCAAATCGTTACGTAATTTATTAGTGGGAATAGGGATCAAAAATGTTCAAAATTATATTTATAAGTATCACTTATACTTGAATGACCCTTTAACACACAGATCACTCAAGTTTATTAGTAGGCTTGATCTAGTTCTACGATAGTTCTTTGGACTAGCCTAGTCAAAAACATTAGTATGTATGTAGTTGTCTTAAAAAAAAATAAAAGTGAGTAGTCGCTGAATAAAATTTTGCTATAGACTAAATATTACCTATTATAATTTCTCACCTAAGAAATATTAGTTAGGTATCCTTTTTTATAAAAAAAAATCGATTACTCTCTTAGACAGAATTATAGGTGGCGGGAACGGCGGTTACGCGGGCGTGGGCGCTGGCACGCATACTGAATCGGTTGAAAAGGAAAGATCCTATTTTCGCACGTGATATCATCATCTGGATCAGTGAGAACGTTACGCGGTCTCCGAAGCGGTTTCGAAGCTAGCGGGTCGGAGGAGTACGCGACGGCTTTCGCTATGAGCGGATTCGGGCGTGTTTTGCGCGGTTAAAAAATGCGCGACACTGGGACTTGATAACGGAATGAATGGATGGTAGGTTGAGGTCTCTGTGGACGTCCAGATTCCTCTCGTACCCCGGGCACCTACGCCTCTCTTGGTGAAGCGGTTCTGAAACACTTGGAAGGAGGCCAAAAGCGAAGGCAGGGGCGCAATAGGTGAGAATGGGCCTAACTACCGTTTTATATAATGCAAGTTTATGGCGGACGGCCATCTTACTACGAGCGTTATACAGAGGGAAAAGACGTCCCATAACCATGTTGGCACGGTTTCTGACTTTCAAAACGTGAGGTTTGAAAGTCACGTGGGCGTCTAGTGTGACACCGAGGTACTTGACCTCGGTCGCCGGTTATGGGCATAGCTCTCGGAGTTGTTTTATGACTCCGAGATGCGTGAAGTGCTTAGGTGAACACCTCACCCCGGACTAGCAACGTCCCAAGGACTCGTCTGACTCCCCCAGCTGCGCTCTCTGCCGGCAGGAGGGTCACTCCGCAAACTACTGTAGGTGCCCGTATCACACGAACCGTGTGCACCCAAGATGAAGTGGAACCACCCCTGACAAGTTGGTAGGCAGGTACCACAGAGGAATCAAGCACCCAGCCGCAAGTGTAAGCAATGACACTCAGGGCTTATCCGCGCCTCCCAGGCATATCCACAGTGCCCTCAGCGTTGCCGTCCCGGCCCGCGAGGACCCCTCTGGCTCCGTGGGCCCAGGCCCCAAGTTGTAGCGCAGCCACGCCAGGCTGTACCCCCTCAGGCCACCCACTCAAACCCTACTGGTTTTCTTCTTCCTGCGCGTCCATGACATGCAGGAGTTTGTCTCTTTCTACAACCTGTTGAACAGCGGCGCCAGTAACGCCGAGTTGAATGCTATCACTCGGTTTCCAAATATTGCCATGACCATCCAAGGTCTAGTCCGTGCCTCCCACCCGTAATCAATGGCGAAAATAAAGCCACGCGGTTTGTCCCGTTCATTTTTCAACGTACGGAATCTCGCTCCGCAGCATACCCTCGTCGCGAATTTCCTCCGCGATCGTCAAATAGGTGTTTTTCTTGTCCAAGATTCCTCCTGAAACCTAAGGATAGCAATCCCCAGTTTGCGAACTATAGTATCGTTCGGAACGATACATTGCCCCTATTGCACTAGATCTTCCTGAATTCACAAACATGGAAGTTTCTGGGTGCAGAATTGGTATGACTGGCCATCCGTCAATCGTACTAGTGTCTGTATACATCTCCTCCTTGTTGCCACTTTTAAGATCCGACCTAGGGAAACTTCTCATCCTCCGAAACGTGCTTCGTTCCCCAACTGCGCAAGCTTTTACCGTCACCACAGTGATACCGGCTATGAATTGAGCATTATACACACAACACACAGGTAGATAGGTCCTGGAAGTAACCTTTCTTTTATTATTAATATGCTTACGTAATACTTGTACGGCCTTAGTGGCTACCACACACTCCAAGATCCCCTCCAGTATCAGCTCAACTAGTGCTCCTTTCCCCAACTGAAGTAATATACATAAGCATAGACATTATGTCTACTTGTAAAGAAGCTATAAAACAGTAAACATCATTTCAAAAACGAAATGGCAAAACAATAGCTAATCGCACTGCTCTGCCAGATTTCCGCAAAATATCGTTTTAATCAGAAGAATAATGTGTTAAATGTATATTCAATAATTCAACATTAAATGGAATATATACTCTGAATAAAATCGTTCCCTTTTGTATTAGCTTCCCAATTCCATTTGCATGCCCTATATTTTAAAGTAATCTACAAAATCTTAATTCACCAATATTATCATAATTATTTGCTGATACTATCTATGTACCTACCTAATGTAATATTTAGTGTATACTAAAAATCCTAACCAAAGAATATTTTAAAAAAATCACCTCAGTGATTCCCAATTTTTAAATCAATAAGCGGACAGATAGATAAACAGACTAGAAGTATCCTATATAAACAGACATGTCTGTCTGTCCGTTAATTGACTTATAATTATATATTCGTGTAAAGCGGTGTAAGTTAGATTCAGTGGTTGTCGGATTATAAGTATATATATATATATATATAGTACATATTTTATCTGGTCAGATAAGTTGTAAGATATAGAATATTACGTTAAATAGTAAAAAAATAGAAAAAGTAATGAAATTAATCGAAAAAAAAACATAGACTATCATCTTGCTCTTCTTCTTGAGTTCCTTATCCTTATATAAAAAGGCAATGTCTCTATGTTCGTTAATTGGTTTGTAACTCGAGAATCGCTAAACTGATTTACTCAATTCCATTTTTAAACTTAGATAACAGCAAATTATTAAGATAAAAGTGAAATAGGTAAAAAAAAACATACCACCCGCACATAATTTAGCACTATTTTAACTACAACATTGAATATTTATTTATTTACTTTTTTTAGCTAACGCTGTTAACCAGAAGGGGCTTTACAGCTTCGCCATGACATTGTGGGCGAGTGCTGAAGGCACTCAGCCGCAAAAAGTCCCTAAGGGTTTCCAAAGTAGAACAGACCTCGGCTTGGCCGTTATCTGAGTGTGAAACATTCCTCGGAGTTCGAACCTAGCTAAGCCCTATATTTTTTATTTAATAAAAACAAGGCTCCTTATAGGACCTATGTATATGCTTGTTATATGCAGTGTTGTGCGTGTAATGCTTAAGAGAACATGCGGCCGGAAAAAGTATGTATTTCAGAAATCTGTTGCTATCGCGTTGCGTCCTGAAGAAAGAATGACAAAACACGAAAGGGACAACTGCAGCACGGGCTGATTTTACCTATGCAAAATAGAACATTAGTTCGTAGTACCCTGTTTGCTCGTACAAAACTAAACCGATTTTTAATTTTCTTCCAGTTTTAGAATAATAAAGACTTTGGCTATGCCTGTACGTTTTGCTTTTTAACTTTTGAAAATCACGATAAAAATTGAGCAATTTTTTTCATTATTAGGCTCCTAGTTTCTACAATAACTAATTTATGGATATATATTATTTGGTATAAAAATATTTACCATAATGCTATTATACAGGGAGGAAACAGTAGACTACGTTTGTATGGATCAAATGCCGCTAGGATATCCTCTTAATGCATGTTCAGTGTCACTGTATCACGTTGGCTGCGGTGTTAAGAGGCTCCCCATGTGGAGAATTGATTATTTAAGAAATATAAATAATGTAATTGATAATTTTTAATAATGTAAACATTACACGCTAACAGAGTCATAGGAACAGCTATTATTTGAAAGTCAACAAATGTTCATGGCATTCGTGCTAAGCTGGTTTGTGACATTTAGTACCACTATTAATATTCTGAAATGAAAGCCTTGATCAATATGTATATCTATATTTAATCGTAGTTATAAAAAACCGCACCAAAGACAATGTGTCCAAAATATGTAGATGTCTTAATTTTTTAAAATAGTTCTAAGGTCTATTACAAACAAAAGAAATATTTAAACGGTAGTATTCATTTAATTAAATAGATTTTTATTAAATTCAGTAACATTTATGTTTCAAATAACATCTTTTACGTTTGTTCTTTCGCCTTCATAGATAAGTAGGTAATATAAAAGAAATGACCTTGAAAACAATCTCCCAAGTTAGTGATCAGCTTTAGTAATACAATGTTTCACAGAATAAGAAACACCTCCTACCTGTATAAGTGTACATACAAATAACTGGTTGAAGAAATGTCGCTGTATCAGTCTCATATTACAGTCGAATTAGTTTACTAAAATAATCTGGGCACATCATATATTATATCATTTCCATAAACAACCAACTAATTGAAAAAAAGAAATTTTCAACTGAGCGAATGATTTTAATTCCTAAGAGGTTTTAAAAAATATATATAATGTAAACACTATTGAGTTACGTTCTTTTGTTCTTAATTTAAAACTCGTGACGTGATTCAGTTCTCAATTGTCATCTGATTAAATCAAATCAAAAATACTTTACTCAGTTTAAGCCCTCATAAGGGCCAAAACACTCTACCATCGGTTCGGAAAGCATCCCAGTCGAGAAGAGCCGGCAAGAAACTTGATCTAGTTTTATATACGTATATAAGATTTTTATGATACTATCCAACTCATAGTGTATACTGTCATATCATATCATATATGTAATTGAAAATACAAATAAATGTAAATTAGTCCTATCAAAGGGGCGTCATCAAAATTATATCTCTACAATCTACATATAAGTTTATATTAAAAGGGTAGATTTATCAGTGGAGATAACAAAAAAAAAGTATGATAAGTCTTCAAACATAAATACGTATCAGTTTCATTTAAAATAATATATGGATTCAGGAACAATTCGCATCCAGCACGGTCCTTTTGAAGGAAGGATAGTCTTTATAGGCGTAGAGGTTGTTGTCGAGTTGATTCGTAGCTATAAATTGTTAATTGAAAAATAAACAGATATCTTGTACTCGAATTAAAAACAATGAAATTGAACTTATCCGGAATCTATTAAATATATCAAATTATTGTACTTTGTGCAAATTTTACGTTAAATAGGTTAGATATATAGATAAATAGGTTAAAATATATTTAGTAGCACGGCATTTTTGGTACCTACTCCTCTAAAAATTAGTAACGCTGTGATATTTTACAATTACCGAAAACTACATTTTTTTCTTATATGTAGTAATAAATAAACATCGTCATAACGATGTCTCTTCAACGATGCAAACTGAATCTTCAACTTAAAAAAATAAATAATCATAGGTTGTGGAAAGTTTTAAAGGTAATAAGGCGTTTCAATATTTATTTACATTATCTGTGATACCTATGGGCGAAAAATAAATTATAGATAGATTAGGTATACATTAAATTGATCTTAGTACCAACGACCAGCGTGTACAGAGAGTTTGAATCTAAACAAATGAATAATTTATAGTTCAAATTCGTTTAACTTTTGTATATTCAGGTCATATCACTGATATGACACTATGCAACTTATGAAACAATATATTTTACTTGTTTTATGTTTTTCATACAATTATAACCAATAGTATTTAATGATAGTATCATTTAACAGACGATAACGTTTGGCTTATACGTTTATAAGATTAAATTCACTAATTCTCAACAACTAGTTTAGAACAGGATGTAACTACGTTGATATCACCGTTGGTTACAAAGCTACATACACATTTACGTTTTTCGTTCGTACTTTCACATGATTTCTACGAGGTGTTCATAAACCATACGTTCTATTCGATGTTTATTACGTCACAGAAACTAAATAAATACGCCTACTTGATATATTTTTGAACTATAAATAATTGTTACACTATTTTACGTATACTATTGGTCAAAGTACAAACGATACACCACTATATAGCCAATTATTGTTCTATTTCACAATATAATTAACATTTTCGAGGCCGAAACCAACCAATTCACTTGACACTTCGATTTACAATAATATAAACGACAATTACACGTCGTGACGTTTTAATCGACAAACACCATGCGGCCGTACTAAAAAACTTTTAGATTAGAAATTTTGTTTAGAAGAGGTCGTGAGATATTAGTATATGACGGGACGTTTTGTAGTCGTATACGATTTTATACATCTACAGACAAGAGCGTGAAACGTACACTATTCCGTGGCGGCGCTCGACGAGCGAATGATTTTTGGTGTGGGTTGGTTCTTGGAACATTGGCAGCGCCGACGGGACGGAGGGGCGCGGCTCACGGACTTACCTCGCTTTGCAACTCATCCGCTAGGTTCAGTAGTCGGCGTAGAGTCCCGGACGATGTGAACAAAGAAAATGTTGCAGCCTGTACAAAAAGCTGTAAAGTAGTCCAAACATATTGAAGCTTCTCAAAATGCATAAAACCATATTTGTGTTATGTCGAATATAAAAATAATTACGTAACTATTTGTTATAGACCTAACAGTAACAGGTTAGTAAAATTTTATAACTTCGTTGGATTTAGTCGCGTACCCAGTTTTACAATGCGTAACGTAATGGCGTCTAGTTGCTCGTATCGCAACGAAAAGGTGTCCGATATAAGTGACCGGGGTGCTATGGAGAATGTTTCAACTAATATCATTTTATAAGGATTTGAAGTTTGTATATCTTTTTTAATGTTTTTTATTAAAATGATTATGCCGGGACACACTACTTATCGCAATTAAGAATTTAAGTCCTATCGGATAATTACACGATTTTAGTATTGGTTCCGGTTCTCTAATATCTTTTTTATAATTTATTAGCTGCTCAAACGGACTGAAGAGTGCTTACGATCACCTAATAAAATGACTTCTAATCAGAGGTATGTCTGCGGCGTATTTGTTGTGAAAATTTTAATTTTGTATGTTTTGTAACTACTTATAAAATTTGCAAAATACGTGTACTGTCTCCCACTCCCACACGTAAGCATTTGTCATCTACATTTATTTTCAATGGTGTAATTATATATCATGTTATTTTTAATAATAATTATAAGAAATTATTATTTTCATTAAAACAACATCAGTAATTTCCAAAAACTATTAAAAAAAAAAAAGTGATTTCGTAAATTGATTTACAATACGACGCAGTGTGCGTCGCCATTTTGTGGAGTTCATTTACCGACACGACACGAGACTGTAGGCACGCGGATAAACGGAACGTATAAGTTGATGGTAGCCTTCATATAAAAATGCATAGAAAAAGCTAGAACGTCGAGAGCCAATAATTAAAATATATGTATACAAATAGATATATTTATTAAAGTGTGCAAAGTGATGTTAATAAATTGTTCTTAAACAATAGATTTTTAAAGGTGGGTGTGAAAGTGTAATAATAATATATTGGTTATTTTTCGTTGTATTCTTGTAGTGAAATAGTGACTTGCCATTGTTGCTGAAGATTTGAAGGAGTATAATTTCGTCTCAGACCCAAGTGTATACCAAATAAAAAACTGCATAATTCATTTTTAAGGTTCTTTGTAGGTTAGGTAGGTTACAATCTTTTTGAACAACATTATAGTGGTGATTTATTCGTAATTACATTTTTTTATCTTATATCTTTAATTGGTAATAGGATATCAAAATCGAGATGTGGTACTATTTGTCATCGTTGATGAGTTTTGAGTGATGGAATCGTACAAAGATTTGTCAAGGTTTAGTCTTTGGTTTGGTACAATTAATACAACTAGGTATCATTAATTCTGTAATGATTTACATGAGTGATTGCCGTTTATAAGTGAAATTGAGGTAAAACGTATTGGTTTCCACATTTTGGTATAGTTTTAGCAAGCTTGAACTTTACCAAATGACTTTGAATTGACATATAAATAGGAACATTGAAATTAACTTAAAAATAAGTTAACATAATTCCGAAACAACTTTAGTTTGATCTATCTCGACTGAGTAAAATATTAACACGGCTAGATGTGCGTATCGCAGTGTTGCCAATTCTGGAAGATCAAATTACCGTATTTTCACAATATATTACTAAAATACAAAAATGATTATTTAACCCTTTTGAAAACGCACTTTGGCGTTATTTAACAATTTAAAGGAGTCTGAAAGTAGTCGCGATTATTGCGCATAATTCTTGTTTATGAAAAATGCGTTTTGCACTGTGATTTTTCCACAATGATGTTTGTTTAGTTGTTGCTCAAAATTGTAGATTTAACATAATTTATAGACATTTGTTATCGTACAGAGACGTAAAGTATCGTATGCCCCGATAGTTATCGTACAGGTACCGCGTTACGAATGAGGTTTTGCAAGAAAATACTAATCTGTATTACAATTTTGAGGATTGCAACATTGAGAACGCAAGAGCGGTAGACATGGGTTTTAATTATTTTCACAGCGTTTTCGTTTTGTTCTTTGACTGTTGTAATGGAGACAAAGGGTTTTCGGGTAAAAAAGGCGGATACAATTTTTTTTTTGAATTCTCAACATGTAAAGTTTTAGCTGGATTTTGATATTTCACTTTAACGATACTTCAAAGACTTTAAAAGTGATAGTAAGTAGCAATAAGAGTGTGGCAAAATTTTCTCGGATATACTGTCAAAGCAGGCTTAATGTGTCTTTTTGTGATTGATAAAAATTCTTCCTACGTTTACGAAGAAACTTCGCAAATGAGGTAATCAAATTGAAAGTAGTTTCCGATCTACCGATCGTATTTAGATGTTAGTTTTGTAAATTTCTTCAGGAGATTAAGAGGTAATATGTTGGTGGGAAACAATCTTTGTGTTTTTCTTGCGTACTATATTTGTTCTATTGAAGTTGTAGTCATTTTGTATTATAGAGGTCTATAAACAGTTCTTATTATGCAGAATTCTGTATTGTGATATTATGCTGTTTTATAATATTAAAGACTTCACTCTTTTAATTATTTTTGTTTCTGGTTCGACAGTGCAGGAAACCTTAGAATATTATAATAATAATTCTACGGCCCATAGGAATTAGAGGTTTAAATATCAAATTGATTGTAGTTTTTTTTTAATTAGTGTTGCTTTCTATATTTGAACATAATTATTATGGAAAAAATTGAGGAAAAATGTGTTACTAGGTTATTTTGTTCTATTTACTTATTAACAGTTCGTCAACAGCTACTGAACAAAAGAAATAAAGTCTGTTGACATACAGACGACAATAAGTACTGAGCTCTTATATCTTTGCTTATTTAAATATGGATACTGAGATTTTTTTTTTTATTATACGCTAGCTGCGCCTGCGACTTCGCGTGCATATAACGTTATTTTTTTACTCTTTTCCTATACTTAGTTCGTGTTGTAAGCCCACATGCTGGTTTATCGCATATGCACTATAACCTTTAGTCAGGTAAATATATATATATATATATATATATATATATATATATAAAGTAATTATATTCAGGAATTCTATATTATAAACCTGCTAACGGATAGACAGGCAAAAAGAAGGAGACGTTTTTTATTTATTTTTAATTAATGAGGCTTTAGTACATTCTGGGTGACTATGCCAGCCTTATAGAAGAAGCCGATTGTATGTGGCATATCTAGTTATTAATTATTTACTTTATGTGCATTAGTGAAATACAATTCTGATGTCACGTGACTTCATCTTCCTCCAGGAATCCAATCTGGTAGCAATTTCTTACGGTTCTCCCAACAAATCGCGAGTACTTTGACAATAATCCCACAAGGGTGATATACAAAAAAGGCGGTACCTGTACCTGTGTGTGTTCGTTAGTACAGGTTTAAAACTCGAGAACTACTGTACTACTATATTTATTTAACATGGGTCTTACGAGATTTATTTTTTCCTCCTGATGTCACCCCGTCACCACCGTTATTGCAACCCCGTCGACTTCTATCGCTATCTTCTATCCCTCGCAACTTAAATCGCGTTAAGGTCTATCTTAATTAATGTTATGTAGTGAAAGCGGCGATAATGCGAAAACATATAGTAAATCACTAAACCGATTTACATAATCCTTTTATTTATTAGTATCTGATTAGGTTTTAGTACTTACTTTGTTACACTAAGTTGTGTATGAGAATGATAGAAATTAAAAGCATTACATAAATGACCATTATCGCGACCGTAAAGGCTATCTATCGTGATTAGGGCTTCGTATTCGAATATTCGCCGTATTAACTATTCAAATTTCATCAATCTTAGTATACGAATTTTTCGTATAATAATTAAAAATATATTATGCGTGTATTTGAAGTATTCAAAACAACCGCACGGAATGAGCAAACGCATTAACAATGTACCAAATTTACTATTGTTGATATCAGTATTCTTATTTTTTTTAATGAAGTTCAACTTTTGAACGTTAGCGGTCAAAAGTTACCTCAAGAAAATAAATTACCAGATTTAAAGTCTGAAACCCAAATGTTTCTACTAGTCTTCTAAAATTAGTTGGTGAAAAATGACTTAAAGAGCAATGACGATAATTATGAAACTGTTGAAAGAGCGAAGCGTTCTTATTATGACGGAGTGAGAGAGTAGATGAAGGAGGAATTGGAGCAGATGCACATCTCGTATATTCCTGCTGACCACTTTTATTAAACGCGCAATGCACTGAAAAGAAGCTACTGCGGGAGGAGTAAGACGCACTCAAGGCGGAGATGGCGAAGATGTCCAATAGGATGCAGAAACAGATGGGAACGTTAGCGGAAATCGTATCCAGTGCAGTAGCGGCTGTCACAAAGAATATGGAGAGTCCTCTTAAGAAGGCGGTATATAGATTTCGAAATAGAACGGTGGCAGTAAAGAACCGAGAAATAAGAAGAAGGCAGAGTCGAGACCAACTTCAAGGGCGGGAGGAGAGAACGCAGTCACCGTTATCCTGATTGATATAGATAAGGTTCCGCTGTCAGCTACAGTCCCCATGTCAGCGACGCTGGCACCTCAGGCAGAGAGTCCATGGTTCTCGTGGCTAAGGAGAAGATGGGAAATAATAAGAAAATTCACAAGGAGCCAGCTGGGATCTCCTATCGTTCAACCTCTGCGGGTGTGTCTGGGTCTCAAGCTAGCGGCGATGTTCCCGTCGTTGCCCCGTTCGGCTGGAGTGTTAACACTGAGGATGAAGGAGCGCATGGCTATACTGGACTTGGAGGTAAAGAATCCCGGGTCCACGTGGCGTGAAACAGCCAGATAATCTCGTGGAGAGACTCCGAACGGCCATTTCGGATGTGGCTGATATCTCCAGACCGATTAAGCGGCCTGATGTTTGCATAGTCAGTATGGAGGACTCTGTGGCGGAAGGCGAAGTCATCTGGGCGGTATCTGAAAATACGGGTTGTGGAGTGTGGTTGGATCCGCTTGAAGTAAAACGACTCTGCGCTGCTACAATTGTATGGGTTTTGAGGCAGACCCGTTCTGTCTATTCGGCCTCTACTAACAGACGAAATTTCTATTCCGTTGCGACCAGCAGGGACACATGGCTATTATAAACTGTGGGACAGAAAAGCCGCATTGCTTCTTGTGTGCAGATTTGGGGCTGGATGCGCGATATCATATGAATTGTACGGACTTTTCGTCACCGCACGTGGATAAGTCTGTTAGAATGGTACTAAACAGGCCCCAGTAGGGTGTCTTTGGATTATAGAGTCTAAACGGCGCAACCCAGCGCTTTCCGGATGACATCACCCTGCCGAACCAAGGGGGGAAGTGGCGGGGGCCCTGACTGACGTTTTCAATTGCCTACTCTTTTGAGAGATGTTTTTTTTTTTTTTTCAAATTTTGAATACTAAATACTGAAGTTATATTAATATTAACCCCTTGTGCACTAATCTGGCGCTTACGCCAGCTTTCCATTGTTTTCTTATTGTTTCATTTTTATGGGTAATGGACATATTAAGTGACGCTAAAAGAAAAATAATGGATTAGGTTGTTTGTTTAGGAAGAAAATGGTGTTTCCCTGATTATTTGAAAAATGCGTAATATTCGAAGTATTCGAATACTAGGTTTAGTACTATTCGAATATTAAAATAAAACGAATATTACAAGCCCTAATTGTGATATATCTTTTTGTCTATCTGTTAGTTGTTGGCTTGTAATAAAAAATATTTATATATGTATTTACTTTTCAAAACCTAGACCTACACTTTTATCAGTTTGAATATTAAAATTGTACCAATATTACAGGCCCTAATCGTGATATATTCCTTTGTCTGTCTGTTAGATGTTGGCTTGTAATAAAAAAAAATATATATGCATTTCTTTTTTAAAACCTAGATGTACACTTCTATCAAGTTTTATGATAATACTAACTGTGTGCACGCTGCTGCGCCCACGTTTCATATATTCTTCAATGCGTTTTAATTTTTTTATACAGAACCCTAATTATTTTCATAAATTAAAAGTACCCTAAGTTATCGGGACTAACCTCGGCTATCTACTAAAAGAAATCCCGTCTAAATCCGTCCAGCCGTTCCGCAGATTATCGGGAACAAACAGACAAAAATTGTAAAAATTGTTTTTTTCGGTATAGGTTTACATTCATAATCTATTTATAAAAAATCTCAAAAATATTTTGACATTACAAACAGAAACTTAAATTTTATTTATTAGTGTATACATAAATTTTTCACCGTTATTTGGAAAAGTAGTCGGGTTAATATTTAACAGATATTATGGACGTGAATTATTGTGAAGTATATAAATTGTTATGTGAATGGAGTCGCGGGCAGAGTCATTATATCACTATTTAACCCCTTGAGCACCTTCCTGGCGTTTACGCCAGCTTTCCATTGTTTTCCTATTGTCTGTCTATTGTTTCATTTTTATGGGTACTCGACACATTAGTGATTTATACATTACATTATGTTTATTATTTATTCCTCCAAACACAAATAATTTTACAGAATAAATATCGCTGCCACATGTATAAGGAATACCTGTATCTCGGGCGACAGTAATAGTTGTCACTAAATTATATTTTGTAACAATTAAAAACAACTACAAATGCATAAGATAAACGGTACAAATTATTATTAATAGGTACTGCCATCATCATTCTCTCCTGCCTTATTCCCAACTCACTTGAGGTCGGCGCAGTATGTTTTCTTCTTCCATACGTCCCTATCAGCCGTCATCTCTTCATTCACTCCTTTTTCTTTCATGTCATTTCTTACACACTCCATCCACACTTTCTTTCGCCTTCATCTACTTCTCCATCCTTTCACATTCATATTCATTACTATTTTACCCACATGCGCTTCCTCTCTTCTCATAACATGTCCATACCACGATAAACGGGAACCTTTCAACTTTTCTATCACTGGCGCTACTTTTAAACTCCCTCTAATAAGTACTGGCAAAATTAAAAAAAGACACTAGGGCATATCATATATGTTCATAATATCACATTCATTTTGAATTAATAAAAGTATTATTGCTTAATGTGCAGAAAACCATTGTTTCGTAATGATTATTTTTGTTTTAGCTATTCTAAGAGTATCGATCTAATCAATATATTATACCAAGTGAATAAAATTAATTACATTATTCAAGTTAGGATTGCATCCTATTAAGAGATGGCTGTTTTCGTTGAGTTTTGTCATCTGTACCATCAAACGGCATCTGTTCACTGTTGTCAACGATGTCGACCGACTCACGTTTGGACATGTTTAATTTTTATTTCGGTGTCAACACTCATCGGCTTAGCTGAAACAGCATTTGTTGGCGAATACAACGATGCCGGCTAACGCATAGGAGCTTGAAATTGTTAGAACTAACAATAATTATTTGCTAATTCCCGCGTCGCCCTCGGGAAGGCGGCGGATGTTACCGTGGGTTTTAGTGGGTATTTTCGGGGCTTCACGCCGTGCGAGTCGGGAAACTCTAATCCGGGATATTTTACTCTCTCGAATGCGTAAAACCATTTCTGACGTTAAAAAAAAGGTGTACAGTTATCTAACTTATTTCTTATATTTATTATATTTTGAATATTTGTTTAAGTATTTTATATTTTTCCAATTGAAAATGATCGATGAACCTAATAATGTAATATCTGTATTGTTAAAAGTATTTAAGCTTTTTTTTAACCTTTAATTTAACTGCCTTTATAGGGGCTATTTATTTTGAATAGGTTCAGCGTGTTAAACTCATCACCAATTGATATCAGGTGACAATATAATTATATAACACACTGGCTGTTCTCAGCGGCTTTACGAGTCTAGTTCCCGCTCCCATAGGATTTTCGGAATAAAAAACTATCCTATGTCCACGCCCTGGATTTCAAACTATCCATATTAAAGTCCATCCAAATCGGTGCACTAGTTTTTAAGTTTATTCGTTACATACAAAATTACAAATCTTTCCTATTTACAATATTAGTATATACTAAGCCTTAGATATACTTCAAGTGATATTGCCGGAATATCTATTAGTGCTTAGCGACTGGTTTTCAAACTTGAGGGTGACGTTATAAAAATGCCATAGAACTATGGTATGTTATAAAGAAAAGCGGTTTCTTAAACTCGTGATTTTGATGCCTAATGAAGCATTTTGGTATAGTTTTGTTTCAGTTTTGAACATTACTTAACCCTTAGACTAAAATTGAGAATTACATATTAAGTTGTATAATGGAATAATATTAGCCTCAAGTCCCTAACCTCCATAAGGACTAGTCCCGGTTAGTCCAGACTAAATACTCCGACGGCTTCCCCAGTGCAATGGAAGGTCAGGCCCCGCCCTTTCTCGCCTTGGGCCAGCGAAGCAGCTGGCCCCCCCTAAAAGTCCGATAAAGTTATCCAGGCCCCATAGGTTTACAGCGTTTAGTCATATAAACCTACTCATATCACTGGAGTTGACTATTCAAGCTCATCTCAACTTAACGTTGTTTATAATGTTCCTTGTAAATTATTAAACATATTGAATATTTTCTTTTGTTAAACAAATTTGTGTACTATATAATGCACACAGCCTTATACTGAAATATGTTTATTTTGAGAAGACTTATTTTTAAATGGAGCTCCTGTAACATTATTCACTCAAGGAATTCTTTTGATGTCCAACAAGAACCACGTTTCATATCTGGATTAAAGAAAAAGTGCAATTTTTATCATAATCAAATTATCTTTTATACACGGTTAATGAAAATTGACGATTTTAATTACTCCAAGAAATGTTACTATATGTTACTTGATAGCTAAGCAATTGTAAATCAATTTTATTTTTGGTACCTTCAAAGTTAAATTTAATCTATTAAATACAATTTGATTGTCTGTTTGTAAAATGTCAAAAATAGTTTTTTTTACTAAATAGATATGAATGTATACACGATACCTATACAAAAAAAATAAAATTATTGTTCAATGCACAGTTTCACGAGCAAGTGCTTGAATTTTAAGAAATATTTTTACTTTAAGTAAAAAAATTAGAGTACCGTATAAAAAAATTAAAAGTGAAGAATATATGAAACGTGGGCGCAGCCGCGGGCACACAGCTAGTTGTAATAATAAATGTGATAATCAGTGTTATACTTGGTTAATTTGCCAATGTTGAGGTGACCTATATCTAAGGAGTAACAGAATACTATAATAATTCGTTAATACATTATTTACTCTTTAAATTACATGCCTACAATCAGCTCATAAGAAAAACTTAATTATTAATTTCTGGACTTACAATTAATGGTTTTAGTATTTTTCAGACAGCAAAATGGATTTAGATTACGATCAGAAGTTCGAGGAGATGAAGAAATATATTCCATTTTTGGACAATATGATCAGAAGGTTAGAAAGTACAACAGGTTCGGGTTCATCGAACCCGCGACAGGCTCAGCTAGATAAGATTAGATCATTGCGTGATCTTCTACAAGATAAAAGAAAAAGGTTTATATTTATTTAATATTTTACTAATTGTATTTTTACAGTACCCACATATATGAGCGTGAAATTTATCTAAATTAATATAACCTAATTTTTTCAGAATGAAAATGGAAAATTTGCTAAAATGTGAACAAGTACTTGTTAATTTATATGCAAAAGTTGAACAGGTTCGTATTTAAGTTTCAAGTATATAAAAAAATATTACTATTAGATTTATTACCATTATTTATTAGATTTAGGTCATCTATAACTTTCATTTAATTATTTCAGAGAGATAATTTTTCTGCCAAAAGCAAAGTAGCAGATTCACAATCAAGAAAAAAAAACATAGACTTGGAAACAGTGAGAAACAAGCTTAAATGTGTTACAAATGTAAATGTAGTAGATGCAGAAACGTTACCTGAAATCGCTAGGTCTAATGAAATGACTGAAGTGTGTACACCAGGTAGTAAAGAACCGGCATTATTCCAAAGGAGACCGAGCAATGTTTCACAATTACCAAATGATTCATCATTAATTAACACTATAGAGAGCACTGCGATCTCTCCACAATCGAGTTCAAGGCGTGATTACACACGCGTTTTAGTTTCTCCTGATACAAGTCATCGGCGCTGGGTGTCAAATGAAACTTCATCAAATAAACTGTTTTCAAGGAGATCTCCAAAAAGATCTTCCCCTAAAACATCTCCTAAAATATCTTCACCTTCATATTATAAAAAGGAGCGAAAGAAGTTTTCTAAGAATACCAATCAAACAACAGAAAGTAACGATCTAAATATAACTTTGAAAGTACCAGAGGATAGTTTAAATTCGTTAAACACAAAAGATATCTTATCAAGAATAATTACATGCAGCAATGACGATGTAGATATTGAATCTTTGCGCGAATTAAGGACACAAATTCTCGGTGAATTAAAACAGACAGGAGCAAAAGACGACATATCAGATTTAATACTAAAATCTTATAAGACTAAAAAATCGCGGGCTAAAGTAGAAGTTGAGGAAGGAGAACTATCAGACAGTGAGAGTGAAGCTATAGAAAGTATATATGGTAGTCTTGTGGTTGTTGATAAGGGTAAAAGTAATATTGTAATTGAAAATACAACTGAGAAAGACCAATCTCGAAAAATACAAATTTGTCTTGTTATAAACTCTAAAGAAGATAAAAAAAATCTGAACAGATTAGGAAAGACCCTCAGAATATTCTTGACACATCTGATTTTGATTTGTTAAATGAAAATGATAATATTATTAAAGATATAGTTGAAGTACAAAAAGAAGTCCATGATAAAATCAATAAAAGTTCAGAAAAAAACACAAACTAATGAAACTGAGTATAAGGAACAAAACAAAGAAATACAGAATCAAAATAAAAAAAAAAAATGATAGTAACGATATTTTTTCTCATAATAATCCACAAAAACTTTTTAAGACTAATGTTATAAGTGATAAAAATAAAAAGAATCAAAAAGAGATATCTGTTACTAATGTTGATATCGAACAAAATACAGACGGTAATAAAATTAAGCTCGTAAAGGATAACGTAGAAGAGAATTTGTTGCCTCGAGCAAATAAATCTCTTGAAAGTCAAAATGAGGATCGCAACGCACCAATTGCATTCAAAGCGAACTTTTATAAACCTTTAGTTAATGACGAAGTAAGTCATAAAGATATAGTTACAACAGAAAAGTTTAATGCACAGCAAGAAGATTTATCACAATCTAAGCAGAACAATGGCTATCAAAAATCTGTTACACCGAAAAAAGTATTTGATAATGCATTTGGAGAATCTAAAGAGAAAGATTTAGAACTGCCTTTTCTAAATGATACCTGTATACCTGATAAAATTATCGAAAAGGATGTAGTCTCTCAAATTGATATTCTTCAAGCATTAAAAAACGAAATTTTGAATGAAAATATAGATATACCAGGTTCTGAAGTCAGTACTCCACCCTTGCATCAACCTAAACTTATTAAAGTGGCCAACGCTCAAAAGATTATCCCAAATAGAATATCAATCGAAAAATATAAAGAAAAAACTGCTTCACTGACACCACTTTTCAAGAATAACAATCGGCTTTCGAATTCCTATAAAGAAGATTCTATTAAGAAACAGAGCATTAAATTAACTGAGAAGGAATGCGAAAGGTTTAATTTTGCTTCGAATATTGGTCTTGATGATGTCAATGTTAGTTCTGAAGGTGAGGAAGATAAACACAGTGACACAGTCGATAACCTTTACGAGGATCTCGCTCCTAAATCACCTGACTTAGATGACACTAATGATATTTTAAAAACACCTCCAATTATAATTCCCGCAGAACCTGTTAAAGCAATTGTTGTAAGTTCTAAAGCTGATGTTGATATGAGAACTTTTGTGCCAAATGTTATTACTGACATTCGTTCTTCTAATGTTAATCTTAATTCATCTGAGGAAAGAAAACTAGAAAGTTCTAGTAATGAGCCGCTTCTCGACAAGAATTCTGATAAATCTAAAGTACCATTACTTGATCCTCGTATCAGGCGAGATACTATACAGCCTGTTTAGTATTGAGCAGTCATTAGCACAACCGACAACCGCAGACAAAATACCAAGATCAGCGTCTTACTCTAATAACAGTATCAGTACTGGGAACATGACTCCCAATATTACACCATGTATGACACCAAACTTAACACCTAATATTCCACCTCTAATGAATCATAAAATTACTCCAATAATGACTCCTAACTGTAGAACTTATGAGAATACTCCTACTCATCAATCATTCGACGTTGAGGTTAGTAGCATAAATAATAAACATGTTTATGCACCGTCTTTTCCGGTTTATGAATTTCCTCAAATAAGAGAAAACTCTACTTCTAAAGAATCTAACTCACAATGGGATTCTGAAATAAAAGCTGGAATAAGAAAATCTCGATGGGAAGATAAAAATTGCACAGGCCCATACAATAATGATAATATTAATAAAGGTCCACTCGTTGAAAGGTTCAAGATTGATAGAAGAGAAGATAATCAAAGAATGGATTGTCCTCGAACACCTATGCCTTCATTTGGTTGGGGAGACCCCTCAAATTCATCAAATGTTTTTAACATGCTGGATCCTCCAATGACACCAAGCCACCCCTTTGGTAGACCGGAATGCCCAATGACACCTAGTCATCCTTTTGGTAGGCTTGATTGTCCTCCAACACCTCATCACTTAGGGATAATTGATTATCCTGTTACACCAAGTCATCCATTTGGAAGAATAGATTGCCCGGCAACACCCAATCATCCTTTTGGAGATTGTCCACCTACACCTAGTCATCCGTTTGGACAATTAGATGGAAGTGCAACACCTAGTCATCCGTTTGGACAATTAGATGGAAGTGCAACTCCTAGTCGCCCATTTGGGCAATTAGATGGGAGTACAACACCTAATCATCCGTTTGGCCAATTAGATGGAGGTGCAACACCTAGTCATTCTTTTGGTAGAACAGATTATTCTCAAAATACTCTACACCGGCAAATATCATGTAAAGATCCAAGGCTAAACAAAAACTCAAACTATGACCAAAGTCGGCAACCTGTTGAAAAGGAGCGTCAGTATTATAGAGATCGTGGTTTTAATCATGGAAGTTCCTATAATTCTCACAAAAGACCGTACAATACTTCACAGTCTCATGGAAAGTATGAAAGAGAGCAGAATATTGGAAGAAATAACTATAATACTTATTACTCTAGCGACCAGAGTGGGAGTCGATATTATCGAGAATCTCGTCGGGAATCGGGCGTTACTCATAATACCAAAGAACGCGATATGGATCGTCATTGTAATGAACGCGACAACCGCTATAATTATGACAAAAAATCGTCATATAGAGACAGAGGAACGATATATCGCGAAAGAAGCATTGGACGATTTTCATCAATTGAAGAAAATGATCATTCCCGTAATAGAAGCCAAACTGTTGTAAAAAATACTCAAAATGAAACAAATGTAAAGAAAACCTTATCGATTAAATCTCATGCAGGCCGGTCCTTTATAATTGATACTAGTGTTAATTCAACGTTTCAAGATTTATTGGAGAATAAAGAGATGCATACATTTGATGCACACAGAAAACGTGCGTCTAGTGTAGGTCGGACGTTGATTTGTGACGCGAATGACAATAGAACAACATCACATGATTCAAAATCAAAAACGACAAGTTATAAACAGAATGAAAATAGTACGAAAAACCGTTATACACGTGCTCGTAGTGTAGGTAGAGATTTAGGTAATATTTCAAGTGAAAAAAGTTTTCAAGACATTAAAGCAGATTTTAAAAGATACAAATCTCAAATTGATTTAAAATTACTTAAAAATATTGATAATAAAGATAGCAAATCCATATTTAAATCTAACCGTTCTAATAATAAATCCGACAATAGTGGATCACAAAGTAGGAAAGATAGTTGTGAAGCATATAAGGATAGAAATAGTTCTGAACGTAAAGAAAAAACACAATATTTTCCACGAAAAAATTACCGTGATCCACGATTACGTGGAGAGATTGATAAGAATACTAAAAGTAACAACATAAGTCGTCGTGACAAGAAAAGTTCCGGGATTGTTTACTCAAATGATAATATAGCAAAAGGAGCAATTTTAAGGACTGGCTTTGGAGTAAAGAACTACAAAATACCAAAAATCAAACGTGTGACAACCGAAATTGATGAAAAAGAGTTGAAGATCGACGAAAACCTAGATAATAAAAAAACGAAGCAGCGTAATGACTCCGAGGATGACTCCGATAAAACCAATACTCCAAGTTCTGTTACCATTGAACCGAATAAAATTGATGAAAACTCTACAAAAAGAATCACAAGATCTAGTAGTAAAATTAGTCTATCAAAGTCCGTTGATGACGACGTATTTGTAAAAACAAGGAAAGTTAAAAATAAAAAACCTTTGATGTTTGAATCAGAATCCGAAAGTGACGATTTTATAAACGAAAAGGGATGTGAAGATAACAAAACAATGTTATTTCAAGAAGCTACAGAGATATCACAGAATTCAAAATCAGATAAAAATACACATAAAAGATCAGAATTGAATTCTGTTTTTAGTTTGGAAGATTTAGACGTTTTTTCTGATAATATTGTATCAGATCCTGTCATAGAAAATATCAATGCACTGATAGCAGATCTCGATAACGACATTGATACTTCTAAAAATGACTTATGTAGTGGTTTCACTGAAGATGATACTTTCGAAAGTATGTTAGATATTATGAATAACTCTGAGAACGTAGATGAGGTTAGTAAAAAATCCCTACATGATGATGTAAACGACATTATTGATAAAGAATTAAATAATAAAAGTAAAGATAATAATGACGCTAAAGAAAATAAACAAATTGTAGCAAATGAAACTGATGAAAGTTTAATTACCAAAATTCACGAAGCTGTAAGTGCGTCAGAGGAAAACGTTCAAAAATCCAATGATGAGTCATTAAATGTTTCACATATTCTTCATGAAAACAAATCACAAGACTCAAAAATATCTGAAGATTTAGAAGATGAGTCTAATTTAGTATTAAAAATTATAAGTAGTGAACCTATTGTATCCACAACATATGCTGATACAGAATACTCAAAAATAACCGAGGAAAACAATATAGTTACTCGTGTTGACGAAGATAACACTGACGGCTGTTCTACTCCCGATAGTACTATAAACTTTAATGAAGCTACAAACAAAATTGATGAGAATGAAATTATACCTGATAGTACCAACGAACAAAAAATGGATGTGAAATCTGACATAACAAACGAATTGAATACTGATGTAACATCGACAGATACTTCAAGCGATCTTCATGTCAAAGATAATATAAAAAACTTGTCCATCGGGACAAAAAAAATCTGCAATAGATTCTATTGATGGCTTATTATCTATATTGAAAAATAAATCGAAAATAAAAGAGCTAGTTTCGATGTTAGCAGAAAAATCTGGTGAAAATGAAAAGATTATGAAGAAACTGGAAAAACTAAGTGAAATAGTATCAGACGACGAAGACATAAATACTAGCATGGAAAGTAAAGTATATGATTCTGTAGAAATCGAAATAAAATGTAATGATACTCCTAATGTTTCGTGTCCTATGGAAACGAGCATTACAGAGCCAGAAACAAACGACGATAATGGTATTCAAACAAATTTAGATGAAAAAAAATGAATACTAATATTGCTGTTACTTCTGTGAATACTATTGAGAGCAGAAATAGTAACCTAGATACAATATTGAATGATACTGTAATGGATAAAAATAAAGAAAAACAAAATATTTCAGCAGAAGATACAAATAGTTACGCCGATTCAGAAAAAATAAATAAGATAGAAGAACAGGATAAAATGAATTTAAATAGTGATACTGAAATGGGTACAAAAAAAACACCCCCTAAAACTAAAAAGAAAATTGTAAAAAAAACTAAACGAAAATTTATGAAAACAAACAAAGTTAATCCCATTACACCAATCACGGCAGCAAGTGTGAAAACGGTTAAAGATAAAAGTAAAAAAAGAAGCCATCTAGGGAATTATTGCAGCTCCAAGAGGATATTAAAGAAATGTTTGTTAATGGTGAAATTTTGCAAAGCTCAGGTATTAGAATGTGTCGATTAGCTAAAATGTTCGATGAAAAGCATACTCAAAAGGGAGATATACAGGATCCAAAGCCTATCGTCGTTTTGAAGAAATGTAAAGAAATAGAAAAACGTGATAACGCTGCAATTGAAAAACCTACAAGAAAGAAGCCTTGTCCGAAATCGAAATCCAGAGATACAGATAATAACGTAACCGTTGAACAAGAAAATAAACCAAAAAATAAAACAACATCTAAAAATAAGAGTAAAAACATACAGAAAAACATAGATGTGGATCCTTATGCATTTGAATCAGACTCGGTTGATACGTTTAGTATAAATGAAAGCAAAGACGAAGCTGAAAATTCAACAGATTCTGAAAGCCAATCTTTAAATTCATCTCAGAGTTTTGGCAGTAATGAGCTACTGGCTGATCTGACCAAGAATCCAAAACGCAAACGTCGAAACCCGGCGTGGCAGTCGGGTATAATTAAGTCAAAGAGTAAAAAGAAAAAAAATCGTGTTGATTCGTCTAAAGATAAGGAATTACTAAAATCTCAAGCAGACATAGCTATACCCGACATGGAATGTTTTACTGATAAATTATATTGCTTCGACAAAAATATCTCTGAATATTCCTGCCGTCTCTGCGTGTATTCTGGTAGCGAAATAATTCATCATTACAAACAGCAACACCCACACGTAGAGATACCTCTATCACGCATGAATCCTACAATAGCGAAAGAGGCGATTGAACAATGTAAAAAAATTGACTTCAGAGTTATTGGAAATATACCTTCAGAAAAATATGTGTGTCGATTTTGTTATAAAGAATTTAGTAAAGGAAGAAAAAAAACGTAATGGAGTCTTTCTTTTGGCATGTTGTGAGTATGCACACAGGCGAATATAAGCACAATTGTTCAGAATGTAAGGACGCTTCTAAGTGTTCGCTAAATTTAGACATTCCGCCACCGCCTAAAGATGTGAAAGGCCAACTGATTGGTTACATTTGTAAGAAATGTAACTTTACACAAATATCCATTGAAAATCTGAAAAGACATGTCATAGTGCGTCATAACGACGAAAAGACAGAGGTTTATAAAATAAATTTGGCTGTTATGCCGAGAAAGTTACTGAGTTCTTTGATAAATCAAGAAACCTCAGAATCTTACCGGGTAACACGTAGTTCTGTATCAAGTCGCCTTACTGACGATATTGCTAATGAACGAAGTGATGATAGCGACCATACCAATAATGAAGTTTCGTCCCAGCTCGGATTGCAAGACGAGTCTCCTGAACGAGAGATTACAAGTGAGCCAGAAATCAATTCCAAAATAACTTTTGAAACTGATGACCATATTGATGATCTATCAAATTTGGTTAATAATCAGCTAATGAGTAATGTCAAACAAGAAAAAGACAATAACTCCGTTGAAACGGAAAACAATCAATCTAATTCTGAAAACGGCGCTAATACTGAATTAAGTCTAGAACAAAATAGTTTACACAAAGCAGACGCTTCCGAAATTAGCACTCACAGTAATGATATTGTTACATGTGCACATTTTAAAATAACATATCAAAGCTCCGGTACGAAAGAGTACGTTTGCTGCATAAATGGTGATAACCATTATAAGACAAGTCTTCTGATATCAATGAAAAAAACATATACAAACAAAACATACCGAGTTTTGGGACGGTTATTGTGTCATATGTAGAGTCATTGTAATGTCTCAAGGATATCATTCGTTCAAAGATTGCTTACAACATATGCTCGATAAGCACATGGATGAATTTCCGCTTTTGGATAATTCCACAATATCAGTTAATTCGCCTGACATCGAGGATGAATTACCCAAATCGTACATTAATGTACGACCCTTGGCTCAGTTAATTACCAACACTGACAACCCAGTCGACACACCAGTATCTTATCCTAAAATTGACAGCGTTGTCAGCTTTAGCAATGTGAATATAGAATCACCAAGTTACCCGATAGTTAAAAAGCCGATGCAACCGGAAAAACAATACAAATATGAAGATTGGCAGGTCGATGTGATGACAAAGAAACATCGGATCGTGCTAGAGACGATGATGACCCGGGATAAACTAGTCCAAGTGTACAAGTGTGCTGGGAGATTCTGTTCGTTTACAACGGACAACGCGGAAGGTGCGTTGCTGCACGCATCGACTCACCAGCGCATCGGCGGAGAGAACACTTTACTGTGCGCTTACTGTGATTTCGATACCTCGGGGAACGCGATCGATTTAGTAATGCACGTGTTCAAAGTGCACGGACGTTGTCAATACTCGTGCTCGCTTTGTTTCTATAGAGCGGCCGCGAGCCAGTTAGTCGGCGCTCACGTTGAGAGAGTACACAAAGAGAAGCCAACACCCGGTTCCGTACTTCGCACAACGACAGTTTCCATGGCAATCACCGAAGACTCGACTAATTTGTTGTCGAGAGAAGATGCAGTGGAGTATTACTACTGCGCCCACGGTCTTGGTGGAAGTAAGTAGTCTATGTATTCCATCTATTCAACCGAAAGGCGTCCACCGCTGGACATAGGTCTCCCCTAAAGATTTCCACAACGACCGGTCTTGTGCTACCCGCATTCAGCGGAGTCCACCTTGTGGGGGGCCTACGCACGCAACGTCTTCCGGTCTTTCTAAGTATTACCCTATATATAACTTGTATACATTAATATGTCGATTACCCATAAAAATGAGACAATAGGAAGACAATAAGAAAACTATAGAAAGCTGGCGTAAACGCCAGGTTAGTGCTCAAGGAGTTAATATGTAATTTTATTTTCTTCTAGACAATCCGACTGCGCGTTGCATATATAAAAGTTATCTTCCTGATAAGTTCTTCGAGCATCTAGGAAATAAGCATGCGGCTCCGCATCCTTGTACCGTATGTATTCTTTATAATTATTATTACAAACGCATTGTCGAACGATTAATAATTCCCGTTTATCAAATTCCACTGAAATCGTTTGGCCGTTTTTTGAGTTAAATTCAAATAAACAAAGAAAGAGAAATATCAATTTTTTTTTATTAGTTAAAACCACGCGCCGTTTTAGTTTTAATTTTACACGGTACAGGCTCTGTGCTTAGACCACAATCTTACCTTATAATAAGTGATGATGTGCTTCAGGATAGTAACATACACTAAGCCTAGATGATCTGGTTCTCAAGTGACGCTGCCGGAACACACCTATTGGTATTTGGCGACAGGTTTTCAAACTTGAGGGTGGTAGCTACCCCAAGGCGCTACCACCATGCATATGGTTTCTTCACGATGCTCTCCTTCATTGAAAGCTCAGGCTGATTTTAGAGTTGGATAGGTGGGATTGAACCCGCGTCCATTGACGCGAAATCCGTTCGCAATACCAACTAAGCCGTCATCGCTTTACTATGCTTATGAACATAAACGTTATGCTTGCAAAGTTTTCAATGAAATCGGTTAAGCTATTTTTGAGTTAAATCCCGATACATACAGGCTGGCAACATTAGAAATGATACAAATATACATAATAATAGTATGTTTAAAATATAAAATGTGTCTCAAAATTTGAAGAAAAAATAAAAATGTACAGATAAATTCTATAGATTTATTATTAGTATGGATTCAAATTTATATGTACCTACAAATTTTAGCTCAATGGCCGCAATCCGATCATAACACATATAACAATATGTTGAAAATTTGCAATAATAAAGAATAGATACTATTCCAAATGTTTTAAAATGAAAGACTTAAGATTTACTACGACCCACGTGTTAAAAAACCTAATTTGTAAAACTTTTAATGGCAAATAGTAATTAAAAAATTAGTCTATGGCCGTCGCTATAATATTATAGAAACATGACAAAACAAGCCGATCAAAATCGCTTCAGTGAATTTAAAAAGTTTTGCCCGCACAAAAATAGAACTGGACCGATTTTTATGATCCCGAATGTCAGAATCAAACAATGTAAAACACGAAAAAAAAAGAGCCACGATGAAGCTGTAAAGGCCCTTTCGGTCAACAGCATTAGTTAGTTACAAAAAAAAAATGTTTCGAGTCACATTGTATACTGAAATAGTTTGGAATATCTCGGGCCGCATACATACCGTTTCCAAGATCCGCGGGAAATAACCTGGCGTCCACTGGCATAGGATATAGATGGATTGGTTTGTTAATTTCAGATGTGTACTCACAAAGCGAGTACCGCGATAGATTTGATAGAACACATGAAATCGCATAACATGAACACTTATCAGTGTACATGGTGCGTTCACGGGGCGGACAACGAATTCGAGTTGATGATGCACGCTTCTATCCACCACCCTACTAAACAACCAAACGCTTACATGAGAGTTATCACAAGCAAGGTATGTTGACAGTCGTCAGCTCCTCGAACAGATTTCTCTATAGGTGCCCTAGATATTCAGGCTCTTTCACCACTATACCATTAGAAGAATATGTAGATTTTATAACACTCTAGGTGCTATAGCTGATGTCTTTAAAGAAGACACTCTTTCTGTCCTTGGAAGTAATGTAACATTTCTCTTGAGAAACGATACATTATTTTGCTGATTACTGAATTTCTGAAGGCTTTTAATAAAGTTATGAAATTCCTTGCTATAAATTCGACAATCCGTTCATTCAGTAAATCCTAAATTATCATATTATTATTTTTGTCATTTTATATTTTTTTATTATTTTGTAATATGTTGTTGTTGTTTTTTTTTCTATTTTCTTAAATTAATTGTAAATATTTGTTACGGCAAATACACTGATAATTGTCTTAAATGAGCTTTGATTAATGTAAATGTAGTGTATTGGCCACTGGGCATCCTTATTAAATAAATAAATAAATATATCACTAATATAAATAATCAAACAAGAGCGTATGTACATTATTGTTCATAAGTTTAAAAAAACTAGGCATCCATGGGGCTGCCGATAGAAATGAAATCTCGAACATTTGGAAAAACTGTTTTTAATGTTTAAATATCATAATTTGTAAAAGTATTCTTAACCAATTAAAGTAAATAAGTAAACATTACGAAAAAAAATAATTAAAAACTCCAAAGTTCGATTACATAATTCGTTGATGCTACATCTCATAATATCACTATTTTTTTATTATAAAATACTTAAAATTTTACTTAATACTTATTTAAACACATCTTAAAAAATAGAATTCCTAAAAATGTAAGTTGTGCACTTATGTTAGGGATTTAATATGTTATTGATAATTAAGCTGCTTGTAATGTAATCTCATATCAGTGCTTTTAAAAAAAGATAATTAATCAGGACTCAGGCACCTCGTCCCCCATGCCATCAAACATAAGCCAAGGTTCCCACGCCACTACCCCTATTTTATATTTGGATTTAAGAGTTTGCCATAATTGGTTGTTTCCATTGAATGAAGTTAGCAAATCAGTGTAAATTACTCTTGCTTTCTTAATAAATTTCTTTATTTTTAGTGTGCATCATTTTAAACGTGATCATTATCTTAATTCATTTGTGTGTTTTTCTCTTCTTTTAGTAATTATAAACTCTGAAAGTACAAGTTATATTGTAAAAATAATGTTTTTTTTTTTTTAGGAAAATGCGTCTGAATTAAGAATTCTTCCTATGGCAAGTTTTAACAAGATAAATACGCCTGTAAAAGACGTGACTTCAAACGTAACAGATGATCCGATGCGAGAAGCCGAACGTTCTTTGGATCTAGAGAAACTTATCGGAGATATTGAAAGTGTTACGACAAACGCATTAGTTCAGTCCGATTCTCCGACTAAAGAAGCTAAAAACATAATGCAAGATTCTTTAGTAGTAGAGACTAATCAAAATCAATTTAATACTGCGGATAATTCTAAAACTTCCTCTACTTTCCCCGATATGATTGAGTCGCTTTTGCGAAAAAATACTAATAAAGTGAACGAAGAAGATTGTGTTGTGAAAAGTGAACCCGAGGAACAAAGGACAATTAACGATTCGGCAGAAGTAATTTACTGTTCGGACAGTGACGATGCACAATCATCGACGATCATCGATTTATCGAACGATGATCCGGTTGCCGATAGTCCTGTCGTCGACAGCCCTGTTGTCGATAGTCCTGTTGAAACCTGTAGAAAAATCGCCACAGAGCTATTAAACAAATGCCCCAAGTGTAAGGACATGTACAGGACTATAGTCGGCTTTAAAAAAGCACATAGTAGCTTGTTGGGGCGGTCTGGCGTCTAAAAGTTACAAATGCGCACATTTCCCCTGCAACAGAATGTTGTCCAATGTTAACGATGTTATAAAACATTACATAAAAGACCATAAAGACAGTACCGATCCAACTTACTTTTGCGACATTTGCAATTCCAGCCTTGTGTCGTTGCAAAAAGCGAAGCAACATTTAAAATATGTACACAAAATTGATAACTACAGCGTGCAAACTACAACTGGACAGAGTGGTACAATAACACATACGGTGCTTGAAGGCGTTAATAAGATACCAACGCGCAGTAGAAGGAA
Organism: Samia ricini; assembly: GCA_014132275.2. Taxonomy (NCBI): domain Eukaryota; kingdom Metazoa; phylum Arthropoda; class Insecta; order Lepidoptera; family Saturniidae; genus Samia; species Samia ricini. Next base: position 27,405,730 of record AP028168.1, read on the forward strand.
ATCAACATCTGAACCATCGAAACGAAGGCGTTACGGACCCCAGGATGTGGACAAGTTACCGATAACACCGATTCTTGACGATTTCGTTTGGTGCTCTCTGTGTGAATTCAATACGAAAGTGCGTTTGAACATGGTGAGACATCTTCAGTTGCATGCGGAGCAACAGCCGGTGCCGCACACTGCGCCAGTCAACCCGGTGCCGCACCTGGAAACCAACGAGAAACACTTTGACAAGATGCTTAACCTCGCTTCCAGCTCTATCGCCACCAGAGGATTGGACAAACGCTCTGACACTGCTTCTGTGTCTTTCCTACCCCCCGAGACTGCAAGCCGCTATCCTAAATACGTGCCCGAGCGTCACAGATACACGTGCGGTTCTAAGGGTTGCGCTTACATATCCTTGAGCGAGGATATGTTCAGATTCCACTGGGAGACGTTGCATTCCAATACAAACGAATACCACTGCGTCCATTGTCCCCCGAACCAGCAGCTCGATACGAGAAAACCCCTCACGGCTACCCTTATAATTGGACATTTGAAAATGCACGACGCTATGCTTTACGCGTGTACTTCCTGCCGTTATTATCATTACAAACGGCAAATCGTCGAAAATCACATGACCAGCATGCACGGCGGCGGTCAAATTGTCGTTGTGAGGGAAGACTCGAGTACGGCGGGAACTGTTCCGGCAGCTGTGACGTCAGCACCAACGATGGACCTAAAACCGTGGCAGTGCGGTCTCTGCAGTTTCAAGAGTATGCTGCGACCAGAAGTCACCGAGCACTGTTCCAAAGTACAACCAATCCAAGATGCAGTACAAGTGTACTTACTGCCCATTCAGGACCTCCACGTTGGAGAACGTGACCAAGCATCAGACGAATTCGCACCCCGACAAAGATCAGAACGTTTTCTATTATTATTATAGGGAAGGGTCGGTACCTGATGACGAGGACGGTACACCGCTTTGGATGAAACAGAAGCAGAAGACAAACCCGTCTGGGCCTGAAGTCAAAACCGAAGTGCCTGATACGTTTGTGCAAGTGACACCAGTGGTTCCTGTTACTCCATCAGCGTCTGCTGCATTATCCGTAGATCTGAACATAGTGAAGAAAGAAATAAATGACGTTGACACGGATAGTGTAGAAGAATTGCCAATTACGGACTTGTGTAGGAAGTACGGACAGTTTTGTGAACCGAACGGTATAATGTACAAGTGTTCGCTTTGTAAGGTTGTTGTCGAGAGTGACCGACAAGCGATGCAGTCACATTTATATGAAGAGTTGAAGTATAGGAGGTGAGTTTCTTTCTTGTTCTTATTTATAACTAGCCGTGTCCCCCGCGATTCATATATTCTTCCCTACGTTTACATTTTTTTATACGTAACCCTAATTATTTTTGAAAATTAAAAGTACCCCATGTTACTCGGAGTAACTTCAGCTATCTACCAAAAAAAGTCCCGTCAAAATCGGTCCAGTCGTTCCGGAGATTACCTATTACAAATAGGCAGAGAGACAAAAATTTAAAAAATTGTATTTTTCGGTATAGGTATCGTATATACATTCATATCTATGTAGTAAAAAAAAATATTTTTGACATTACAGACACTTCAATTTTATTTATTAGTATTATAGATTTCGTATTGTGTCACTTTTAATAGAAAAAAATCACAAAAGAATAACGAGATAACTAAATGTACTTAATGAGTATTTTGGATTTATAGTGTGAAGTTATATTTATCTGTGAAATTAAGTAAGCATTTTGGATCCCCTCCCCCTTGTCAGTAATAGTAGGCAAACTTTCCATGATTGCTTAAGTATTGACATTATTAAAAAAAGGCATTTTTTTTAAATGTTCAAATGTCATAACCTGTTAATTGTTAACCTGTTAATAATTATTAACCTAACTTAATATTTGTCTGGTTTTTATATATCTACTGGCATTTTTACAGTTTTCATATAGTGTGTACTTTATTTATAATCAAACATACAATAGGTTTGCCCAAGTATCAATTTCATTATTTATCTCTAAGCGCCAGTATCTAAACTCCATCTAATACTGTAACATGTTGACGGTCGACGTCATCGCATTAGTAACGCGAATTACGGATTTTCTTCCCAGCGCCGCAAGAGTAGTTTTCACTTCATAAATAAGCTGAACATAGATACCTATTATGGTCGCGTAATTCTTGAAAGGCCCCTGTATAATGTTATAAATTTGTTATAGATACAGTTGCGGTGTTTGTTCGTACAAAGCGTTCCATTCGAGCGGACTGAAGGAGCACATGGCCTCGGAGCACAGTCGCATGCTCCAAGAGCCAATAAAACTACCAACAAACGTGAACATTGAGAAATGGGTCACGCAGCATTTGGAACACCAGGCGAATCATATCAAAACGAACGAGGAGAAGATCGCCAAACAGAAACTGACCGTAAACAGAGTGACCGCGGGTCCGTCTCGGCTTGTGTGCAGTAGAGAGCCCCCGCCTGAGAGGCCGAAGCTCAGCGTGGCCGAACTAGAAAACACTTTCGGCGAGTTCGGCACACCTTCGGACATGCGGTACTGCTGCCCGAAATGCAATTTCAGCGATAAGCACGAGGACGCTATGAAAGAGCACTTGGAGAACGAATTGGCCAAGATCAGGTACGATATCTATATTCAAAATTAAAATTTATTTATTCAAATTAGGCCTTTAGAAGGCGCTTATGAACGTCTAAAACACTACCACCGGTTCAGAAAACAACCCACTCGAGAAGAGCGCAATAAAAAAACTATACAAATCAGTCTTAATAATGTTAGCGGGTGCGCACAGAGATGTGAGTTATTTCCAGACATCACTATCGTTCACGTAATGATCCACCCTGTAATAACCTTTTGAGATTAAAACTTGCTCGACATAATACTTGAACTTATTGTCAGGTAAATTGGTAATGTTACTTGGGATCTTATTGTAAAACCGAATACTATTACCTATAAAGCTTTTATTACACTTACTTAACCTAAAGCGTGGTTCCGGACAACTTGTCTTTACTTCTAATATTAAAATTATGACGATCATTCACTAGATCTAGCTTGTCTAAATTTGTTACGAATATGCTTATTAAGTTATCGAAGATGTATTGGGAGGGCAAAGTTGAGATATCATGTTCTTGAAACTTGTTCTTTAGAGATTCGTGAACTCCCATATTGTATATTGCTCGAACAGCTCTCTTTTGTAACGTAAAAATGGTGTCTACCTCTGCTGCTGTACCCCACAGCAGAATACCGTAAGACATTAAGCTGTGAAAGTAAGCAAAGTAGACTAACCCAGCAGTAGCAATATCCATCAACAGGCGAATTTTTCGAACCGCAAAAGCAGCGGAACTAAGCCTTCCTGCCAAAGTTTTAATATGCGGACCCCATTGTAACTTATTACTATATTAATAAATAAAATTGAAGTGTCTGTTTATGTCAAAAAAAATTTTTTTTTTACATAATAGGTATGAAGGTATATACTACTATGCCTATAACTAAAATACAATTTTCTAATATTTTTGTCACTCTGCCTGTTTGTGATGGGTGAAAATTGAAGTCTGTTTGTAATGTCAATTTTTTTTTTTTACTACATAGATATGAATGTATATACGATACCTATACTAAAAATACAATTTTTCAATTTGTGTCTCTCTGCCTATTTGTAATTGGTAATCTCCGGAACGGCTGAACCGATTTTGACGGGACATTTTTGGGTAGATAGCCGAAGTTACTCCGGGTAACTCGGTTCACTTTTAATTTTCGACAATTATTAGGGTTTCGTGTAAAAAATCCGATTCAATGCACAATTTTACCCGCAAGTGCTATAATTTATGAGAAATATTTTTACTTTATACTAAATTTGTAATGTTAGGAAAATAATTACGGTTGTTGTATAAAAAAAATTAAAACGCAATATATGAAAACGCGGTCGCAGCCGCGGGCATATATTTGTTCATCAATGTAATTTACGTGACCTATTGAAACAATATTATTTGATTTTTTAGGTGGGGCTGTAACCTCTGCTCGAACTTTTACCAAACGTACCACCAAGCGCAGTTCCATTGTAAAAGTGTACACGCTGGCCAGGCCGCGAGGCCCACCGAGGCCGCTCGGGACCCCCAGGTGCGCGCCGACTGGGTCGCCGGTGTCATAAAGTCGCAGAAGCTCTTGATAGACTTGCCGGCACCCAAGCCGAACGCTGACGATGACAATTACTCGGGCAACGGTGACAACTCTCTATTGGTCGTACGGTACGAAGAGAGAGTCCCAACGCCCGAAGAAACGATGCTGAGGAAACGAGCAGCGCCTGAAAGCGACGACAGTATAGAAGACGAGCAGAAGCAGAGGAAGGAGCATGGCAACACTTGCCAGTACTGCGATTACACTTCGAAGCATAAAAAATCTCTGAGGGCGCACATGTACGCGCATTACGGCTTGAGACCGTACAAGTGTCCCGTATGCAGGTTCATGGGTCACAGGGTGACAGTCATCAATCACATTAAGAAGTCTCATCCCGAGACCCCGCCAGTATTGAAGAGTGTGGTGCTACCGAAGGGACCTCCTACCAAATTAACACTAAAGAGACGGAGGACCGTAATTTACCCCGAAGAGGATCCGGAAGCGTACATGGTGTGTTTATATTGCGAGAAGCCGGTCACCGATGAGGAAATGGACGGGCACACACACGGCGATATAGTACCGGAGTTTGCCAAAAAGGGGGAGGTTGTAGTCAAATGCTGTATCTGTCTGGCGCTGCTTCTGGACAGTAAATCGTTACAGGAGCATCACAATTTGAACCATCCGGACATACCGATAAATTATTCGTTCTTCAAGATCCACTGCGAGAGTAAGGACACTCACCATTGCGGACATTGCAGAAGCCATTTTAAGTATCTGAGGGATTTGAAGACCCATCATAATGTGGTGCACGGTTCCCTGCAGCTGAGTTATACGACGTCGGCTACTTTGCCGGGTTTAGAGGATGACGCGAGGGGCAAGAGAGAGGGGGAGGATCTAGCATCGGCGCCGGCGGCGAAGAAGGTCGCGAGGAAGTCGACCACGAAACTGCCGATGTTCAATACGGTAGCGAGGAAGTCCACCACGAAGCTGCCCGTCATGGTATACTCTGAGGATTCCGACACTGAAGTGTATCCCGAGTCTAGTTACGGCAAGAAACCGTTGCCGTTGGCTAGCTACAGTGACGTCAAAGCGCTTATGCCATTTTGCGGTACGGTCATGCACTTCACAATGCAGAAACTAACCGAGATCATTCCAATAGAACCGAAAGTGTTAATTAAAGACATTAAAAGTGATTCGGGGGAATAAGAAACTACAATATTATACTGTGATAAGTGATTATAACCTTCAAACGTTGAAGGAGCAAGTGTTTTTCTACCATTCCTATAGAAGTTTTTTTTTTTTTAATTATTTTCCAAAGTGCCAACACTAAGGAACGTTTATTTGAATTATTGTACTTTAGTTTGTAGTTATCTTGTCGTTATAAATTATATCGATAATAAAACACTATGTGTTTTAAAATATCGGAAGGCATTTATTAATTAAAATAAATCAATGATTATAATGTTTCTCGAGAATTTATTTACGTTTTAGAATTGGTGTAATCTGTGAAGTGAATACTTGTTTAGGCGCGTTGAGCGATTTTCGGCATAGGAAAAAAACATATAGATTCGCGTCACCTATGACGCCAGCGACATGCTACAGTCTGTCGAATATAAGATTGCCACATCTAAAATATTTCCCTATAAATGCCCCCAATAAAATGTTTCCGAGTCGAAACGATTACTAATAAATTATTCCTTTGGTTGTTTAAATAATCAGAAACCGAACTGTTGTCCGTGTATTTTTAAAACAGTTTTTTTTTTTTCAAGTTTTCGTTGTCTAGATTTTTTTTTTTGTTACATATATCAATTGATAAAATATAAGGGCGTTATGTTTTGATAAAGAGGTATTATCCCAATCGTATAAGAAAATTCCATTTATAAAAAAAAGCGTTAGATTCTATCATAATTATAAGTTACAATTGAGACTATTGTTGTCTACTATGTGAGTTGATTGTGAGTAGTAATTAATGTATGTTGATTAAATTAATAAAAGTAAAATCACATGATGTGTTCTTAATTTCTTTAAGCGTGTATAAAAAATTTACACGCTTTGACCAGTACCTAGTTATTGATTTTTTTAATTATCATGACCTTTTTTTTTTTTTGTCGGGGGGAAATGCATTTACGCACTACCCTTACCTATTGCATTAGTGAGACCGAAGTCCCCCAATGCAATAGGTGAGGGGGCACGGAGGGACGACTCCGTGCCAGTGTGGGACTCGCCCGGACGTGAAGCGTCTGGAAATACCCACTAAAATCCCCCGGGGCCGTCCGCCGGATTTGGGATGGGGGCGACACGGGGTGGCTTTCGCAAGCACCGCGTCGCAAAAAATGTGTTACCCACCCTGGGTTCGATCCTCCGACCTTTCAGTCGTACTGTCTATGAGACACGCGGATTAGTCCACCGGGCTAACCACGCTCTCAACCTAACCACGCTCTCAATAATTGTTATGACCTGCTTAGCCGTTAAGAACGTTTTATATATTGACCTATTGAATTCCACTATGGCCGATTTAGCCAGACCTCTCTTATTACCTGGACGCTCTCGGCCCAGAGCCTCGCTGGTCAATGGGAGTCCTTTGTTCCTGCTACAGAAATCATCAGTTGATTTTGCCGTATTGAAAGTTCTAACCAGACTGGCTTCGAGTTACTGAATATTAAATAAAAATAACCGTTTTTCGAATTGACGAAACGCTATTGACTAGAAGGGCCTTAGGCCGCTCAGTCGAGGGACTGGGAAGGCATCAAAGTTTAACGGACCTTGGCTTTTGGACTCCGATTAGAGATTTACATTCCGTGGAATTTTGCCCTAGCTATATATTTAAGTCTAAGAAAAATAGGGATATCAAGTTGTCTCTTACATTACACAAATATAAGATAAACATATGTATATTCAAGATTTCATTACAATTATATATATGACGATATATCTAAAATATCGTCAATTATATCGATATTGTAAATTATATGTACCCATTTAGCATATCAAATTAAATAAAAAAAAAAATTGAAAAAATTTTGGTTGGATAATAAATTGTTTCGTTTATGTTACTTGTCGACACAGTAGCTTCTGTTTTCTATATTTCATAACAACAAAAGTACATTGTTTTATTTTTTATTCACTTTTTTGCAAATACAAATTTATTGAAAATTACGTTTGGATCTCAATAAAAACCTCTTTCGGTATATATGTCGAAATGGAAACTGGAAGGTTAGGAGGTTACAAATATAGCTGTCATAAAATTTAAAATATTATTTAAACGCCATCTCATAACAACACAATGCTTTTCTTTGTAAGTTACCATCATGTCACCTGTCACAAAGCGCCTAAATAGTGGTAAATTATCAATGTTTTCCAGTGAAAATAAACATTTCGAAAGCAATGTATTTGTATAATATTATACCTTTAAAAAATAGTACACACTTTTTGGTAAATTTTAACGAAAACATATTTTAAATACTAACGTCTCAATTACTTCTTTTAAGTTAGCAGGCTATGAATGAGCGCCATCTAGAAATAAGACGGGATTTTGAACTTTTCGCGTGTGACGATTTTTTGTATGGGATTAGCTATCTTATATAATTTTTTATCTATGGTGCTATTCATTTCATTCAAGTTTCGAATCACAGTGATTTATAATAATAATAATCTTTTATTACAAGTCCGATTGGAATCGATTTTATAGGTTACATGAGATAACGTATAGACAAAAAGAGATAGGTTAATTATAAGCAGGTGTTGATAAAGGATCAATTTTTAATTCGCAATATTTTAGTCTTTGTAAATTTATTATAAAGGCCGGTTTACGGTTTTTGAAAATGAACTACCGGACATTTTTCATTTTTTTTAGTTCAAAAAATTAGTGTTGTCGTTAAGACGTCATTCTAATTCAGAATCAAAATCAAAATTTATTTATTCAATTTAGGCCCTAAGAAGGCGCTTATGAACGTCTAAAACACTACCACCGGTTCGGAAAACAACCCAGTCGAGAAGAGCCGGCAACAAACTCGATCTGGTTCTTTTTTTATAAATATGATATATATCATTTTTTTTGTCATATAAAAAAACTATACACATCAGTCTTAATAATGTTAGCGGAAGCACAGAGATGTAGGTTAATTCCAGACATCACTATCGTTCACGTAATGATCCACCCTGTAATAACCTTTTGAGATTAAAACTGGCTTGACATAATACTTGAACTTATTGACTTATTGTTCATTTGGCGACTAAATGCTATTATCCAAAATTGTGCTTAACCACATTTGTGCTCTGTTTAAAAAAAAATGTTGTGTATGTAAATATGGATTTAGTTTTAAAGAGGTTACTGAGTGAACAATTGACTTGATAACATTAATGTGTCGAGTACCCATAAAAATGAGACAATAGGAAGACAATGGAAAGTTGGCGTAAACGCCAGGTTAGTGCTCAAGGTGTTAAATTTGTTATTGACTCATATTGTATATTTTAATAATATCATCAAGAAAGTACAGTCCCATAATATTTTTCGAGAATACTATAATATTGTTTTTGGTGATATGAAATATGGTCATGAAACCATAGCATCGTGGTAAGGGCACATTCCAATGCCCACCTAGCTAGCTAGTTTTAACATTTACAATATGTATACGTTTACTTTTCATTCATTACACAAACTTTATAGGGGGTAGTCAAAAATGTATAAAATTTCCGTTTATGATCTTGATCGTCTCTTGAAGAGAAAGCGCAACGACATTAAATTTATTGCCTCAACTCAAAATAAATTACAGTCTATATTCAATTTATCCTATATGAGGCTTATGAACGTCAAAAACACTAACACCGGTTCGGAAAATAACCCAGTCGCGATGAGCCGGCAAGAAACACAATCTGGTTCCTTTTTTTTATAAATTGGAATATACTAAACGTTTTTATATAAAACTATACAAATAATAGTTACAACTATTGTTAGTGAATGCACAGAGAGGGGGTTACATTCCGGACATCACTATTGTTCGCCTAATGATCCACTCCGTAACTATATTTCTTATTTAAAGTCCTTTGTCAAAAAGATGCTAATCTCAATTGCCGGAATAATTGATTTTTATAGATTTTATATCTGTATAATGAATATTATATATATTTACTATGGATGTAAAAAAAATTTCTTGGAATCACGTTCAAAAGTTTCGTTTAAATGCCAAAATAGGCCTCTGAAAATATAAGCCCTTTATATTAAGGTAACAGTTTTCGATTTCCCATAAGAATAACGGAAATAAAAAAAAAAACAATCTTCTGATTTTTATAACTAATGAACGATAAATCGTATTGCATTGTACATCGGATATTTTTGTAGAGAACTGAACACTTTACAAAAAAGGTCTGATGTCATTTTTCGATGAATCAACTCAGTGAAAAGTTATTCGTGATCAAAATCGAAACCATGTCAAAGCTAAAGCCATATATAAAATTTCATCTATTTTGGAGCGCAAATAAAAAAAAATCAATAAAATTACAGGACCAGTGACAGAGAAGGTAAGGAGTAGGCATCTGTCTTGGTATGGGCATGTAATGCGCAGGGAGGAAGAGGATGTTGTAAGAAAGGTATTGGATATGAATGTGGAATGATGATGAGAAAAGATGGATGGATTGTGTGAAAGATGATATGCTTTGAAGAGAGTGAATGTAGGTATAATCTCAAATAGAGATGAATGGAAGAGGAAGATATGTTGCGTCTATCGCAAATAAAGATGGGTTAAAGGCAGATTATGACGATTCTAAATTTTTATTTGGGAAACAAGTCGTTGGCGGTCTCGTTTAAAACAGGATGCATGGTCATAACCAACTTAACGCGCATTACCCGGCTTTACCTTACGTCACAATAAATTAGCCATAGTCTCGCTCGCTAATATTTGTGTTAACGTGTCTTGGAACATAAGTTGTGATTTAATAAAAATATTAATTAGGGATGCGATCTTTCCAAAAAAAATCGATATTTGAATCGATTCACAAAAAAATCGAGGTCTAAAAGATTGATCTCTAGAAAATTAATCTTTTTTCGTATTATCTTTTTATTCGTAACTAGTATTCTTTTATTGGTCGAATTTAGATTATAATATCATTTATTGAAATTTTGAGGTAAAAGCTATTTCTGAAACTTAAAAAACAAAAGACAAACAGTCTGAGGAGAAAAATATACCAAAATCTTTTATCTTTGCGTATTTATAGGTAAATCCATGCCAGACAAAACAAAAGGGACGCTATAATAGTCAATCTTTTATCATTTTAAAATAATTAGCTTTATGTTTACAAGCATTAAAGTTAAAGGTATAAAGGATTTTATAGTTGGCCGAAATACTCTTCACGTAGTTAAGTGTCCAACTAACACTGTAAGTGGTTACTAACCATCAGGCAAGATATTTGTCTACCATCCTAATAGTAATCAAAAATACATTTTGAAATCTCACAAATAAGCAAAAGAAACTGCCCACAAAGCTATCTCTTGAGTTTTTAATTTATTTAGAGAATTTTTTTCATACATTTGCTTGTGTTTAGGTATATTCTTAATTGTAAGTAATTGTATGGTTCTCCATAGAACCAGAAAAAAAACCTCGATTTCCTAGATTCTGAGATCGATTTACTGGATCAATTTAGTGCTGAATATCGATTATATAAAATAGATTTTTTTTTGCTCTTAAAGATTGATTCTTCAATTAAACGATCTCAAAACGCCACCCATAATAGGGATCTATCTCACAAGTTTTTGATTAATTAAGTGAATATTCGTACCTTTGTGTTTTGTTTTGGTACATTTCTGATTTATACAAATTTGTGATTCAATTGGAGCAGAAAAATGAACCTCGATTTTCTAGATTCAAACGATCAATCTTATGATCAAAAAGGTCGATTCTCATTAATCAATTAATCAAAAAATTAATCAACTTCAGATCGCCATCCCTAATATTAATCCGATTACAATTACTTTGATAAGTCAAATTAGTTTAAGTATAGACAAAGAAAGATAATTATTACAGGCAGGTGTTGATAATAAATTTCACCCGTAAAGTTAATAATTAGGCAAAATTTCAAAGATAAATTATGTATAAAAATTGCACCTTTTTAGATCAAGAGATGAGATGTAAGACAAATTCTCACATTGTATAATTAATTTATGCACATAACGTAACATTTGTACGAATTTAGAAAAATATTGGCCATCTTGACTAACTAATAGGGTGGAGCAAAGATGATTTTGTTTCTTTTTCCTGAGGGTGAAATTTGTAGCTTATAAAAAAAAAGACAATTTTTTACTCAATATTTTGAGGTGCCCTCTGAATTTTTAAAATAAATAAAAAATTAAAGTTATTGATTTTAATAAAAAAAAAAAAAATTACTTATTACTTATAATCTTTGAAAATATCTTAAAATGAACAACTATGATCGTTTTGAACTTAATTTTCATACCTAGATAATTAATGAAGTATGTGAGTTTTTTTTTAATTTACAATAATCTGCAGAATAATTGCCAACTGGGGCTGCAGTATCCACCGCTAGCGCGATACAGTGACATTTCTATTTTTTAGCATAATACGCAGTGACAGGTGAAGCCTACGTCCGTACCACATTAGTGCCTTAAGGGCTTGCCACAAAAAGTTCCTCTGTAAAATCCCCTTTTGTTAGTTCGAAAAACAAAACCACAAGATCTTTCGTAAACAAATCGATGAAATGATCAATAAAAATAAGTACAATTAAACTGAATTGTAGTTTCAAAATATCAACTCTTTATGAAGAAAATTCGATATAAATTATAACAAAAACCAACATTTTTAATAATTTTGTCTGTCTGTTTTTTTCTGGCTAATATCCATAACGGTTGGACCGATATTAACGGATATTTTTGCGGGCAGATAACTGAAGTTAAGGGGCGTAAGTTAGGCTACTTTGATTCAGAAAAATTATTATGGTTCAGCGTTAAAAAAATTAAAACTCATAAAATTTTGAACTTAAGCCCGTTCAATGCACAGTCCCCTTCCAAGTGTTTGAATATGTGAGAAATGTCTTTGGTTTCTGTTAGTACCATAATAATTTTGGGTTTTTTTTTTTACACAGTATATGCTCAGTGCTTTGACCTCACCTGATGTTAAGTGACGATGTGGTTCAGGATGGTAAACACACTACCTAAGCCTAGATGTAGTGGTTCCTTATTTGGCTACATGTTTTCAAACTTACCCAGGAGGACATTATTAGAAAATGCCCTACCACCATGCTATGGTTTCCTCACGGTGTTTTCCTTCACCGAAAGTTCAGGTTGATTTTAGAGTTAAATAGGTGCCAGCCGCGCTATCCATTGCGCCATCATCGATTTTACAGAAAAATAGAGTCCATTTTTTATATTATGATTATTCAAAAACTATATTTACGCGGTTAATCATTTTAGGGAATAGGAAAAATGAAACACAGGCGAAGCCGCGGATACAGTTCGTTTATAAAAAATTACCTATGTGAAAGCCTTTGTGCAAATAGTAGGTAATTAATGTTTCAGTATAAAGCCGTTGCCGAGTGAACAGTGCAGGTGGCTTGATAACATTAAAGCGGCTATAGCATATTCTGACTCACGTTATGAGATTTTAAAAAATATTAGACAGGAATGTACAGTCAAGCTTATATTTTCATAATTTCCGTGATTTATTTTTAGCGAGAACATTAAATCGCTTTTTAAGAACACTGCGTAGGTATGTGAGAATTTATATTGGTAGTTCTAGTTTATGTGTATAGAGAAATACTACTAAATTTTAATAATTTTAAATAATATGGATTCACTTAACCGAAAGATGTCCGCTGCTCGACGTAGGTTTCATCCAAAAAGGTGGGAACCGTTATAATCGCCATACTTGGCAGGCGAGTTGGCGATCGCAGTAGATGTTTGTTGTACTCACAGGATGCTGCTGCCCATCCCTAGGTTTCTCTTAGTCGTCTTTTACGACACCCACGGGAACAATATGGGGTCGTACTATACTTAGCCGACACTACACGAAAGCATTAGAGATACACTAAATTTATTTTAAAAAAAACTCACTACGATTATCCCTTACTATTTAACATATGAAAAAAAAAATCAAGTTTCTTGCAAGTTCTTCTCAATGACTGTGCTAATTTCTGAACCGGTGGTAGTATTTTGACGTTCACAAGCCCCTTATTGTAGGGATTATGACACCTAATACTTTCTTCTCTTCTAATAATAACTTTATTCTAAACTTCCAATTACTGAAGTTTGTATTTTCTTTTAGTTGTGGTAAGCTTTCGATATGATGCGCCATTTTGCTTTAGTTTTACTACTTCCTTAAATTCACGTTATATTAGATATCACCCTTTTTTATTATACTCACGTAATTATTCCATTTTTTTAAATTTGCGTTTATTGGTATAATTAGGTTTTGAAGAATGCAAAGTCAATTAGTTTTCACCATCTTATTTTTATTTTGTTATATCAATTTACGTTACTAGGAAACAATATTTTCTTTATATAAAATTATCATAGACTAATATAGAGTATTCAGTATTATTTTAAACTAAATACTCAACACTTATAAGGGCCTAAATTGAATAAAGTATTTTTCAATTTGAAATGCAAATGCATTAACAAACACGTGTCAGTGTCAGAATTAGCATTTATTTACCGCATAGACAGAATGTTTACTTTTACTTTAAGCAATTACTTTAACAAAGAAAAACAAACAAAATTGTTAGCATTTTTACAATTAATCCTTTTTTACTCTTTTATAAAATATACTACATACATATTTTGATGAATTATGGTCGAATTTCGATCACAGGCGAGCATTAGTATTTAGTATTAGTAATGGCAAAATTTAAACAATTCAGTGTATCACTTTTGTCAAATGATTTTCTTATTGCTTAGTAACTACTGAGCTTATCAATAATTTTATTTTGGTAAATATTTCAATTATGAGTATGGTTTATTGTTGAATTTCGAACACTTGAGGCTGTTTATTGTGCAATGAGAATAAAACGCAAAAACATCAGTATACGTCCTGATGCGCAGTAAGCACCTAATAATAAATAAATATGCCATAAAAAAATTTCAGTGTTTAGTGCTTGAAAGGTATATTTTTTTATGAAATTGTATTTGTTAAAATTACTTAGAATCTCGACAAAGGCCAATATTTTGAGTGCCTCTTTCTTTCTATTTAAACCATCGAGATTATATGTTTACACCATGCTCAATAGACGCACAGAGCATGGAAGTGATAAGTCATAATTAATTATAAATTACCTAAGACAAAAGGAGAACCGGTAAAACAAAATGTAATAGAATAAGAGATAAGAAATAAAATGAGGATTGTAAATTAAAAATAGAATTGAAAGATTCGAAATAAACACAATGCAATAGGAAGCCATAGATAAGAAATATAATAAGATTGTAAAATAGAAATAAGATGAAAACAATAAAGCCACAAAAAAAAGAAAAAAAAAAAAATAGGGGAAAGACACACAAAAAAAGTAAACAAAACTCGGATTATGTCTGAGATGTAAGGGGACTAAATAAAAAAAAAGACAAAAAGAGATCGAAAGACACATTGTCAATTCTGTTGGAGTCATTTTATTTAAAATTAATTTTGTACTGTTTTGTACTTCACACTATTTAAGTCACCAAATAATATTCTACTCAGATTTCTTTTGAATATGTTCACTTCCTGTAAACTACTAAATGAGATGGAATTTTGTACCTAATATATTGTAGGTTATTGTTTAAAGTCTATTGCTTATTTCGCATGTAGTAATTACTCAACATTATTTACGGTATTATATGAATACATATTATTCTTACATATATTTACTGGTTCAATAAATAATATTACAAGGATCGCGTTATTGGTTTTTTTTTTGCAATAATTCATAATTTAAAAAAACCTGTCCTGTGTATACACATCTGTAATATATAAAAAATGTGCACGGTTCTCGAGTTCACTTACGAACAGCAGACAGAGACACATTGGTTGTTTTAATATGTGTAAGAATGGTTTGCTGTTTTGTTTTTCTTATAAAAGAGTCCATTATACAAGCTAAATAGGATTAAAAGAATATTCCCTTTCACGGTGTAAACTTGAAGATATGGTGTTGTGGTAATCATGTATGTAGAAAAGTCGATTACTATTGGGAATGCGATTAAAATAGCGCGCAGACCACATTTATGGTTCATCGCACAGCGGGCGGGTTGGCCAGCGCGATGTTTCTATAGGACGTTCTTTTCTATAGTAAATGCGCACTGGCGTCCAGTCTCGCCCGATGTGTGGCGGAATCTTTAGACAAACTTATTGGCTTTTCTCTCGTGACTGGCAATGAATGCATGCAGAGGATCGGACGAGGACCTTAAACGAGGTATACTTAAACCGATACCAGCTTAGTATAGTGTCGATTAGAACAAAGAGAAAGCAAAGAGATATTTATGGTATCGACTGTACTATCTCTTATCAAAAAAAAAAATCAGTTCACATAATATCTTCCTGTTGAACACCTGCTAATCCCTATTGTCTGATAAATTGATTTTATCAATTTCTTAACGGTATATATAGCCGATCAAAATAATTTCACATCATACAAGTTAGCAACAGTAACTATAATACAATGATGCGTTTCATAGTATTGTTCTCAGCGATGCTAGTCGCCGCTTGTGGCCAGACCACGAGCGTTTCACGATGTAAGTAATTAATATATGTTACATTTTTTTTCAAAGCCATATATAAAATAATAATAATAATAATAATAATAATTTATTTCCCAAAAAATTGTTTACAAAAAAATATAAAGTTAGGCCCTGTCCCTCACCTGAACTAGGCTTTTTAGCCTGTGTCTCAGGTGTCAGTGTCTTCCCTATATACAGAGTTCCTTACTCTAAAATATTATTCTTATTAATACAAAAATGCTTAATTTAATTTAATTTAGCGCACTTTTTTTCTGTATGTGATGTTGAATGTGCATGTGTTGAGTATATGTTTTGAATGTGTGTGTTCGTGTGTATGAATGAGTATGTGTCTATGTATTTATTGGCTCAAATAAGAATGATAGATGAGACATGGGTAATAAAACTTGTATCTACTTGATTGCTTTTAGTAGATTCTCTATCCTATTATAATCATATTCAAACAAAATTTTTTGTAATTCATTTTTTAATCTATAGTTATTCAAATTTCTAAACGTATTTTTATAATTTAATAAATTGTATAGATGTGGTCCTAGATATCGAAAAGTCATACGAGCGCGTGTAGTTTTAATCATGGGAACAGGTAATCGATCTATTCGTTTTTGACTGGTGGTGTTTGATATTAAAGAGTTTTCAGTTTCATGATATCGTCTAATACTCTGATACACAAATAATTTTCGAACTGACATTACTTTAATCTGTTTGTATAATAGTGTTGTAGGGTGTCTGTAGGGTAATCGCATCATGACTTTGAGAACTGCCCTCTGCGCTCTTTCTATACTAATTAATTCTGAGCTAGAAGCAACACCCCACGAGCAAATGCAGTACCTTATTATAGATTCACACAGAGCCTTATAAGTTTGGATGAGAATACTAAAACTAGCTACAACTCGCAGTTCTTTAAATATATATATGAGCTTCCTCACCCGACCTGACAGTTCGTTTATATGCCCGGCCCACCTTAAGTTTTCATCAATAGTAACTCCCAAATACTTCATAGTTGCAGTCCGATTGAGTGTAGTACATGAACATATTACGTTATAATTTTTTGGCTTGCGATTACATGGATACGTATGTATTTTTATACTATAATTTTGGTTTGGACTTGTTTTATTTGTTAAACTGAAACATATATATTTTGTTTTATCCACATTAAGCGTTAAAAGACTGTTTTCCAACCATGTAGACACATTAGATAAACCACTTTCTATATACACTTTGATGCTATCCCAGGTAGGCCCATGGAATAGAAGAACGGTATCATCTGCAAACATTATTAGTTCGGAATCGTTCGTAACCGGCACCTTACATAAGTCATTTATATAAATTAGGAATAACGTAGGTCCTAGCGTACTGCCCTGCGGTACTCCGTAGGTGCAGTCATCGTTGTTACTTAAATACTCATTTACACGTACACGTTGTATTCTATCCGTCAGATAATCTGCGAGCCATAGGAGTGCATTCCCTCTAATTCCAATATTTTCTAGACGTGTTAATAATATAGGCACCGAAACAGTGTCAAAGGCTTTTTTTTAAGTCTAGAAACACACCAACACATTTGTCACCTTTATCAAGGTAGTACGATATCTGTGTGGTTAATTTCAAGACCGCGTCATCGGTCGATTTATGCGCTCGAAAGCCAAATTGGTTAGGAGAGATGATTTGGTTTATTTCTAAATAATTGGTAAGTCTTTTTTTTTACAAGTTTTTCAAGTACTTTTGATAAAGATGGTAGAAGAGAAATAGGCCTATAATTACCCGGAAGTGTTTTATCGCCAGATTTAAAGATGGGTGTAACAACGGCAGATTTAAAAACATTTGGAAATTGCCCGAACTTAAAACTCAGATTACATAGATATGCTATAGGATGGATTACGAATTTTTTATAAGTTTTAAGAAAGTCTGTTGAGATTCCGTCCCAACCTGGAGCCGTATTTGATTTCATAGTGGAAATAATATTTGCAATTTCTAGATGATCAGTAGGGAATAGGGACATAGTATTTGTGGGAGTATTTACACTAGTGGCATGTTTAGCCAAATCTTTCTCAGTCGTATTCATTTCGCTTAAAGTAAGATTTGCTAGTCGATATCCTATTGAGGTAAAGTATTTGTTCACAGTGTCTATAAAGATTTAACTTGAGTTTCTTCAATATCTAAGAGTTCACAGTTAGATTTTTTATCTCTCTCTAAATTACATACTTTTTTTATAACATTCCATGTACCTTTAACGTTTCCTAAATTTTTTTGAAATTGTAGTTTAAAGTATTCGTTTTTTAAAGATTTAATAATCTTGTTACACCAATTTCTATAAGAAATATAATATTGTTGTAAATTGTTATTTACATTCTCTTTTACTTGGATATGTATCCTATCCCTACGCCGTAAGGATTTGATTATTCCAGGAGTTATCCAGGGTTTAAGAGGTATATTTCGTCTTGAAATTCTAGTTGTGTTAGTGTTTGTGTTTATAATAGATTGTAATTTACTTATTAACAGTTGAAATCCTAAACTAACATCTGTAACCTCATAAATTTCCTTCCAAGATTCTTTTTGAAGGCTTTTCTTTATATTATCAAAATTTAATGATGTTCTGTATTGTTGTGGTGAGTTTTTGGTAACTTTGGCATCACTAATATATAATAGAATTGGTGAATGATCCGTTAGGTTATCGAATACAATAGTTTCCCATTTGTTATTACATTTCACCATAAAGTGATCAATACACGAATCAATTCTTGTGGGAATATTAATACCTTGCCTAAGTCCATGTAATGCCATTAGATTTAAGTATTCATGACTATAATTGCTGTTGTACTGTGGTAAGGTATCAATATTTATATCTCCTGTAAAGATAATATTTTTACCTTTTTCGTTATTCAATATAGCGTCTAATGAATCAAGATACCTTTTTGGATTATGAAAACATGGTGGTCTATAAGAACATAATATTGTATACTTATTTTCAACATTCAAAATAAGACAGTTGCCATCTAACATATTCGGCTCAGCAGCCGTTACATGAATATTTTGACGTACATAAACAACTACTCCATCCGTTCTATTTAAAGTATTTTTTGTATAAAATACTGTAAAATTACTTACACTGGGAGGAGTTGAATTTTCACAAGTCCAGCACTCTGTCAACACTAATATGTCAGTTCTTACATCTAAATTTGTAACAAACAACAGGAATTTATCTATGTTACAACGAATACTACGTATATTTTGACTAATGATACACAAAGAAGTATTGCTATCTATTTCCAAACAACTTAAAGTCTGTCTGCAAGATGTGGGGTCGATTATTCTATGGCACTTTGCCGTTCCTATATTATCAATATTTGTAGTAATTGTGTTATTTAAAATATTGAATGTAGTGTTTTAAAATATAAAATGTCATTTAATGGTTGATCGGTAGACTCTCTATGAGTCACCTTCTTACAATATAAAATATTCTGGGAGTAACTAATAAAATAACATGTATTCAAGGTAAAGTAAATGTGTATCTTTGAGCGAATATATTTTGATAGGAGTATAGTATGACTGTGCGCTAAGTTGATTTTACAATGAAATATTATAAATGTAATTTTACAGTAAAAATATAACTTGTGATAAACTAAATGTGAGTTATTTTGTAGCATGTCTAATATTAACATTAACATGACCTTATATCTTAGTCATTTTCCCAATAGTTTTTTGAGGTCAGCTTCGGTGTTTATTGCTATTTGTGGGTAGCCCTCGATTTTCTTTAAAAATATTTTACCGTGAGACGTCCAACAGTATGCATAACCGTTATCTTTGGCAAAATTTCGCGTTTGGTAAAACAGTTTTCTGGTGTTGGCTGTTAGTGTTTCAGAAATAAAAATTGGTTTCTTCGACCCTTCCGCAGACAAACAGGTTGTGTTAAGTTTATCGCACTTCTTAAGCGTTTGACTTTTATTAAAATCTTTCACCGCTTTAAGCAAACTATTTTTTGTAATCGTACTCACAAAGTCAACCACCACTGGCTTATCTATACTGGATGTGGCATTGTTTCGATATATGTTTTTTATATCGGAATTTTGCAGACTAACATTTAAAACAGTGCCAATAGATTTCACAATATGTATTAACTTTGTCGGATTTTCTGTGGATGTTTTTGGTATATTTCTTATTTCCACACCTGTCGATCGACAACTTCGCTCCAAACTCTCAATTTTTGTTTCTAATATTTGTATATATTGCTGATTTTGATTGTTCTTGCTTTCTAAATCACTAACTCGAGATAATAATTCATCATACTTTTCTGAAAAGAATTCTATAGAATTACGAATATCTAAATTCTGTTCTTTAATTTCCTTCATAGAACTTAATATTGTTGAAAATTTAGAATCCTGATCTAATTTAAAAGATGAGAACATATTTAACAATTCCTGTTTAAACAATTCTAGTTTTTCTTTATATTCATCTTTTTGCCGTTTTTGCTGCCGTGTTTTAGTAGCTTTCGTGGACGTACTACTCTTTTCACTGTCGCTTTCAGCAGCTACATTTGCAGTGTTCTTACAAGTCTCAGGTGTGGGTGTCCCTTTTCGCGGCATATTGTCTCTTTCCTTCCCGTCTAATTTGTACACAGAGATGTTATCTTTCACTTTCTGAGACAGTATTAGTTATTACCTCCTTGTATGTTTTAAAAAATTTTTGCTCACTACCGTTTAATATTTCATTCAATTATTTTTATTATTTATTTATTTTTATTGGTATTTAGATATTGTTTTACTCACGCATTTAATGACTTGACATTTGCGAATTTATACACTTCTATTCTTCTTTAGTTGTCACATTTATTTTACTTTATGAATAAGGAAAACATACAATAATTAGACACGTCCGCACTGTACAATGATCCAATAGGAAATATATAAAATGATTTGTTTTATGCGATATTTCAGGCACCGCTAACCCGGGAAATCTTCCCGTCAGTACGAGCATAGCTGGCTGCAGCAGACCGCCGTGCGTCCTTCACCAGTTACAGCACACCAATGTAAACATCGTTTTCAGAGCACGTGAGTAATATTTTGATGATCAGTTGGTCTTCCACAGAAAACTCAAGTATACAAATGCTTCCAGCTGTTTTAAGGAGATCGTAGTATCTACATCTAACTCCGCAGTGTCTCTCGTTTCCTAAAGGGATGCAGTATCTACTGTTTGAATTGTTTTTTTGATTTATAATGATGTTGGACTTTAATAATTTTTGTGTTAAAATTAGAAATTCTAATCCTTGGGTTGTTATAAGTAAACACCCAATTTAGACACGCCTCAAATTTTATTAATATCAGGGAAAATGTATAAAATATGTTTTTATACTGAACACTTGCGTGATTTATGTTATATCCTGGTTTAATAATGATTTTTAGGCTTGAATTATTTTGCAGAAAACTATTTTTCCTAAGTTAAATAGAGATAATTTGTTACAGCGCGTAATATTCGCTCCATGACAACATTGGCGACGGCGTATCTGAGAGTTGGTTCCAGTACGATTCCGGTCCCATACGATTTACGAGAGCAAGCGGACACTTGCAGGTTCCTCACTAACGCACGATGCCCGGTCTCGCAAGGACAAGTCGTGAACTACACCCTGAGGATGTACATCGAGCCGTTCTTCCCCGTGGTAAGTTTTTGTATATTACAAGATTGATATTAAGAAACACGTGATTAAATTTGCGAGCTCGTTAGTAATTTGCTAGACTATTTTTTTTAATACCAGAATTATTGTCCATTGTTCTATGACGAAAGAACATAAAAGATGCAGATAATTTATTTAAACTTTTATTTATTTTACTATCGTGTACGTTTCAGGGTACTGTAGCTGACATTGAATTCAGAGTGGTGGACCAGGATAGATCTGCAGTCTTCTGTCTCCGTACTGCAATTAGGATTGCTTCGCCGCGCAGTGCCGACGGCGCTGTTTTGTCTGATGAATATTAATTTTAATGTAATGAAAAATGTATATACCTGATTGTACCTGAATATACCTGATTGTTAAAGTTTTATTTCGCTTTGTTATAATACATTATTTTTGCACTCTTTACAAACTGTTTTTAATTTGTAAACTCTGATAGGTAACCTGATTTTTAATACTTATTTCTAACAAATACTATAGAATATTTTCGATGCTGTTGCCAGTATCTCCCGACTATTACGATACACTCGCTTAATCTCTTTTTCTTATCAAGAAATATATTTATGAAAGTCAAAATCGTAAACATCTTCATTCAATTTAGGTCCTAAGAAGGCGCTTATGAACGTCTAAAACACTACCACCGGTTCGGAAAACAACCCAGTCGAGAAGAGCCGGCAAGAAACTCGATCTGGTTCTTTTTTTTAAATAAATATAATGTATATTTTTTTTCATAGAAAAAAAAACTATACAAATCATAGTCTTAATAATGTTAGCGGAAGCATAGAGATGTGGGTTAATTCCAGACATCACTATCGTTCACGTAATGATCCACCCTGTAATAACCTTTTGAGATTAAAACTTGCTTGACATAATACTTGAACTTATTGTCAGGTAATGTTACTTGGGATCTTATTGTAAAACCGAACCTATGAAGCTTTTATTAGATTGACTTAGCCTAAAGCGTGGGACGGATAACTTGTCTTTACTTATTAAAATTATGACGATCATTCACTAGATCTAGCTTGTCTAAATTTTTACGAATATAAATAAATATGTATGAATATACGATAACTATACCAAAAAATGCAATAATTAATTTTTTTGCCTGGCTGTCTGGCTGGGTTGTTTTCCGAACCGGTGGTAGTGTTTTAGACGTTCATTCAAGCGCCTTTTTAGGGTCTAAATTGAATAAAGATGTTTTTGATTTTGATTTTATTTAGTAAAAAAAATAATTTTGACATTAAAAACAGACACTTCAATTTTATTTATTAGTATATATTGAATCAATCTATTGCGTCGTCAAATGATATTTATGTTGGGATGTCTATGATATTTGTGTAATCGATATATAGAATATAATATAGTGTAAATTAACAACTCTAAATTATCCTCTGCGGTATTATTATACTATGTCTAAAGAACAGGCAAAAGTTAATTATATACTACTAATAAATAAAATTGATGTGTCTGTGTTGTAAAATCAAAATACATAACAGCTTTTTTTTACTAAAAACCTAATATGAATGTATATAAGGTAGTTAAATCAAAAATAAATTTAGAATTTTTTTGTCTAATTGTCCGGCTAATCTCCTGAAAGACGGGACTGATTTTGACGGGAATTTTTTCGGCACATAGGTGAAGTTACTCCGCTTTACTTAGGCTGCTTTTATTTTTATTTTTGGAAAATAGTTAGGGTTCAGATTCAGAAAAATTATTAGGATAAAATTTGGAAAAAAAAACACGTTCAACGTTCACGTTTTACAGGCAAGTGCTTGAGTTTTTGAGAAATATTTTTTCTTTATCTTAGTTACAATAATTTAGGACGATAATTAGGGTTCCAATGATTATTTAAAAACTATAGTACGCTGTGAAGAATATATGACTGTTCCACTACTTTACAGTACGACAAAGGTATGACGATTCTAAATGGTTGGCTTGTGCCTTGATGGACCTTACTATAAAGCTCCGAAAGCCAGTGCGTGTGGTTCTACTATGGAAGGGAAAGGAGGGGATCAGATTAAACAGTTCTTCAGACCAGACCAGGCGGAAGAACTAAAAAAAAAACAATCAAACTTTGTTAAAATAATAGTGTTAGGGAGAATATTATTTACAAGAAGTAAAAACACCAAAATAATTTTATTTAAAAATAAAGAATACTTTGTAAAACATAATATTTGTCTTTGTCTTACTTTTAAGAACTTACAATACAGTTTTTTTTCTTTTTACACAGTATAGGCTAAGGGCTTTTACCACAATCTCACCTGATGTTAAGTGACGATGAGATCCAGGATGGTAAATGTATTAAGCCTAGATACTGATACTCAAGTGATGCTGCCGGAACACACCTATTGGTGTTTGGCGACAGATTTTAAAACTTGAGGGTGGTAGCTGCCCAGGCGGGCATTGTTAGAAAACGCACTACCACCGTGCTATGGTTTCCTCACGATGTTTTTCTTCTTTCACTTCTTTCAGCTCAGGCTGATTTTAGAGTTGGATAGCTGGGTTTGAACCCGCGTATACATATTGTATTTTATTTATTTATTTGGGAAACACACAGTTAATAAAATACACATATGGAATTGCATAACAATATTACATAAACCAGTCAAGTTTCCACTAAAATTATAATTAATGAAAGTAAATATAAGAATACTAATACCTCTATCATTACAACCTATAATATTATGGTAAACACTAGAAAATTTAAAAAAAATTCAGCGGTTTTTTAAAGGAACTGATGGGGCATGCAAATATATCAGTTTTATTAAAAATCTTATTATATATATCGCACGAACGAAATAAATATGTGTTCTTCACATACCTCGTTTTGACCTCGTAACCTCGTAACAGGGATTTTAAAAAGTAAGTGGTTCCTGGCATTTGGTCGAGTAACCCTAAAATTAATTTCACTAACAAGAAACGGGGAATCAATAAAACTTCTAAGAAGTTTAAATAAACAAATTTGATCTCTTACTATTCGACGATTAGTAAGTGAAGGCAGATGTGGCAAAGGTTTCTTTCACAACTTACATTTAAACGGTAAGTGCCTAATACATCGATTTTGTACACTTTCATTAAGGGTTTACTTGGATTCCAAATTATTGAACCATATTCTAATAGAGAACGAACCAAAGCATTGTAGAGAAGTATTAGAGTAGTTGGTTGCTAAAAATCTCTCCCAGTTCTAAGAACGAAGCCAAGAATTTTATAAGCTTTCCCAATTATTTAATAATTCCCAATTTAATGCAATAATATTGACATGATCACTAAAGTTTAAGTTATTATCGAGATGTATACCCAAGTCTCGCACTCCGGTAACTCGTTTCATAATGATATTATTCAGATAATATTCATAAACAAAAGGATAAACATTTCTAGAAAAAGACATTATACTACACTTCTCAACGTTAAGATATAAATAATTCCTGCTATAATAAACAGAAAGATCATCCAGATCATTTTGAAGTAGCAAGCAATCCGAAAGAGATTTCACAATCCTAAAAATCTTCATATTGTCTGCATATAAGAGAATATCAGAGTTAACAAATACAGGAAGAATATAATTTATGAATAGATTAAACAGAAGAGGCAAAATGGTATGGTGATCTGCCAAAAAGTTCTTAGAAAGACTCAATCAGTCTATTGTTGCTTTATTTTGTAATCGCAGTTGCAAATCCATGTTTCGTCACCAGTCACTATATCACACACCAAATGTCTTCGTTAAATCTGGTAAGCATACCATTGCAACAAGTGACGCGGGAGGTTTTTTGAGCTTCAATTAATGTTTTTATAGGATATATACCTATGCCTATTCTTAAGATTGCCTGAATAACATGGTTGCTCACATGCCTCATTTGACGATCGTACTGCGTACAGCATCGATGTTTTAGAAAGTGTAAACTTTTTCTCGGCGTTAATCGATTCTCGATACGGGAAAAACTTATTCGCGTTACCAATTATTGCTATTACGTCAACGGTCGACATGCTATAGTATGTCAAGTATAAGATGGTGTTTAAGTGCTGGCGCTCAGAGACAATTAATAAAATGTATTCTTATGCAGCCTGTCGTGTGTTTTGATTATGAATAAATGAATTTAAAATGTGTATAATTATTGCTCGGAGCGCCAATAGATGTAAAAACCAGACAAATGTTATTTGTTAAGTGTTAGGTTATGTTAAAAATAGTTTAACTATAGTTTCGAGTTTTTCGCCTCTGTCGACGACCATCACGTGACTGAGATTAACACGACCGCGTTAGAATTCTGCAAACTAGCTATATTGTGTCGATTTACATGGTACTTAATTGACAAATGCAGTTTGAAGACGAGTGACATTCTAAATTTTAAACTACATTTAACTTTTACAGCGAGTAAATCACACTACGAAATTTTTTTACTACTTAAATCCATGGTCACGCAGACACGCGATATTTATAATGGCGCCCAAATGTACAAACAAGAGACAAATAGATGAAATAGACTACATTTTAAAATCAAAGACTTCCCTTTTAAAATATCGTAATTAATTTTAAATATTCGTAATGTAAGTCGCTAGTTACAGACACTTTTGGTGCGTCCTATATATGTACACATAATTATAATATCATAAATTAATTTGGCATAAGTATTTGTAGTCGCGATATACCCACACTCTTTCTTTGGAAAACTTTTTGTTAAGTAAATAATATTTATACGCCTAATTGGTTGTAATATATCTTTTTATTATTTTTTTTTTCAAAAAGCCTACATTACAAATAAATAAATAAGGTTAAATCATAGATAGATATCTGTGTGTAATTAAGTAATTAAGGATATAAAGCTGTTGTCGAGTCAACAGTGCAGGTGGCTTGATAACAAGAAATTGCTTATTGCATATTATGACACATAATGTCTGTTTCAACAAATAAAAACAAAAAGGTACAGTCCACATTATATTTTCTTCTATTCCCTTAAACATTAACTATAAGTTAAATCACTTAAGGGAGTTTCAGAAAATCTACATATAAATAAACAAAAATAAAACATTTGAAGGATATTTTATTTTTATAAAAAAAATAAATTTCTCCTCTGTTTTGATAACCGATACAGATTTTCTTTTTTATAAATTTTATTTAGAAGTTATTGACAAGTTTTGTAGTGTTAACAATAAAAAAAAAAAGAAAATCCCCTACCACCATACTATGGTTTCCTCGTGATGTTTTCCATCAACGATAGTTCAGGGTGATTTTTTTAAAGTTGGATAAGTTGGCTTGAACCCGCGTCCACCGACACGTGATCCGGCCCTATCCATCTTGCCATCATTGCTTCATAAAATCTTTTAAACTGTCTCACTGTTTCGTATTTCAACGATACATTTCTGAAGTATATTTAACAATAATTGTAATTACATATTTGAAGAACGTTTTTTTTGGCATATTATAATATTTAACTAATTATCAGTTCAATTTTATCCTGAATTGAAGTCGAAAATTATGGTAAAAAATAGGAATTTTCTCATGTTTTTCTCTGTGTACGTCCAGGTACAACGTTAAAATAAGTTCTTTTATTTGGATGTTTAGCAGAGTATTTTAATATTATAATGCCTGGTTTTAAAATATCCTTGTGGTTACATTGTTTCAACCTGATTATATTTCAATCTGAATATATTTAAAATAATATATTTTGTCACTCTGGTTGTCAAGAGAACATTTGAAAAACAGAAAGATAAATTATTGAAAACGGACTTATGCGAAAGTAATTTTAGATCCCAAATAGTTGAAAGGAACGTAAAAGGAACGTTTAAGGCATGCGAAGGATCTGTAAACTAACTATCAGAAAATAACTGCAGGATTTGTAATAATGTTTATTTCCATCAGTTTAACAGTATTGGTTAATGCTGATATCGAGGAGACCAAAGAGAAAGCACAGCGACAAATTATTGCCTCGACTGTATTTATTGTTATCTATAAAAATCAGATCACATAATTTCGTCTTCCTATTAAACACCTGCTAATCCGTATTGTCTGATAAATTGGTTTTATCAATATCATAACGGTATATATAGTCGTTCAAAGTAATTTCATACCACACAAGTTAGCAACAGTAACTATAATACAATGATGCGTTTCATAGTATTGTTCTCAGCGATGCTAGTCGCCGCTTGTGGCCAGACCACGAGCGTTTCACGATGTAAGTAAATCTAAAGTAATAAATAAAATTGAAGTGTCTGTTTGTAACGTGAAATAACGATTTTTTACTATTTCATTTTTTGTCTTTCTGTCTGATAGTTTGTTCCGGGTAAGCTCCGAAACGCCTGAACGCTTTTTAACAGAACATTTTTTATTACATAGTCGAAGTTACTCCATGTAACTCAGGGTACTTTTGTTTTTCGAAAATAATTAGGGTTCTAGGTAAAAAAAAAGCCCAGTTTCACTGGCAAATGTTTCAAATTGTGAGAAATAGTTTTACTTGATCTTAGCACTGAAAAAAAAAAATAAGGAAAATAATTAGGGTTCCATATAAATCATTAATACGCAGTGAAGAGCATGTGAAATTTGGGCACAGCTGCGTGCACACAGCTAGTCAAATATAAATTTCTAAATATTATAATTATACTTTGTTTTCCGTAACTAATAGGTTTTTCTGTTACCTCAAGTCAATTGCTATCATAAATTCTATACATTTCAAACCGTAAATCCATTTCACAAACCGGATAAATAAATACATATAATTAAAATTCATTAATTCATAGGTACTTATTTTTCTTTTTTTTTTTTAATTTTCCTTTCGTCCACATGTCGTTATTTCTTCTTGTAAATTTTTCAGCATTAACATGTTTCAAATTTTCTTTTTCAATGTCAATTAATTTGGTATTGTTTTATGGTGAATTCCAGGCACCGCTAATCCGGGAAATCTTCCCGTCAGTACGAGCATAGCTGGCTGCAGCAGACCGCCGTGCGTCCTTCACCAGTTACAGCACACCAATGTAAACATCGTTTTCAGAGCACGTGAGTAGTTTTGCATTGGTCATTACTAATATAGACCTCAAATAGTCTTTTTACATATACAACAGCTTCAAGTCAATTTATGATTATCGCGGTTTAATTTACTCTGAGAGAATTCCTAAAAACTTTTGCAAAAGAGGTACAATGATCTCTCAGTTACACAGTAAAGCTATTGTATACACTATCCCCTTTGGGGCTGAGCTCTGTAAGAAAGAATCGAATGTCTCTGGAGATTCATTTCAGAAACAGTATTCTGCACTAAAATACTTTTTTATTATTTTTAAGACAAAAATTAGCGAACTCAAAAACAATGAGGACTTTATTCAATTAGGTCCGAAAACGGGATTTCTGGACGTCACCGACTGGTGAGAAAAGTCAGCAAAAATTTCGACCTAGTTCTTTGTTTCTATAAATGTTTTTTTTTTTTTTTATGAAAAAACTATTACAGTCAGGTAAATCGGTAATGTACTGTGAAATCATATTGTAGATTCTAAAACTATTCACTAAAATATATCAGTAACATGTTTATACGCTTGTAAAAATACCAATTGGTCTCATGTAAATGTTTTTAGTTACAACTAAATTTTAGTAACTTCAATTATGATTAATTCAAGCGATGATGGCGGTGTTCATAGTCCGTCGGATTCCGCGTCAATGGACACGGGTTCGAGCCCAACTTTGCAACTCTAAAATCAGCTTGAGCTTTCAGTAAACGAACACATAGCATGGTGGTAAACTATTTGCTATTAATACCTGCCTGGGGTAGCTACCACCCTCGAGTTCGAAAACCTGTCGCCAAATACCAATAGATGTGTTGCGGCAGTATCACATGAGAACCAGTACCTTTAGAATTAGTGTGTTTATCATCCTAAACAGCATCGTCACTTAACACCAGGTGAGATTATGGTAAAAGCACTGAGCGCCTATACAATGTAAAGAAACATGAATTGTTACGTCTGCAGATAGAAAACGTTGATAGACGTTTATTTATTTTGAAAATAAATAAGTTACATATAAGTTATATTTCCTGTGTTAAATTAAGAACGTTTGTTACAGCGCGTAATATTCGCTCCATGACAACGTTGGCGACGGCGTATCTGAGAGTTGGTTCCAGTACGATTCCGGTCCCATACGATTTACGAGAGCAAGCGGACACTTGCAGGTTCCTCACTAACGCACGATGCCCGGTCTCGCAAGGACAAGTCGTGAACTACACCCTCAGGATGTACATCGAGCCGTTCTTCCCCGTGGTAAGTTTTTGTATATTACAAGATTGATATTAAGAAACACGTGATTAAATTTGCGAGCTCGTTAGTAATTTGTTAGACTATTTGTTTTTAATACCAGAATTATTGTCCATTGTTCTATGACGAAAGAACATAAAAGATGCAGATAATTTATTTAAACTTTTATTTATTTTACTATCGTGTACGTTTCAGGGTACTGTAGCTGACATTGAATTCAGAGTGGTGGACCAGGATAGATCTGCAGTCTTCTGTCTCCGTACTGCAATTAGGATTGCTTCGCCGCGCAGTGCCGACGGCGCTGTTTTGTCTGATGAATATTAATTTTAATGTAATGAAAAATGTATATACCTGATTGTACCTGAATATACCTGATGGTTAAAGTTTTATTTCGCTTTGTTATAAAACATTATTTTTGCACTCTTTACAAACTGTTTTTAATTTGTAAACTCTGATAGGTAACCTGATTTTTAAAACTTATTTCTAACAAATACTATAGAATATTTTCGATGCTGTTGCCAGTATCTCCCGACTATTACGATACACTCGCTTAATCTCTTTTTCTTATCAAGAAATATATTTATGAAAGTCAAAATCGAAAACATCTTCATTCAATTTAGGTCCTAAGAAGGCGCTTATGAACGTCTAAAACACTACCACCGGTTCGGAAAACAACCCAGTCGAGAAGAGCCGGCAAGAAACTCGATCTGGTTCTTTTTTTTTTTTAAATAAATATAATGTATATTTTTTCATAGAAAAAAACTATACAAATCATAGTCTTAATAATGTTAGCGGAAGCAGAGAGATGTTGGTTAATTCCAGACATCACTATTGTTCACGTAATGATCCACCCTGTAATAACCTTTTGAGATTAAAACTTGCTTGACATAATACTTGAACTTATTGTCAGGTAAATCGGTAATGTTACTTGGGATCTTATTGTAAAACCGAACCTATGAAGCTTTTATTAGATTGACTTAGCCTAAAGCGTGGGACGGATAACTTGTCTTTACTTATTAAAATTATGACGATCATTCACTAGATCTAGCTTGTCTAAATTTTTACGAATATAAATAAATATGTATGATACGATAACTATACCAAAAAATGCAATAATTAATTTTTTTTGCCTGGCTGTCTGCCTGGGTTGTTTTCCGAACCGGTGGTAGTGTTTTAGACGTTCATTCAAGCGCCTTTTTAGGGTCTAAATTGAATAAAGATGTTTTTGATTTTGATTTTATTTAGTAAAAAAAATAATTTTGACATTAAAAACAGACACTTCAATTTTATTTATTAGTATATATTGAATCAATCTATTGCGTCGTCAAATGATATTTATGTTGGGATGTCTATGATATTTGTGTAAACGATATATAGAATATAATATAGTGTAAATTAACAACTCTAAATTATCCTCTGCGGTATTATTATACTATGACTAAAGAACAGGCAAAAGTTATCTATATACTACTAATAAATAAAATTGATGTGTCTGTGTTGTAAAATCAAAATACATAACAATTTTTTTTACTCAAAACCTAATATGAATGTATATAAGGTAGTTAAATCAAAAATAAATTTAGAATTTTTTTGTCTAATTGTGCGGCTAATCTCCTGAAAGACGGGACTGATTTTGACGGGATTTTTTTCTGTACATAGGTGAAGTTACTCCGCTTTACTTAGGCTGCTTTTATTTTTATTTTTGGAAAATAGTTAGGGTTCAGATTCAGAAAAATTATTAGGATAAAATTTGGAAAAAAAAAACACGTTCAACGTTCACGTTTTACAGGCAAGTGCTTGAGTTTTTGAGAAATATTTTTTCTTTATCTTAGTTACAATAATTTAGGACGATAATTAGGGTTCCAATGATTATTTAAAAACTATAGTACGCTGTGAAGAATATATGACTGTTCCACTACTTTACAGTACGACAAAGGTATGACGATTCTAAATGGTTGGCTTGTGCCTTGATGGACCTTACTATAAAGCTCCGAAAGCCAGTGCGTGTGGTTCTACTATGGAAGGGAAAGGAGGGGATCAGATTAAACAGTTCTTCAGACCAGACCAGGCGGAAGAACTAAAAAAAAACAATCAAACTTTGTTAAAATAATAGTGTTAGGGAGAATATTATTTACAAGAAGTAAA
This sequence comes from Samia ricini, assembly GCA_014132275.2. Classification (NCBI taxonomy): domain Eukaryota; kingdom Metazoa; phylum Arthropoda; class Insecta; order Lepidoptera; family Saturniidae; genus Samia; species Samia ricini. The sequence goes on from AP028168.1 coordinate 27,437,595, forward strand.
AACACCAAAATAATTTTATTTAAAAATAAAGAATACTTTGTAAAACATAATATTTGTCTTTGTCTTACTTTTAAGAACTTACAATACAGTTTTTTTTTCTTTTTACACAGTATAGGCTAAGAGCTTTTACCACAATCTCACCTGATGTTAAGTGACGATGAGATCCAGGATGGTAAATGTATTAAGCCTAGATACTGATACTCAAGTGATGCTGCCGGAACACACCTATTGGTGTTTGGCGACAGATTTTCAAACTTGAGGGTGGTAGCTGCCCAGGCGGGCATTGTTAGAAAACGCACTACCACCGTGCTATGGTTTCCTCACGATGTTTTCTTTCACTTCTTTCAGCTCAGGCTGATTTTAGAGTTGGATAGCTGGGTTTGAACCCGCGTATACATATTGTATTTTATTTATTTATTTGGGAAACACACAGTTAATAAAATACACATATGGAATTGCATAACAATATTACATAAACCAGTCAAGTTTCCACTAAAATTATAATTAATGAAAGTAAATATAAGAATACTAATACCTCTATCATTACAACCTATAATATTATGGTAAACACTAGAAAATTTAAAAAAAATTCAGCGGTTTTTTAAAGGAACTGATGGGGCATGCAAATATATCAGTTTTATTAAAAATCTTATTATATATATCGCACGAACGAAATAAATATGTGTTCTTCACATACCTCGTTTTGACCTCGTAACCTCGTAACAGGGATTTTAAAAAGTAAGTGGTTCCTGGCATTTGGTCGAGTAACCCTAAAATTAATTTCACTAACAAGAAACGGGGAATCAATAAAACTTCTAAGAAGTTTAAATAAACAAATTTGATCTCTTACTATTCGACGATTAGTAAGTGAAGGCAGATGTGGCAAAGGTTTCTTTCACAACTTACATTTAAACGGTAAGTGCCTAATACATCGATTTTGTACACTTTCATTAAGGGTTTACTTGGATTCCAAATTATTGAACCATATTCTAATAGAGAACGAACCAAAGCATTGTAGAGAAGTATTAGAGTAGTTGGTTGCTTAAAATCTCTCCCAGTTCTAAGAACGAAGCCAAGAATTTTATAAGCTTTCCCAATTATTTAATAATTCCCAATTTAATGTAATAATATTGACATGATCACTAAAGTTTAAGTTATTATCGAGATGTATACCCAAGTCTCGCACTCCGGTAACTCGTTTCATAATGATATTATTCAGATAATATTCATAAAGAAAAGGATTAACATTTCTAGAAAAAGATATTATACTACACTTCTCAACGTTAAGATATAAATAATTCCTGCTATAATAAACAGAAAGATCATCCAGATCATTTTGAAGTAGCAAGCAATCCGAAAGAGATTTCACAATCCTAAAAATCTTCATATCGTCTGCATATAAGAGAATATCAGAGTTAACAAATACAGGAAGAATATAATTTATGAATAGATTAAACAGAAGAGGCAAAAAATGGTATGGTGATCTGCCAAAAAGTTCTTAGAAAGACTCAATCAGTCTATTGTTGCTTTATTTTGTAATCGCAGCTGCAAATCCATGTTTCGTCACCAGTCACTATATCACACACCAAATGTAACGGAACCTTCGTTAAATCTGGTAAGCATACCATTGCAACAAGTGACGCGGGAGGTTTTTTGAGCTTCAATTAATGTTTTTACAGGATATATACCTATGCCTATTCTTAAGATTGCCTGAATAACATGGTTGCTCACATGCCTCATTTGACGATCGTACTGCGTACAGCATCGATGTTTTAGAAAGTGTAAACTTTTTCTCGGCGTTAATCGATTCTCGATACGGGAAAAAACTTATTCGCGTTACCAATTATTGCTATTACGTCAACGGTCGACATGCTATAGTATGTCAAGTATAAGATGGTGTTTAAGTGCTGGCGCTCGGAGACAATTAATAAAATTTATACTTATGCAGCCTATCGTGTGTTTTGATTATGAATAAATGAATTTAAAATGTGTATAACTATTGCTCGGTGCGCCAATAGATGTAAAAACCAGACAAATGCTATTTGTTAAGTGTTAGGTTATGTTAAAATAGTTTAACTAAAGTTTCGAGTTTTCGCATCTGTCGACGACCATCACGTGACTGAGATTAACACGACCGCGTTAGAATTCTGCAAACTAGCTATATTGTGTCGATTTACATGGTATTGAATTGACAAATGCAGTTTGAAGACGAGCGACACTCTACATTTTAAACTACATTTAATTTTTACTGCGAGTAAATCACACTACGAAAATTTTCACTACTTAAATCCATGGTAACGCAGACACGCGATATTTATAATGGCGCCCAAATGTTGAAACAAGAGACAAATTATCCATCCATCCATTTTAAATAGATGAAATAAACTACATTTTAAAATCAAAGAGTTCCCTTTTTAAATATCGTAATTAACCCCTTCAGCACTTACCTGGCGTTTATGCCAGCTTTCCATTGTTTTCCTATTGCCTTATTTTTATGGGTACCTCGACACATTAATATTTAACATTCGTAATATAAGTCGCTAGTTACAGACACTTTTGGTGCGCCCTATATATGTACACATAATTATAATATCATTAATTAATTTGGCATAAGTATTTTTAGTCGCGATATACGCATACTGTTTCTTTGGAAAACTTTTTGTTAAGTAAATCATATTTATACGCTTAATATATATTTCTTTTTAGTATATTTTTAAAAAGCCTACATTATAAATAAATAAATATGGTTCAATGATTAGATATCTGTGCGTAATTAAGTAATTAAGGATATAAGGCTGTTGTCGAGTCAACAGTGCAGGTGGCTTGATAACATGAAATTGCTTATTGCATATTATGACACATAAAACAAATAAAAGCAAAAAAAAAACAAAAAAGGTACAGTCCACATTATATTTTGTACTATTACCATTTAAACTCTTAAACATTAACTATAAGTTAAATCACTTATGGAAGTTTCAGAAAATCTACATATAAATAAACAAAAATAAAACATTTGAAGGATATTTTATTTTTATAAAAAATAAATTTCTCCTCTGTTTTGATAACCGATACAGATTTTCTTTTTTATAAATTTTATTTAGAAGTTATTGACAAGTTTTGTAGTGTTAACAATAAAAAAAAGAATATCCCCTACCACCATACTATGGTTTCCTCGTGATGTTTTCCATCAACGATAGTTCAGGGTGATTTTTTTAAAGTTGGATAAGTTGGCTTGAACCCGCGTCCACCGACACGTAATCCGGCCCTATCCATCTTGCCATCATTGCTTCATAAAATCTTTTAAACTGTCTCACTGTTTCGTATTTCAACGATACATTTTTGTAGTATATTTAACAATAATTGTAATTACATATTTGAAGAACGTTTCTTTTTGCATATTATAATATTTAACTAATTATCAGTTCAATTTTATCCTGAATTGAAGTCGAAAATTATGGTAAAAATAGGAATTTTCTCATGTTTTTCTCTGTGTACGTCCAGGTACAACGTTAAAATAAGTTCTCTTATTTGGATATTTAGCAGAGTATTTTAATATTATAATGCATGGTTTTAAAATATCCTTGTGGTTACATTGTTTCAACCTGATTATATTTCAATCTGAATATATTTAAAATAATATATTTTGTCACTCTGGTTGTCAAGAGAACATTTAAAAAACAGAAAGATAAATTATTGAAAACGGACTTATGCGAAAGTAATTTTAGATCCCAAATAGTTGAAAGGAACGTAAAAGGAACGTTTAAGGCATGCGAAGGATCTGTAAACTAACTATCAGAAAGTAACTGCAGGATTTGTAATAATGTTTATTTCCATCAGTTTAACAGTATTGGTTAATGCTGATATCGAGTAGACCAAAGAGAAAGCACAGCGACAAATTATTGCCTCGACTGTATTTATTGTTATCTATAAAAATCAGATCACATAATTTCGTCTTCCTATTAAACACCTGCTAATCCGTATTGTCTGATAAATTGGTTTTATCAATATCATAACGGTATATATAGTCGTTCAAAGTAATTTCATATCACACAAGTTAGCAACAGTAACTATAATACAATGATGCGTTTCATAGTATTGTTCTCAGCGATGCTAGTCGCCGCTTGTGGCCAGACCACGAGCGTTTCACGATGTAAGTAAATCTAAAGTAATAAATAAAATTGAAGTGTCTGTTTGTAACGTGAAAATAACCATTTTTTACTATTTCATTTTTTGTCTTTCTGTCTGATAGTTTGTTCCGGGTAATCTCCGAAACGCCTGAACGCTTTTTAACAAAACATTGTTTATCACATAGTTGAAGTTACTCCATGTAACTCAGGGTACTTTTGTTTTTCGAAAATAATTAGGGTTCTGGGTAAAAAAAAGCACAGTTTCACTGGCAAATGTTTCAAATTGTGAGAAATAGTTTTACTTGATTATAGCACCGAAAAAAAATAAGGAAAATAATTAGGGTTCCATATAAATCATTAATACGCAGTGAAGAGCATGTGAAATTTGGGCGCAGCTGCGTGCACACAGCTAGTCAAATATAAATTTCTAAATATTGTAATTATACTTTGTTTTCCGTAACTAATAGGTTTTTTTCCGTTACCTCAAGTCAATTGCTATCATAAATTCTATACATTTCAAACCGTAAACCCATTTCACAAACCGGATAAATAAATACATATAATTAAAATTCATTAATTCATAGGTACTTATTTTTCTTTTTTTTTTTAAATTTTCATTTCGTCCCCATGTCGTTATTTCTTCTTGTAAATTTTTCAGCATTAACATGTTTGAAATTTTCTTTTTCAATATCAATTTGGCATTGTTTTATGGTGAATTTCAGGCACCGCAAATCCGGGAAATCTTCCCGTCAGTACGAGCATAGCTGGTTGCAGCAATCCGCCGTGCGTCCTTCACCAGTTACAGCACACCAATGTGAACATCGTTTTCAGAGCACGTGAGTAGTTTTGCATTGGTCATCACTAATATAGACCTCAAATAGTCTCTTTACATATACAACAGCTTCAAGTCAATTTATGATTATCGCGGTTTAATTTACTCTGAGAGAATTCCTAAAAACTTTTGCAAAAGAGGTACAATGATCTCTCAGTTACACAGTAAAGCTATTGTATACACTATCCCCTTTGGGGCTGAGCTCTGTAAGAAAGAATCAAATGTCTCTGGAGATTCATTTCGGAAACAGTATTCTGCACTAAAATACTTTTTTTTTTTTTTAAAAAACAAAAATTAGCGAACTCAAAAACAATGAGGACTTTATTCAATTAGGTCCGAAAACGGGATTTATGGACGTCACCGACTGGTGAGAAAAGTCAGCAAAAATTTCGACCTAGTTCTTTGTTTCTATAAATGTTTTTTTATGTAAAACTATTACAGTCAGGTAAATCGGTAATGTACTGTGAAATCATATTGTAGATTCTAAAACTATTCACTAAAATATATCAGTAACATGTTTATACTCTTGTAAAAATACCAATTGGTCTCATGTTAATGTTTTTAGTTACAACTAAATTTTAGTAACTTCAATTATGATTAATTCAAGCGATGATGGCTCTGATCGTAGTCCGTCGGATTCCGTGTCAATGGACACGGGTTCGAGCCCAAACTATGCAACTCTAAAATCAGCCTGAGCTTTCGGTAAACGAAAATATAGCATGGTGGTAGACTGTTTTCTATTAATGCCTGCCTGGGGTAGCTACCACCCTCGAGTTTGAAAACCTGTCGCCAAATACCAATAGGTGTGTTTCGGCAGCATCACGTGAGCACCAGTACCTTTAGAATTAGTGTGTTTACCATCCTAAACAGCATCGTCACTTAACACCAGATGAGATTATGATAAAAGCACTGAGCGCCTATACAATGTAAAGAAACACGAATTGTTACGTCTGCAGATAGAAAACGTTGATAAACGTTTCTCGGATCATTTTGAAAATAAATAAGTTACATTTCCTCTGTTAAATTAAGAACGTTTGTTACAGCGCGTAATATTCGCTCCATGACAACATTGGCGACGGCGTATCTGAGAGTTGGTTCCAGTACGATTCCGGTCCCATACGATTTACGAGAGCAAGCGGACACTTGCAGGTTCCTCACTAACGCACGATGCCCGGTCTCGCAAGGACAAGTCGTGAACTACACCCTCAGGATGTACATCGAGCCGTTCTTCCCCGTGGTAAGTTTTTGTATATTACAAGATTGATAGTAAGAAACACGTGATTAAATTTGCGAGTTCGTTAGTAATTTGTTAGACTTTTTTTTTAATACCGGAATTATTGTTCATTGTTATATGACGAGAGAACATAAAAGATGCAGATAATTTATTTAAACTTTTATTTAATTTACTATCGTTTACGTTTCAGGGTACTGTAGCTGACATTGAATTCAGAGTGGTGGACCAGGATAGATCTGCAGTCTTCTGTCTCCGTACTGCAATTAGGATTGCTTCGCCGCGCAGTGCCGACGGCGCTGTTTTGTCTGATGAATATTAATTTTAATGTAATGAAAAATGTATGAATGATTGTTAAATTTTTATTTCGCTTCGTTATAATATATTATTTTTGCACTCTTTACAAACTGTTTTTAATGTGTAGACTCTGATAGGTATCCTGATTTTTAATACTTATTACTAACTAAAATATTATAGAATATTTTCGATGCTATTGCAAGTATCTCTCAACTAATGTATGTAAACGATACACGCCCTTAATCTTTTTTTTATCAAGAAATATATTTATAAAAGTATCTGCAAATACAAAAAAATTATGAACATTATCCGATTGTAATAAATGCTAGCTGTCTGCCTGCGGCTGCACCCGTGTTTCATATATTCTTCACTGCGTTTTAATTTTTTTATACGGAATCCTAAAAAAAATTGTACTAAGATAAAGTTAAAATATTTCTCATAAATTAAAGTAAACGTAAAACTCACCCGTAAAACTGTACGTTGAATCGAATTTTATTCAAATTTTTATGAGTTTTTTTTTTACGCGGAACTCTATTTATTTTCGAAAATCTAAAGTACCCTAAGTTACCCGGAGTAACTTCAGCTATCTACAAAAAAAGTCCGGTCAAAATCGGTCCACACGTTTCGGAGATTACCCATAACAAAAAGACAGCCAGACAAAAATTTTAATTATTGCATTTTTTGGTATAGTTATCGTATATTCATACATATTTATTTATATTCGTAAAAATTTAGACAAGCTAGATCTAGTGAATGATCGTCATAATTTTAATATTAGAAGTAAAGACAAGTTGGCCGTCCCACGCTTTAGGTTAAGTAAGTGTAATAAAAGCTTTATAGGTAATAGTATTCGGTTTTACAATAAGATCCCAAGTAACATTACCGATTTACCTGACAGTAAGTTCAAGTATTATGTCAAGCAAGTTTTAATCTCAAAAGGTTATTACAGGGTGGATCATTACGTGAATGATAGTGATGTCTGAAATAACCCACATCTCTGTGCTTCCGCTAACATTATTAAGACTATATTATATAAGATTATATGAAAAAAAAGATATGTATTATATTTATTTTAAAAAAAGAACCAGATCGAGTTTCTTACCGGCTCTTCTCGACTGGGCTGTTTTCCGAACTGGTGGTAGTGTTTTAGACGTTCATAAGCGCCTTTTTAGGGCCTAAATTGAATAAAGATGTTTTTGATTTTGATTTTATTTAGTAAAAAAATAATTTTGACATTACAAACAGACACTTCCATTTTATTTATTAGTATAGATTGAATCAATCTATTGCGACGTCAAATGATATTTATGTTGGGATGTCTATCATATTTGTGTAAACGATATATAGATTATAATATAGTGTAAATTAACGACTCTAAGTTATCCTCTCCGGTATTACTATGTGTAAAGAACAGGCAAAAGTTATCTATATACTACTAATAAATAAAATTGATGTGTCTGTGTTGTAAAATCAAAATACATAACAGTTTTTTTTTTGCTAAAAACCTAATATGAATGTAAATAAGGTTCTAAAACAAAAACACAATTTTGAAAATTTTTGTATAATTGTCCGGCTAATCTCCGGAACGGCGGGACCAATTTTGACGGGATTTTTTTTTTCGGTAGATAGGTAAGTTACTCCGCGTTTCAAACCGGACCAGGCGGAAGAACTAAAAAAAAAAACAATAAAACTTTGTTAAAAATAATAGTGTTAGGGAGAATATTATTTACAAGAAGTAAAAACAGCAAAATAATTTTAATTAAAAATAAAGAATACTTTGTAATACATAATATTTGTCTTTGTCTTACTTTTAAGAACTTACAATACAGTTTTTTTTTTTTTTTTTACATAGTATAGGCTAAGAGCTTTTACCACGATCTCACCTGATGTTAAGTGACGATGAGATCCAGGATGGTAAATGTATTAAGCCTAGATACTGATACTCAAGCGATGCTGCCGGAACACACCTATTGGTGTTTGGCGACAGATTTTCAAACTTGAGGGTGGTAGCTGCCCAGGCGGGCATTGTTAGAAAATGCACTACCACCGTGCTATGGTTTCCTCACGATGTTTTGCTTCACCGAAAGATCAGGCTGATTTTAGAGTTGGATAGCTGGGCTTCAATCCGCGTATAGTATTGTATTTTATTTTATTTATTTGGGAAACACACAGTTAATAAAATACACATATGGAATTGCATAACAATACTACATAAACCAGTCAAGTTTCCACTAAAATTATAATCAATGAAAGTAAATATAAGAATACTAATACCTCTATCATTACAACCTATAATATTATGGTAAACACTAGAAAATTTAAAAAAAAATTCAGCGATTTTTAAAGGAACTGATGGGGCATGCAAATATATCAGTTTTATTAAAAATCTTATTATATATATCGCACGAACGAAAAATAAATATGTGTTCTTCACATACCTCGTTTTGACCTCGTAACCTCGTAACAGGGATTTTAAAAAGTAAGTGGTTCCTGGCATTTGGTCGAGTAACCCTAAAATTAATTTCACTAACAAGAAACGGGGAATCAATAAAACTTCTAAGAAGTTTAAATAAACAAATTTGATCTCTTACTATTCGACGATTAGTAAGTGAAGGCAGATGTGGCAAAGGTTTCTTTCACAACTTACATTTAAACGGTAAGTGCCTAATACATCGATTTTGTACACTTTCATTAAGGGTTTACTTGGATTCCAAATTATTGAACCATATTCTAATAGAGAACGAACCAAAGCATTGTAGAGAAGTATTAGAGTAGTTGGTTGCTTAAAATCTCTCCCAGTTCTAAGAACGAAGCCAAGAATTTTATAAGCTTTCCCAATTATTTAATAATTCCCAATTTAATGTAATAATATTGACATGATCACTAAAGTTTAAGTTATTATCGAGATGTATACCCAAGTCTCGCACTCCGGTAACTCGTTTCATAATGATATTATTCAGATAATATTCATAAAGAAAAGGATTAACATTTCTAGAAAAAGATATTATACTACACTTCTCAACGTTAAGATATAAATAATTCCTGCTATAATAAACAGAAAGATCATCCAGATCATTTTGAAGTAGCAAGCAATCCGAAAGAGATTTCACAATCCTAAAAATCTTCATATCGTCTGCATATAAGAGAATATCAGAGTTAACAAATACAGGAAGAATATAATTTATGAATAGATTAAACAGAAGAGGCAAAATGGTATGGTGATCTGCCAAAAAGTTCTTAGAAAGACTCAATCAGTCTATTGTTGCTTTATTTTGTAATCGCAGCTGCAAATCCATGTTTCGTCACCAGTCACTATATCACACACCAAATGTAACGGAACCTTCGTTAAATCTGGTAAGCATACCATTGCAACAAGTGACGCGGGAGGTTTTTTGAGCTTCAATTAATGTTTTTACAGGATATATACCTATGCCTATTCTTAAGATTGCCTGAATAACATGGTTGCTCACATGCCTCATTTGACGATCGTACTGCGTACAGCATCGATGTTTTAGAAAGTGTAAACTTTTTCTCGGCGTTAATCGATTCTCGATACGGGAAAAACTTATTCGCGTTACCAATTATTGCTATTACGTCAACGGTCGACATGCTATAGTATGTCAAGTATAAGATGGTGTTTAAGTGCTGGCGCTCGGAGACAATTAATAAAATTTATACTTATGCAGCCTATCGTGTGTTTTGATTATGAATAAATGAATTTAAAATGTGTATAACTATTGCTCGGTGCGCCAATAGATGTAAAAACCAGACAAATGCTATTTGTTAAGTGTTAGGTTATGTTAAAATAGTTTAACTAAAGTTTCGAGTTTTCGCATCTGTCGACGACCATCACGTGACTGAGATTAACACGACCCGCGTTAGAATTCTGCAAACTAGCTATATTGTGTCGATTTACATGGTATTGAATTGACAAATGCAGTTTGAAGACGAGCGACACTCTACATTTTAAACTACATTTAATTTTTACTGCGAGTAAATCACACTACGAAAATTTTCACTACTTAAAATCCATGGTAACGCAGACACGCGATATTTATAATGGCGCCCAAATGTTGAAACAAGAGACAAATTATCCATCCATCCATTTTAAATAGATGAAATAAACTACATTTTAAAATCAAAGAGTTCCCTTTTTAAATATCGTAATTAACCCCTTCAGCACTTACCTGGCGTTTATGCCAGCTTTCCATTGTTTTCCTATTGCCTTATTTTTATGGGTACCTCGACACATTAATATTTAACATTCGTAATATAAGTCGCTAGTTACAGACACTTTTGGTGCGCCCTATATATGTACACATAATTATAATATCATTAATTAATTTGGCATAAGTATTTTTAGTCGCGATATACGCATACTGTTTCTTTGGAAAACTTTTTGTTAAGTAAATCATATTTATACGCTTAATATATATTTCTTTTTAGTATATTTTTAAAAAGCCTACATTATAAATAAATAAATATGGTTCAATGATTAGATATCTGTGCGTAATTAAGTAATTAAGGATATAAGGCTGTTGTCGAGTCAACAGTGCAGGTGGCTTGATAACATGAAATTGCTTATTGCATATTATGACACATAAAACAAATAAAAGCAAAAAAAAAAAAACAAAAAGGTACAGTCCACATTATATTTTGTACTATTACCATTTAAACTCTTAAACATTAACTATAAGTTAAATCACTTATGGAAGTTTCAGAAAATCTACATATAAATAAACAAAAATAAAACATTTGAAGGATATTTTATTTTTATAAAAAATAAATTTCTCCTCTGTTTTGATAACCGATACAGATTTTCTTTTTTATAAATTTTATTTAGAAGTTATTGACAAGTTTTGTAGTGTTAACAATAAAAAAAAGAATATCCCCTACCACCATACTATGGTTTCCTCGTGATGTTTTCCATCAACGATAGTTCAGGGTGATTTTTTTAAAGTTGGATAAGTTGGCTTGAACCCGCGTCCACCGACACGTAATCCGGCCCTATCCATCTTGCCATCATTGCTTCATAAAATCTTTTAAACTGTCTCACTGTTTCGTATTTCAACGATACATTTTTGTAGTATATTTAACAATAATTGTAATTACATATTTGAAGAACGTTTCTTTTTGCATATTATAATATTTAACTAATTATCAGTTCAATTTTATCCTGAATTGAAGTCGAAAATTATGGTAAAAATAGGAATTTTCTCATGTTTTTCTCTGTGTACGTCCAGGTACAACGTTAAAATAAGTTCTCTTATTTGGATATTTAGCAGAGTATTTTAATATTATAATGCATGGTTTTAAAATATCCTTGTGGTTACATTGTTTCAACCTGATTATATTTCAATCTGAATATATTTAAAATAATATATTTTGTCACTCTGGTTGTCAAGAGAACATTTAAAAAACAGAAAGATAAATTATTGAAAACGGACTTATGCGAAAGTAATTTTAGATCCCAAATAGTTGAAAGGAACGTAAAAGGAACGTTTAAGGCATGCGAAGGATCTGTAAACTAACTATCAGAAAGTAACTGCAGGATTTGTAATAATGTTTATTTCCATCAGTTTAACAGTATTGGTTAATGCTGATATCGAGTAGACCAAAGAGAAAGCACAGCGACAAATTATTGCCTCGACTGTATTTATTGTTATCTATAAAAATCAGATCACATAATTTCGTCTTCCTATTAAACACCTGCTAATCCGTATTGTCTGATAAATTGGTTTTATCAATATCATAACGGTATATATAGTCGTTCAAAGTAATTTCATATCACACAAGTTAGCAACAGTAACTATAATACAATGATGCGTTTTCATAGTATTGTTCTCAGCGATGCTAGTCGCCGCTTGTGGCCAGACCACGAGCGTTTCACGATGTAAGTAAATCTAAAGTAATAAATAAAATTGAAGTGTCTGTTTGTAACGTGAAAATAACCATTTTTTACTATTTCATTTTTTGTCTTTCTGTCTGATAGTTTGTTCCGGGTAATCTCCGAAACGCCTGAACGCTTTTTAACAAAACATTGTTTATCACATAGTTGAAGTTACTCCATGTAACTCAGGGTACTTTTGTTTTTCGAAAATAATTAGGGTTCTGGGTAAAAAAAAGCACAGTTTCACTGGCAAATGTTTCAAATTGTGATGAAATAGTTTTACTTGATTATAGCACCGAAAAAAAATAAGGAAAATAATTAGGGTTCCATATAAATCATTAATACGCAGTGAAGAGCATGTGAAATTTGGGCGCAGCTGCGTGCACACAGCTAGTCAAATATAAATTTCTAAATATTGTAATTATACTTTGTTTTCCGTAACTAATAGGTTTTTCCGTTACCTCAAGTCAATTGCTATCATAAATTCTATACATTTCAAACCGTAAACCCATTTCACAAACCGGATAAATAAATACATATAATTAAAATTCATTAATTCATAGGTACTTATTTTTCTTTTTTTTTTTTAAATTTTCATTTCGTCCCCATGTCGTTATTTCTTCTTGTAAATTTTTCAGCATTAACATGTTTGAAATTTTCTTTTTCAATATCAATTTGGCATTGTTTTATGGTGAATTTCAGGCACCGCAAATCCGGGAAATCTTCCCGTCAGTACGAGCATAGCTGGTTGCAGCAATCCGCCGTGCGTCGTCCTTCACCAGTTACAGCACACCAATGTGAACATCGTTTTCAGAGCACGTGAGTAGTTTTGCATTGGTCATCACTAATATAGACCTCAAATAGTCTCTTTACATATACAACAGCTTCAAGTCAATTTATGATTATCGCGGTTTAATTTACTCTGAGAGAATTCCTAAAAACTTTTGCAAAAGAGGTACAATGATCTCTCAGTTACACAGTAAAGCTATTGTATACACTATCCCCTTTGGGGCTGAGCTCTGTAAGAAAGAATCAAATGTCTCTGGAGATTCATTTCGGAAACAGTATTCTGCACTAAAATACTTTTTTTTTTTTTTTTAAAAACAAAAATTAGCGAACTCAAAAACAATGAGGACTTTATTCAATTAGGTCCGAAAACGGGATTTATGGACGTCACCGACTGGTGAGAAAAGTCAGCAAAAATTTCGACCTAGTTCTTTGTTTCTATAAATGTTTTTTTATGTAAAACTATTACAGTCAGGTAAATCGGTAATGTACTGTGAAATCATATTGTAGATTCTAAAACTATTCACTAAAATATATCAGTAACATGTTTATACTCTTGTAAAAATACCAATTGGTCTCATGTTAATGTTTTTAGTTACAACTAAATTTTAGTAACTTCAATTATGATTAATTCAAGCGATGATGGCTCTGATCGTAGTCCGTCGGATTCCGTGTCAATGGACACGGGTTCGAGCCCAACTATGCAACTCTAAAATCAGCCTGAGCTTTCGGTAAACGAAAATATAGCATGGTGGTAGACTGTTTTCTATTAATGCCTGCCTGGGGTAGCTACCACCCTCGAGTTTGAAAACCTGTCGCCAAATACCAATAGGTGTGTTTCGGCAGCATCACGTGAGCACCAGTACCTTTAGAATTAGTGTGTTTACCATCCTAAACAGCATCGTCACTTAACACCAGATGAGATTATGATAAAAGCACTGAGCGCCTATACAATGTAAAGAAACACGAATTGTTACGTCTGCAGATAGAAAACGTTGATAAACGTTTCTCGGATCATTTTGAAAATAAATAAGTTACATTTCCTCTGTTAAATTAAGAACGTTTGTTACAGCGCGTAATATTCGCTCCATGACAACATTGGCGACGGCGTATCTGAGAGTTGGTTCCAGTACGATTCCGGTCCCATACGATTTACGAGAGCAAGCGGACACTTGCAGGTTCCTCACTAACGCACGATGCCCGGTCTCGCAAGGACAAGTCGTGAACTACACCCTCAGGATGTACATCGAGCCGTTCTTCCCCCGTGGTAAGTTTTTGTATATTACAAGATTGATAGTAAGAAACACGTGATTAAATTTGCGAGTTCGTTAGTAATTTGTTAGACTTTTTTTTTAATACCGGAATTATTGTTCATTGTTATATGACGAGAGAACATAAAAGATGCAGATAATTTATTTAAACTTTTATTTAATTTACTATCGTTTACGTTTCAGGGTACTGTAGCTGACATTGAATTCAGAGTGGTGGCAGGATAGATCTGCAGTCTTCTGTCTCCGTACTGCAATTAGGATTGCTTCGCCGCGCAGTGCCGACGGCGCTGTTTTGTCTGATGAATATTAATTTTAATGTAATGAAAAATGTATGAATGATTGTTAAATTTTTATTTCGCTTCGTTATAATATATTATTTTTGCACTCTTTACAAACTGTTTTTAATGTGTAGACTCTGATAGGTATCCTGATTTTTAATACTTATTACTAACTAAAATATTATAGAATATTTTCGATGCTATTGCAAGTATCTCTCAACTAATGTATGTAAACGATACACGCCCTTAATCTTTTTTTTATCAAGAAATATATTTATAAAAGTATCTGCAAATACAAAAAAATTATGAACATTATCCGATTGTAATAAATGCTAGCTGTCTGCCTGCGGCTGCACCCGTGTTTCATATATTCTTCACTGCGTTTTAATTTTTTTATACGGAATCCTAAAAAAAATTGTACTAAGATAAAGTTAAAATATTTCTCATAAATTAAAGTAAACGTAAAACTCACCCGTAAAACTGTACGTTGAATCGAATTTTATTCAAATTTTTATGAGTTTTTTTTTTTTACGCGGAACTCTATTTATTTTCGAAAATCTAAAGTACCCTAAGTTACCCGGAGTAACTTCAGCTATCTACAAAAAAAGTCCGGTCAAAATCGGTCCACACGTTTCGGAGATTACCCATAACAAAAAGACAGCCAGACAAAAATTTTAATTATTGCATTTTTTGGTATAGTTATCGTATATTCATACATATTTATTTATATTCGTAAAAATTTAGACAAGCTAGATCTAGTGAATGATCGTCATAATTTTAATATTAGAAGTAAAGACAAGTTGGCCGTCCCACGCTTTAGGTTAAGTAAGTGTAATAAAAGCTTTATAGGTAATAGTATTCGGTTTTACAATAAGATCCCAAGTAACATTACCGATTTACCTGACAGTAAGTTCAAGTATTATGTCAAGCAAGTTTTAATCTCAAAAGGTTATTACAGGGTGGATCATTACGTGAATGATAGTGATGTCTGAAATAACCCACATCTCTGTGCTTCCGCTAACATTATTAAGACTATATTATATAAGATTATATGAAAAAAAAGATATGTATTATATTTATTTTAAAAAAAGAACCAGATCGAGTTTCTTACCGGCTCTTCTCGACTGGGCTGTTTTCCGAACTGGTGGTAGTGTTTTAGACGTTCATAAGCGCCTTTTTAGGGCCTAAATTGAATAAAGATGTTTTTGATTTTGATTTTATTTAGTAAAAAAATAATTTTGACATTACAAACAGACACTTCCATTTTATTTATTAGTATAGATTGAATCAATCTATTGCGACGTCAAATGATATTTATGTTGGGATGTCTATCATATTTGTGTAAACGATATATAGATTATAATATAGTGTAAATTAACGACTCTAAGTTATCCTCTCCGGTATTACTATGTGTAAAGAACAGGCAAAAGTTATATCTATATACTACTAATAAATAAAATTGATGTGTCTGTGTTGTAAAATCAAAATACATAACAGTTTTTTTTTTTTTGCTAAAAACCTAATATGAATGTAAATAAGGTTCTAAAACAAAAACACAAATTTTGAAAATTTTTGTATAATTGTCCGGCTAATCTCCGGAACGGCGGGGGACCAATTTTGACGGGATTTTTTTCGGTAGATAGGTAAGTTACTCCGCGTTTCAAACCGGACCAGGCGGAAGAACTAAAAAAAACAATAAAACTTTGTTAAAAATAATAGTGTTAGGGAGAATATTATTTACAAGAAGTAAAAACAGCAAAATAATTTTAATTAAAAATAAAGAATACTTTGTAATACATAATATTTGTCTTTGTCTTACTTTTAAGAACTTACAATACAGTTTTTTTTTTCTTTTTACATAGTATAGGCTAAGAGCTTTTACCACGATCTCACCTGATGTTAAGTGACGATGAGATCCAGGATGGTAAATGTATTAAGCCTAGATACTGATACTCAAGCGATGCTGCCGGAACACACCTATTGGTGTTTGGCGACAGATTTTCAAACTTGAGGGTGGTAGCTGCCCAGGCGGGCATTGTTAGAAAATGCACTACCACCGTGCTATGGTTTCCTCACGATGTTTTGCTTCACCGAAAGATCAGGCTGATTTTAGAGTTGGATAGCTGGGCTTCAATCCGCGTATAGTATTGTATTTTATTTATTTATTTGGGAAACACACAGTTAATAAAATACACATATGGAATTGCATAACAATACTACATAAACCAGTCAAGTTTCCACTAAAATTATAATCAATGAAAGTAAATATAAGAATACTAATACCTCTATCATTACAACCTATAATATTATGGTAAACACTAGAAAATTTAAAAAAAATTCAGCGATTTTTAAAGGAACTGATGGGGCATGCAAATATATCAGTTTTATTAAAAATCTTATTATATATATCGCACGAACGAAATAAATATGTGTTCTTCACATACCTCGTTTTGACCTCGTAACCTCGTAACAGGGATTTTAAAAAGTAAGTGGTTCCTGGCATTTGGTCGAGTAACCCTAAAAGTAATTTCGCTAACAAGAAACGGGGAATCAATAAAACTTCTAAGAAGTTTAAATAAACAAATTTGATCTCTCACTATTTGACAATTAGTAAGTGAAGGCAGATGTTGCAAAGGTTTCTTTCACAACTTACATTTAAACGGTAAGTGCCTAATACATCGATTTTGTACACTTTCATTAAGGGTTTACTTGGATTCCAAATTATTGAACCATATTCTAATAGAGAACGAACCAAAGCATTGTAGAGAAGTATTAGAGTAGTTGGTTGCTTAAAATCTCTCCCAGTTCTAAGAACGAAGCCAAGAATTTTATAAGCTTTCCCAATTATTTAATAATTCCCAATTTAAGGTAATAATATTGACATGATCACTAAAGTTTAAGTTATTATCCAGATGTATACCCAAGTCTCGCAACCTGGTAACTCGTTTCATAATGATATTATTCAGATAATATTCATAAAGAAAAGGATAAACATTTCTAGAAAAAGATATTATACTACACACTTCTCAACGTTAAGATATAAATAATTCCTGCTACAATAAACAGAAAGATCATCCAGATCATTTTGAAGTAGCAAGCAATCCGAAAGAGATTTCACAATCCTAAAAATCTTCATATTGTCTGCATATAAGAGAATATCAGAGTTAACAAATACAGGAAGAATATAATTTATGAATAGATTAAACAGAAGAGGCAAAATGGTATGGTGATCTGCCAAAAAGTTCTTAGAAAGACTCAATCAGTCTATTGTAGCTTTATTTTGTAATCGCAGCTGTAAATCCATGTTTCGTCACCAGTCACTATATCACACACCAAATGTAACCTTCGTTAAATCTGGTAAGCATACCATTGCAACAAGTGACGCGGGAGGTTTTTTTGAGCTTCAATTAATGTTTTTATAGGATATATACCTATGCCTATTCTTAAGATTGCCCGAATAACATGGTAGCTCACATGCCTCATTTGACGATCATACTGCGTACAGTATCGATGTTTTTGCAAGTGTAAACTTTTTCTCGGCGTTAAGCGATTCTCGATACGGGAAAAACTTATTCGCGTTCTATTACGTCAACGGTCGACATGCTATAGTATGTCAAGTATAAGATGGTGTTTAAGTGCTGGCGCTCGGAGACAATTAATAAAATGTATTCTTATGCAGCCTGTCGTGTGTTTTGATTATGAATAAATGAATTTAAAATGTGTATAATTATTGCTCGGAGCGCCAATAGATGTAAAAACCAGACAAATGTTATTTGTTAAGTGTTAGGTTATGTTAAAAAATAGTTTAACTATAGTTTCGAGTTTTTTTCGCCTCTGTCGACGACCATCACGTGACTGAGATTAACACGACCGCGTTAGAATTCTGCAAACTAGCTATAATGTGTCGATTTACATGGTACTTAATTGACAAATGCAGTTTGAAGACGAGTGACATTCTAAATTTTAAACTACATTTAACTTTTACAGCGAGTAAATCACACTACGAAATTTTTTTACTACTTAAATCCATGGTCACGCAGACACGCGATATTTATAATGGCGCCCAAATGTACAAACAAGAGACAAATAGATGAAATAGACTACATTTTAAAATCAAAGACTTCCCTTTTAAAATATCGTAATTAATTTTAAATATTCGTAATGTAAGTCGCTAGTTACAGACACTTTTGGTGCGTCCTATATATGTACACATAATTATAATATCATTAATTAATTTGGCATAAGTATTTGTAGTCGCGATATACCCACACTCTTTCTTTGGAAAACTTTTTGTTAAGTAAATAATATTTATACGCCTAATTGGTTGTAATATATCTTTTTATAATTTTTTTTTTCAAAAAGCCTACATTACTAATAAATAAATAAGGTTAAATCATAGATAGATATCGGTGTGTAATTAAGTAATTAAGGATATAAAGCTGTTGTCGAGTCAACAGTGCAGGTGGCTTGATAACATGAAATTGCTTATTGCATATTATGACACATAATGTCTGTTTCAACAAATAAAAAACAAAAAGGTACAGTCCACATTATATTTTCTTCTATTCCCTTAAACATTAACTATAAGTTAAATCACTTAAGGAAGTTTCAGAAAATCTACATATAAATAAACAAAAATAAAACATTTGAAGGATATTTTATTTTTATAAAAAATAAATTTCTCCTCTGTTTTGATAACCGATACAGATTTTCTTTTTTATAAATTTTATTTAGAAGTTATTGACAAGTTTTGTAGTGTTAACAATAAAAAAAAAGAAAATCCCCTACCACCATACTATGGTTTCCTCGTGATGTTTTCCATCAACGATAGTTCAGGGTGATTTTTTTAAAGTTGGATAAGTTGGCTTGAACCCGCGTCCACCAACACGTAATCCGGCCCTATCCATCTTGCCATCATTGCTTCATAAAATCTTTTAAACTGTCTCACTGTTTCGTATTTCAACGATACATTTTTGAAGTATATTTAACAATAATTGTAATTACATATTCGAAGAACGTTTCTTTTTGCATATTATAATATTTGACTAATTATCAGTTCAATTTTATCCTGAATTGAAGTCGAAAATTATGGTAAAAATAGGAATTTTCTCATGTTTTTCTCTGTGTACGTCCAGGTACAACGTTAAAATAAGCTCTCTTATTTGGATATTTGGCAGAGTATTTTAATATGATAATGCCTGGTTTTAAAATATCCTTGTGGTTACATTGTTTCAACCTGATTATATTTCAATCTGAATATATTTAAAATAATATATTTTGTCACTCTGGTTGTCAAGAGAACATTTAAAAAACAGAAAGATAAATTATTGAAAACGGACTTACGCAAAAGTAATTTTAGATCCCAAATAGTTGAAAGGAACGTGAAAGGAACGTTGCAGGCATGCGAAGGATCTGTAAACTAACTATCAGAAAGTAACTGCAGGATTTGTAATAATGTGTTTATTTCCATCAGTTTAACAGTATTGGTTAATGCTGATATCGAGTAGACCAAAGAGAGAGCACAGCGACAAATTATTGCCTCGACTGTATTTATTGTTATCTATAAAAATCAGATCACATAATTTCGTCTTCCTATTAAACACCTGCTAATCCGTATTGTCTGATAAATTGGTTTTATCAATATCATAACGGTATATATAGTCGTTCAAAGTAATTTCATATCACACAAGTTAGCAACAGTAACTATAATACAATGATGCGTTTCATAGTATTGTTCTCAGCGATGCTAGTCGCCGCTTGTGGCCAGACCACGAGCGTTTCACGATGTAAGTAAGTCTAAAGTTATAAATAAAATTGAAATGTCTGTTTGTAACGTGAAAATAACTAGTTTTTACTATTTCATTTTTTGTCTTTCTGTCTGATAGTTTGTTCCGGGTAAGCTCCGAAACGCCTGAACGCTTTTTAACAAAACATTGTTTATCACATAGTTGAAGTTACTCCATGTAACTCAGGGTACTTTTGTTTTTCGAAAATAATTAGGGTTCTGGGTAAAAAAAAAGCACAGTTTCACTGGCAAATGTTTCAAATTGTGAGAAATAGTTTTACTTGATCTTAGCACCGAAAAAAAATAAGGAAAATAATTAGGGTTCCATATAAATCATTAATACGCAGTGAAGAGCATGTGAAATTTGGGCGCAGCTGCGTGCACACAGCTAGTCAAATATAAATTTCTAAATATTATAATGATACTTTGTTTTCCGTAACTAATAGGTTTTTCTGTTACCTCAAGTCAATTGCTATCATAAATTCTATACATTTCAAACCGTAAACCCATTTCACAAACCGGATAAATAAATACATATAATTAAAATTCATTAATTCATAGGTACTTATTTTTCTTTTTTTTTTTTAAATTTTCATTTCGTCCCCATGTCGTTATTTCTTCTTGTAAATTTTTCAGCATTAACATGTTTCAAATTTTCTTTTTCAATGTCAATTAATTTGGTATTGTTTTATGGTGAATTCCAGGCACCGCTAATCCGGGAAATCTTCCCGTCAGTACGAGCATAGCTGGCTGCAGCAGACCGCCATGCGTCCTTCACCAGTTACAGCACACCAATGTAAACATCGTTTTCAGAGCACGTGAGTAGTTTTGCATTGGTCATCACTAATATAGACATCTAATAGTTTCTTTACATATAAAACAGCTTCAAGCCAATTTATGATTATCGCGGTTTAATTTACTCTGAGAGAATTCCTAAAAACTTTTGCAAAAGAGGTACAATGATCTCTCAGTTACACAGTAAAGCTATTGTATACACTATCCCCTTTGGGGCTGAGCTCTGTAAGAAAGAATCGAATGTCTCTGGAGATTCATTTCAGAAACAGTATTCTGCACTAAAATACTTTTTTTTTTTTTTTTTTTAAAAACAAAAATTAGCGAACTCAAAAACAATGAGGACTTTATTCAATTAGGTCCGAAAACGGGATTTCTGGACGTCACCGACTGGTGAGAAAAGTCAGCAAAAATTTCGACCTAGTTCTTTGTTTCTATAAATGTTTTTTTTTTTATGTAAAACTATTACAGTCAGGTAAATCGGTAATGTACTGTGAAATCATATTGTAGATTCTAAAACTATTCACTAAAATATATCAGTAACATGTTTATACGCTTGTAAAAATACCAATTGGTCTCATGTTAATGTTTTTAGTTACAACTAAATTTTAGTAACTTCAATTATGATTAATTCAAGCGATGATGGCGGTGTTATGCCACTATGCAACTCTAAAATCAGCTTGAGCTTTCGGTAAACGAAAACATAGCATGGTGGTAAATTATTTGCTATTAATACCTGCCTGGGGTAGCTACCACCCTCGAGTTCGAAAACCTGTCGCCAAATATCAATAGATGTGTTGCGGCAGTATCACATGAGAACCAGTACCTTTAGAATTAGTGTGTTTATCATCCTAAACAGCATCGTCACTTAACACCAGGTGAGATTATGGTAAAAGCACTGAGCGCCTATACAATGTAAAGAAACATGAATTGTTACGTCTGCAGATAGAAAACGTTGATAGACGTTTATTTATTTTGAAAATAAATAAGTTACATATAAGTTATATTTCCTGTGTTAAATTAAGAACGTTTGTTACAGCGCGTAATATTCGCTCCATGACAACATTGGCGACGGCGTATCTGAGAGTTGGTTCCAGTACGATTCCGGTCCCATACGATTTACGAGAGCAAGCGGACACTTGCAGGTTCCTCACTAACGCACGATGCCCGGTCTCGCAAGGACAAGTCGTGAACTACACCCTGAGGATGTACATCGAGCCGTTCTTCCCCGTGGTAAGTTTTTGTATATTACAAGATTGATATCAACCCCTTGAGCACTTACCTGGCGTTTACGCCAGCTTTCCATTGTTTTCCTATTGTCTTATATTTAAGGATACTCGACACTCGTGATTAAATTTGCGAGTTCGTTAATAATTTGTTAGACTGTTTTTTTAAAACCGGAATTATTGTTCATTGTTATATGACGAAAGAACATAAAAGATGCAGATAATTTATTTAAACTTTTATTTAATTTACTATCGTGTACGTTTCAGGGTACTGTAGCTGACATTGAATTCAGAGTGGTGGACCAGGATAGATCTGCAGTCTTCTGTCTCCGTACTGCAATTAGGATTGCTTCGCCGCGCAGTGCCGACGGCGCTGTTTTGTCTGATGAATATTAATTTTAATGTAATGAAAAATGTATATACCTGATTGTACCTGAATATACCTGATTGTTAAAGTTTTATTTCGCTTTGTTATAATACATTATTTTTGCACTCTTTACAAACTGTTTTTAATTTGTAAACTCTGATAGGTATCCTGATTTTTAGTACTTATTACTAACTAAAATATTATACAATATTTTCGATGCTGTTGCGAGTATCTCCCGACTATTACGATACACTCCCTTAATCCCTTTTTTTATCAAGATATATATTTATGAAAGTATCTACAAAGATTCAAAAAACATCGAGGTCGAAGAGAGCAATATTTTTTGTATTTGTTTTATTCGTAAATAGTATTCTTTCATTGGTTGAAATTAGACTTTAATCATCATTTATTGCAAAAATTGTTTTTAATGTTTTTTTATTTACTAACTAAACAAACTAAACTAACTAACCTAAACAAAAAAAGAAGAATGCCTAACCTACTACCCAAGGAACAATGACACTAAACTGTTTTATTTTTGCCTATTTACAGATGATCATAATATTATAGAAAACGAAAAGGACACTCTAATAATCGGTACTTTATTATTTTGAAAGATCGATCTTTTGGGCCCAGATGTTTTGTGAATCGATTCACAAAACGATGCTTTTTGAAAAGGATTTCCCATCCCTACTTAGGGGACTGATAACATCGGCCGTCCGCCGTTCTATGTGCGCGGTCCGGTCTGTTGTGTGTTACCACCATAAAGGATGATTGCATGCATCAGATAATGTTTATGCTTCATTGCTCTCACACGCAGACGTACAAATGGACAATTTTAAAATAATTGTATTTTATTCTTTACAAAATAAAGTGCGAAATAATTTCTAAGTGCTAATAATTAAAAAAAATATTTTTCATAATAAAATAATACTTATACTATAGTATTTGATATCTAGAAAATCTCAGTTTTTCGTGGGGTAGGCAGAATACTTGAGCACCTATCAAATGTTGTGTAACAAACGAGTGGGGTACCTTGATGGGTCCTCACATGGCAGACTACATTTTATCCTGCAGGGACATCACAAGGAGAACTTGGAAAAAAACCATAATTATTACCTCGAGCTAGCCCCTGCAATTGACTAGTTTCAGCCACTTGAATAAGTTGCGTTAGACCTATAACGAATAACAAAAAATACAACAACATTATTGAACAACCTAAATGAAGCAGTGCCGTTGAAAAACTGGAATCTTTTGTTACACCGTGGAATAAAAGTAGGGTGAAACCCGGATAAATACAGCAGTGGGTAGGCGCCTCGTGTTAAAAAATCTATATTCCCAGAATCGCTACAAATAACTATTCATTTAAATAGGAAACGAGAGTGCCAAAAGCCGTCGTGAAGAACTGAATCGTCTTACTGTACGTGTGGTTATCTCCACAACAAATCAACGAATGCTTAAAATTTCATACATGTAACCTAACTCGTATGTTTTTTATACTGTATAGCCCCTGTGCTTTGACCACGAACTCACCTGATGTTTATCATGGTGACGATGTGGCCATGTTCGGCCAACACACTAAGCCTCGAGGTAATGGTTCTTAAGTTATGGTTCGGGAAAACGCTTATTGGTATTTAGCGATAAATTTTCAAACTTGAGGTTGGTAGCTACCCAGGCGGGCATTATTAGAAAATGGCCTTCATTTATTTTTTTATTTTTTTGACGGGGGGAAATGCATTTACGCACTACCCTTATCTATTGTATTTGGAGGATCAGAGTCCCCCAAAAACAATCGATAAGGGGGCACGGAGTGACGAGCTCCGTGCCAGTGTGGGACTCACCCGGGCGTGAAGCGCCCGGAAATACCCACTAAAACCCCCCGGAGCCGTCCGCCGCATTTGTGTTGGGGGCGATACGGGGTTGCTTTCGCATGTCGCCGCGTCGCCCCCCCTGCAGCGAACCCACCAGACCCGTCAGTGCAATGGCCCGAATTAGAAAATGGCCTACCATCATTCCTCACGATGTTTTTCTTACCCAGAAGCTCAGGCTGATTTTAGAGTTGCATAGGCGGGCTCAAAACCGCGTACATTTACGTGGAATCCGACCATACTACCAACTGCACCATCTATTGACCACCACACACCAGAATAAAACACCATTAGAATACCGTAATCCTTCAATGATTTTAAAATGTTAAATGACATAACGAGAAATATTCCATACATTCTACCTACCTACTTAGGTCCTTCCTAGGATCTTTATGGTGTGTCATATAGTTAGGCGAATATCCTCAAGAAAATGGACGCTAAGCTCAATTCCTGCTCAATGAATAATTATTGCCTCTCATCATTCTCCTGCCTTTTCCCAACTCACTTGGGGTCGGCGCAGTATGTTTTCTTCTTCCATACGTCCCTATCAGCCGTCATTTCTTCATTCACTCCTTTTTCTTTCATATCATTTCTTACACACTCCATCCACACTTTCTTTGGCCTTCCTCTACTTTTCCATCCTTCCACATTCATATTCATTACTATTTTACCCACACGCGCTTCCTCTCTTCTCATAACATGTCCATACCACGACAAACGAGAACCTTTCAACTTTTCTACCATTGACGCAACTTTCAAA
Organism: Samia ricini; assembly: GCA_014132275.2. Taxonomy (NCBI): domain Eukaryota; kingdom Metazoa; phylum Arthropoda; class Insecta; order Lepidoptera; family Saturniidae; genus Samia; species Samia ricini. The sequence continues at coordinate 27,463,102 of AP028168.1, forward strand.
CTCCCTCTAATATATTCATTCCTTATTTTATCCATTCTTGTAACACCACACATCCATCTCAACATTCGCATCTCAGCTACATGCAGTCGCTTCTCATCCATCTTCTTACTGATAATTATTGCCTCTGTGGAGTTGTATTACGGACTGTCGTTCTGAGGTCTTGGGTTCGATCCTCGGGTCGGGTCAAGTGATATGGGGTTTTTCTACTCAGTATCATCCCGGAGTTTGAAATTTGTGCCCGATATGGTGACAGGCTTCGCCCCCTGTCACATCTGGGACGGAACTAAGCTCGGCGAAATGTGGGTAGTGTAGTTCGCTATTTCACCTCTGCCTAACCCTTCGGGGATAACAGGCTTATATTTTTATGAGTATGAATAATTATTAAGTCAACAAAAACAAAACGTAAGAACAATAAATGCTAAATTAATACCTAATTGTAAAATTAGTAAAGTTCTTTCTAAAAGTAGGGTAACACAAATATATCCTTACAATGAAAGACAACATCCGTGTGTACGTCTATCAGTTATTTGGCTTATAACTGGAGAATCTGAATCTGGAGACTGCGCGCCCGCGGCTCTGCCTGTATTTTATCTATTCTTCACTGCATAATATAGTTTTTAAAATAATCATTGTAATATAATGTTTTTTTTTCAAACATTTTTATAATAACAAATTTGTAATAAAAAAAAAATACGCTGAATCCAAATAATGTGTCAAAATAAAAGTAGCCTAAAGTTACGGGGAATAAATTCAGCCTTCTGCTAAAAAGGTTCCATCAAAATCGGTTTAGACGTTCCGATATAAGCCGTAACAAACAGACAGGGACGAGACATGAAAATGTAAAAATTGTGTTTTTGCTCTAGGTACCATATGTATATTCATATGTATTTGGTATAATGTTGTTATTTTGATTTTAAAAACAGATACTTCAATATTTTTTATTTGTATAAATGATAGATGAAGCGGTACTGGAAGCGAGACTGTGACTAATCTTGATACTTAATGTGCAGGACAGCGCGATAGAGGGCGCATATTAGTCTAGATAGAGGGCGCATATTAGTCTAGATAGAGGGCGCATATTAGTCTAGATAGAGGGCGCATATTAGTCTAGATAGAGGGCGCATATTAGCTAGATAAATTATGCATATTATCTAGATAGACGGCGCGTAATTATTAGATAAGATCCCGCGTATATTTAGGAAATAACAGAACAGTTTACGGAATAGAATTACTGAATTACGTAATTGTAAAGAATATTACGTTGAACGCACGCGTCGAGAACATAGCATCTTTGTGAGAGCGAGACAATACACCTCGCGGCACCGCCGGGCGGCGTGCTCTGATTCGCCGAACGCGACCGGCCTACCTCGATCCGTAGCAACGGGGTCACACACAGGCCGGGAGCTTAAATATCCGCCCGGGACGGTGCCAGTTATGCGATGCGAGTCGTGATCGGTAAGCGGAGGTGTGCGCACGCATGCCTCGTTCGCTCGCTCCAACTCGATATCGATTTTTTCGCTTTCGTTTCGTTTCGTGTCGTAGTCGTGTGTTTTCGTGACATCAGTGACTGGCTTTCAGTAACCGAGGTGACGCAGACCTACTTCGCGTCGCGTGCCGACTTGTAGTAAGTTTAATATTCGGTGTTGTAAATTTATTTACAACATCGTTTATTTCGAATATCGTACGTTTTAGTACGCGCGCGTGTTACGTATATTCACCCGTAAGGTGAAGATACGTCTTTTCTTAACTGTTACTTTTTGACTTTTGAAGATAACTTTCGTATAATAGTGGTCACCACTGGATACCTAGCGGTGACAACCCAAGGTGGTGCGGGGTTATCAGGCGTGCCCCAGAGACCCCCTTCAGGGGTCTCCCTATACCTGACATAGTTTCGGTGCGTAGTCGCGCCGAAATCCTCAGTCACACCCTCCCATCCCGCCTCAATCCATCCTCTGGGTGCTGTGTGGGCGTAATCTCGATCTAGCCGAGTTACGTTCTCGGCCCTAGAGATTGATAGGGCGTCCACCTAGGCCTAGTAGGTACCAACTCTTTTGGGTCATTGCCCCTCGACTCAAAGGTCCCTTGCGAGGCTCGCGTAGCCTCATTAGGTTTTTGGCGCGCCCCCCTGCCCTTCAGGCAGGGAGGTAGTTCACCCCCCTGCCCTCTCGCCGTCTCGAGATGGCTGATTTTATGACAACGGAGCATCAGCTCCTTAGTTTTGTTAAGGTTTTGCTCGCAAAGTCTCCCGAACTCGCTCGGGAATTCGCGCATTTTAAAACTAATTTGCCAGGTCCGTCCGCCGCGCTCCCGCCTCGTGTACGCAAGCCAGTACAAAACATTAACGCTCCGGAGCGTTCGCGCGCACGCACTCCACCCGCGTCAATTTCTGGAAGGGAATCGTCCTTTTTAAAGAGGCGGGCTTCGCCCCATCAGGGCGCCCGTTCCTGCTCTAGATCACGCTCGCGCTCTCGATCGCGGTCTCCCCCTCGTCCGCGCTCTGCGGACATCATAAATGTGCCTACGGGCAACAGGTACTCCCCATTGTCCCCTCCGGATGAGGCCGACAGACGTCCGTGCCTGATGCCGGACTTTACACGTCCTGCTCCTCCATCATCATCCGAATCAGACTCTGATGATATGGATGTAGAGTTTCCACCGCTGGACGACGGTTTCACCGTCCAACAGCGGAAGTCAAAAAGGAAGACGACTGCTTCTCCGCCGCTCCCAACCACTGGTCCTAAGCTCCTCGCTACTGAGGACGCCAAGCAGCAGCCCAAACCGGTACCCGTCGCGGTATCAGCTACACCCAAACCCGCGGTACAATCCTCACAGGCACAGCCTGTAAAGATTCGCCCGCCTCCACCGGTCACGGTCCAGGACAAGGCGTCCTGGACTCGTATCTCTTCGGCTCTACAAAGCCGAAAAATCCATTATACGCATGCCACCAGCGTCCGTGATGGTATAATGGTTAAAGTCCCTACTATCAAGGACTTTAAGGACCTTACCAGCTTCCTTAGAGAAGCGAAATACGCGTTTTTCACGCACGCACTCGAAGAGGAGAAGTCCCTTCGAGTAGTGATTAAGAAGGTCCCGAAAGAGATCTCGTGCGAGGATGTCACGGCCTCACTTAAGGCCCAGAACATCCCCGTGATAGAGGTTCACCGAATGATAGCCCCCCGAGACAGGAAACCATACAACATGGTCCTGGTCTCACTGCCAGCCACTGCAGAGGGTAAAGAGGTCTTCAACCTCAGGACCCTCTGTGGGCTCTCTGGCATTAGCGTAGAGCCACCCCACAAAAAGTCCTACCCGACGCAGTGCCACCGCTGCCAAGGGTACGGTCATAGTTCTCGGAGCTGCTTCATGGCTCCGAGATGTGTTAAGTGTCTGGGTGAGCATCTCACCCCAGACTGCCCCCGTCCTAAGGACACCTCCGATCCCCCCAGCTGCGCCTTATGCCGGCAGGAGGGTCACCCCGCGAATTATCGTGGGTGCCCGTGTGCACCCAGGGTGAAGCGGAACCACCCTAGAAAGGGTGGTAGGCAGGTTACCCAGGGGAACCCTGCTCCGCTTCTCGCTCAGCCTCAAGTGCCATCAATGACACTGAAGGCTTTCCCATGCCTACCAGGCACGTCGGTAGCGCCTTCAGCGGTGTTGACCCGTCCGTTTACTTCCCGACCCGCGATGGCCCCTCTGGCTCCGTGGGCTCTAAAACCCCAAGCCGCGGCGCAACCGCGCCAGTCCGCCCCTTCTCTGGGCCCTCAGGCCACCCCATCCAATCTCACTGGTTTAGACCGAGTGTTTTTCCTCCTGCGCGTCCATGACGTGCAGGAGGTCGTCGCTTTCAACAATTTGTTGAACAGCGGTGCCGGAAATGCCGAGTTGGACGCGATCACTCGGTACCCAGCTATTGCCATGACCATCCAAGGTCTGGCCCGTGCCACATGCCATCCTTAATCAATGGCTAAGATAAAGCCTCGCGGATTGTCTCTCTCTTTTTTCAACGCTCGGAAACTCGTCCCGCAGCGTACTCTAATCGCGAACTTCCTCCGCGATCGTCAAATAGATGTGTTTCTTGTCCAGGAAACCCTCCTGAAACCCAAGGATCGTAATCCTACGATTGCGAACTACTGTATCGTTCGGAACGATAGATTGCCCCCCAGAAGGGGCGGTGGTACTCTCATTTATTACAAGCGGTCTCTCTACTGCACGCCGCTAGACCCTCCTGAACTCACAAACATGGAAGTTTCTGTGTGCAGAATTGGTATGACTGGCCATCCGTCAATCGTACTAGTATCTGTATACCTCTCCCCCAATAGCGAACTCCTACTATCTGATCTAGGGAAACTTCTCGCCCTCGGCGACTCAGTAATCATCGCAGGTGACCTCAACAGTGGGCACACGATCTGGAACAGCTCGAGGGATTCACCTAACGGGATCATACTCGAGAGTCTGGTACCTGGGCTCAACTGTGAGGTCATCGCTCCTTCAGAGCCTACCCACTATCAAGCGCACTGCCGCCCGACAGTGCTAGACATAGCGATTCTGAAAGGAGTCTCGCTACCTGTGCGTCTTATACAAGTCGTACATGAACTTGACTCCGACCACCGCCCAGTCGTTCTACACTTAGGTCAACCGGATGGCTCTAGTTCGCCAGTTGTAAAGGTCACAGACTATTACAAGCTCGGCCGGTATCTGAAGGACCATCAGTCCTCACCTCCATTAGATAGGATCCCTGATGTACTGGATACGTCTGCGGACGCGGATCTCGCGATCGATTCCTTGGTTGAGCATCTCAACATCGGAATCAGGGAGACCTCGAAAGAGGTGCAAGCGGCGAACGATCGCCGGTTCATACTCCCTGATGACGTAAGAGCCCTGCTCACCCAAAAGAACGCCGCGACCCGCGCCCACGACACGTATCCAACTGAGGAAAATCGTGCACGCTTACGTTTTTTACGTAGAGCGGTGAAATACCGCATAGATGAGTTCCGTAACAATAGATGGAACAGTCTCCTCGAGGAGCTGAAACCCTCCCACCTCGCGTACTGGAAGCTTGCACGATCAATGAAGACGGTCCGTACCGTCGCTAGTATGCCCCCCCTGGACAGAAACGCACAGGGTCTTCTACCCGCATTTGACGATGACGAAAAAAAGCTGAGTGCTTAGCCGCTAGCCTCGAGCAGCAATGTTCCCCCGTCACTGACAACGTTGACGCCCTCCACGTCTCCGATGTAGAGTCCTCGGTACAGGACTTAGACGCTCTTTCCCCGGTTGTCCCCCTCACACCTGTCACCTGTGATGAGGTCACCACCACTATTAAGGGCCTTAAGCCCAGGAAATCTCCCGGTCCGGACGGGATCAGGAATGAAGTGCTTAAGCTTCTTCCACCTCGTCTCATCGCGTTACTGGTCTGCATCTTCAATGCGGCCATTAAAAATCACCACTTTCCAGCCGTCTGGAAAGAAGCGATAGTCATAGGTATTCACAAGCCTGGAAAAGACACCAGGTTACCAGATAGTTACCGTCCAATCAGCTTATTAAGCACAATAGGCAAACTCTACGAGCGGATCCTTCTGAACCGTCTCCTAGTTGTGATAGAGGACAAAAATCTTTTGCCCCCCGAACAGTTCGGTTTCAGAGCCAGACACTCTTGCGCGCACCAAGTGCAACGCCTCACGGAGCACATCCTGTCAAACTTTCATCGAACCCCAAACACACCCTGGCATACGCTCGCTGTCTTCTTCGACGTTGCCAAGGCATTCGACAAGGTCTGGCATGCCGGCCTTGTATTTAAATTAGTAAAGTTAGGTATCCCTGACACGCTAGTTCACATCCTACGTGATTACATTTCAAATCGTAGTTTCCGCTTTAGAGTAGAGTCTACTCTCTCTTCAGCCCACCCAATTCGCGCAGGAGTTCCCCAGGGTTCCATTCTGGCGCCCGTCCTCTTCAATCTCTATATAGCAGATCTACCCGACCTAAACCCGAACCTGAAAGAACACCCGGTCCCAGGCCGAGAGTGCAGTAAGGTTCATTTAGGTCTATACGCCGATGACACGGTCGTTTATTTTTTCTCATAGACAAAGAGTTATTCTTAGAGCCCGCGTCCAAAAGGCTGTCAACACCTTAAGTCTTTGGTACAAAAAGTGGCGCATAGCGATAAACCCGGGAAAGAGCACCGCGATCATGTTTTCCGCAAAAAACGAGACCCCTCCACCTCCCATTAAATACCTAGGTGTAGAGATCCCCTGGGCTACCGAAGTCAAGTACCTCGGTGTCCGATTAGACGTCCAAATGACTTTCCAACCTCACTTTAAAAAAGTCAAGCACCAGACCACCATGGTGCTAGGGCGGCTTTTCCCCCTATATAACTCCCGGAGTAAGATGGCTCTCCGCCATAAAATTACTCTGTATAAAACCGTCGTCAGACCGATCATGACTTATTGTGCCACCGCCTTCGCCCATAAAGACTTGGCTCCCTTTCAAGTGATTCAGAATCGCTTCGTAAGGAAAGCCGTAGGTGCCCGAGGGTATCAGAGAAATGTGGACTTACACAGAGATCTGAACCTACCCTCCATCTATTCCGTAATCAAGTCCCAGTGTCGCGCCTTCTTTGATCACGCAGAGACACACCCAAACCCGCTCATATCGAGAGCTGTAGCTTACCCCGCCGATCCGTTAGCTCCGAATTCGCTTCGGAGACCGCGAAATGTCCTTACCGACCCCGACGATAAAATCACCGCCGCAAATAGGATCTTTCCCCATCACCCGAGAAAACATGCGTGCCAGCGCCCACGCCCGCGAAACCGCCGTTCCCGCCGCCGGGGACTGGCAGGTAACTTTGCTCCCGCACACTCTCCGGGTCCCCCTCAGGCGGCGACCCAAGACGTGTCTCGTTCCCCAACTGGGGAGGCTCTTGACGTCGCCGCCAGCGCGATACAGTAACACTGACCATGCATTGAGCATTACACGCACAACACCGCACTCACACTCCTGCACATAACACGCAGGTACATAGGTCCTGTAAGGAACTTTTTTTTTTTTATTTTAATAAATGAAAATGTAGGGAACAGCTAGGACACAACTCGCGAGAGAGTTTTGAACACACAGGTGACGGCCAAGCCGAGGTTCGTACCACTTTGGTAGCCCTTGAGCTAGTCACCTTATTGCGGCTGAGTGCCCTCAGCACTCGCCCCCAAAGTTCGGTGAAGCTGTAAAGGCCCTTCCGGTCAACAGCATTAGCTAGGTTAAAAAAAAAAAAAAAAAAAAAAAAAAAAAAAAAAAAAAAAAAAGTGCCAGTTATGCAGTCATCGATCGCTCTCCGAAGAAAAAAACAACTAAGAACTAAACTCTGAGACAGAAGCAGTAGTCAAACATTCAGCAAGTAGTCCGCAAGAAGTCCTCAAGCAACAGTGCACTGCGTTCAAAGAATTCGCGTCTTGAACCATAGTGATCCGCGCTCCGACCTGACCGTGAATCCGCGTCCCCGAGTACGAGAACCGCGCTCCGACCTGACCGTGATTCCGCGTCCCGAGCCACAGTGATCCGCGTTCCGAACCTACGCGATCCGCGAACCGAACCAGTGAACCGCGTATCGAACTATAGTGGGTCTCGAATTCCGCGTAATTCGAGACGTATCGTGCGCGTAAACTCACACACGGGTGTGAGTACGAGTGTGAGTCCTGTAAGGACAACTGTGAGTATTAGTGTAAGGACTGTAGTGAGGACTATTGTGCGCGTTATATATTGTCTAATTGTAGTGTATCTTGTCTTCATATTGTGTTAATCTTGTGCATGGCTTTATATCCTGTTTAATATCTTGTGTCTACTGTTTCTATATTGTGTTGTCTCTGTCTATCTTGTTTCTATTGTAATTGTGTTGTCTGTGTTATATAGTATTCCTAGATTGTGTCTGTTTTATATTGTAATTGTGTCTTCTGTATTATAACGTGTAATTGTGTTGTGTAAACTCGTGTCTAACCTGTAATAAACATATTGTTTAAACTTTCTATCTGGCATTATTTACTACATCTCTCGCAATCCAGCAACAACGGTGTGTTTTAGCGGACTGCCAAAACAACATCGCAGGCTGTCCCGCACATCGCATGGTCCTTCGCAGCCGGATCTACGAGAGTGTAGTAAATAGAACGAACAACATGCCAGCAACCAGATCTACAGGAAGGCACGGGGAGACACAGACTTCACTATCGACAGTCACCGTGATGGGGTCCGAATTCGACACGGGCACTACTACGTGCGTCACGGCAACGGTGAAAAGGAACCAGTCAACGGCCGCAACTGAACAGCGAGCCGTCATAGAAGGCACACAGCAGCAGCAGGCGGTCACGAAGTCCGACGCCGCCAGCGAAGAGCACGGAGAGCGTCGAGCTGCATCACGGACAAGCAGGCGTTCAAAGGCCGAACGTCTAGCCGAGGCTGCAGCCAGAATAGCCAGACTGAAATTGGAACTGGCTGCAGCCGAATATGAGGCGGAACAGAGTAGGTATGTCGGGTATACTTCCAGATCCGACAAGACGCAGCATGTCCACACGTGGTTGGATACGACCACGACAGAGTTGGTCGCAATAGCAGAACGAACGTTCAGACCCGAGGCGACGGATATAGGATCATCATGCCCAGTGATCAGTGACGTATCCTGGGACGACATGGTGATAACATCGGCGGGATCCACTGCCGCACAGCCGTCGCCGCAGCGACCTCAACTCCTAGCCGCATCCTGGGACAACACAGCGTCTACACCGGCGGGAGACACCGCCGCACATCCGCCTCCACAGCCAGCCGAAGTCCCAGTGATCACCGCCGCATCCTGGGACGCTGCGCCGCAGCCAGCGAGTGTCACCGTCGTACACCCGCTGCCGCCGCAGCTGCCGCCGCCAATGGTCGAGTCGAGGATGGAGCATAGTGTGCCGCCGCCAGTGACCACAGCCGAGTCCTGGCAGTCGAGAGCACCGCGTCCTCCGACCAGCAGAACGAAGGCGACGGATACAGCACCACCTGAGCCCCCAGCGAGCAGAGCCGTAGCCTGGGGTAAGGTAAGCGCATCGGCGGGAGCCACCGCCACCGAACAATTGCAGTCAGCCGGGTCCCCAGTGATCAGTGACGTATCCTGGGGTAAAATGACCGCATCGGCGGGAGCCACCGCCGCACAGCCGCCGCAGTCGGCCGAGTTCCCAGTGATCACTGACGCATCCTGGGGTAACATGGTGACTGCATCAGCGGAAGCTACTGCCGCACATCTGCCGCAGCAAGCCAAATCCCCAGTGATCAGTGACGTATCCTGGGGTAAGATGACCGCATCGGCGGGAGCCACCGCCGCACAGCCGCCGCAGTCGGCCGAGTTCCCAGTGATCACTGACGCATCCTGGGGTAACATGGTGACTGCATCAGCGGAAGCTACTGCCGCACATCTGCTGCAGCAAGCCAAACCCTCAGTGATTACCGTATCCTGGGGTAAGATGACCGCATCGGCGGGAGCCACCGCCGCACAGCCGCCGCAGTTGGCCGAGTTCCCAGTGATCACTGACGCATCCTGGGGTAACATGGTGACTGCATCAGCGGAAGCTACTGCCGCACATCCGCCGCAGTCAGCCGAATCCCCAGTGAGCAGAGCCGCATCCTGGGGTAACATGATGACAGCATCGGCGGGAGCCACCCCCGCACAGCTACCGAAGTCAGCCGAGGCTCCAGCGATCACAGCCGCATCGCGGAGCGCTACGGCGCAGCCAGCGGGCGTCATCAACACACACCCGCTGCCAGAACGGCGAGAACCGCCGTCACCGTCAGCCGAGGTCCCAGTGAGCGATGTTGCATCCTGGGACGCTGCGGCGCAGCCAGCGGGCGTCACCGACGAACACCCGCTGCCGGAACGGCGAGAACCGCCGTCACCGTCAGCCGAGGTCCCAGTGAGCGATGTTGCATCCTGGGACGCTGCGGCCCAGTCAGCGGGCGTCACCGCCGCACACCCGCTGCCCGAACAACGGCGAGAACCGCCGTCAAAGTCTGCAGAGGTCCCAGTGAGCGCTGCCGCATCCTGGGGCGCTGCGGCGCAGCCAGCGGGCGTCATCGACGCACACCCGCTGCCCGAACAATGGCGAGAACCGCCGTCACAGCCGGCCGAGGCTCCAGCGAACACAGCCGCATCGCGGAGCGCTACGGCCGAGTCAGCGGGCGTCACCGCCGCACACCCGCTGCCGGAACAACGGCGAGAACCGCCGTCACAGTCAGCCGAGGCTCCAGCGATCACAGCCGCATCGCGGAGCGCTACGGCGCAGCCAGCGGGCATCACCGACGCACACCCGCTGCCGGAACGACGGCGAGAACCGCCGTCACAGTCTGCCGAGGCTCCAGCGATCACAGCCGCATCGCGGAGCGCTACGGCCCATACAGCGGGCGTCACCGCCGCACACCCGCTGTCGGAACAACGGCGAGAACCGCCGTCACAGTCAGTCGCCGCACCCCCAGTGATCACTGCCGCATCCTGGGGCGCTACGGCCGAGCCAGCGGGCGTCACTGCCGCACACCCGCTGCCCGAACAACGGCGAGAACCGCCGTCACAGTCTGCCGAGGCTCCAGCGATCGCAGCCGCATCGCGGAGCGCTACGGCCGAGCCAGCGGGCGTCATCGCCGCACACCCGCTGCCCGAACAACGGCGAGAACCGCCGTCACTGTCAGTCGAGGCTCCAGCGATCACAGCCGCATCGCGGAGCGCTACGGCCCAATCAGCGGGCGTCAACGCCGCACACCCGCTGCCGGTACAACGGCGAGAACCGCCGTCACAGAGAGGCGCCGCTTCCCCAGTGATCACTGCCGCATCCTGGGGTTCTACGGGCCAACCAGCGGGCGTCACTGCCGCACACCCGCTGCTACAAGAGGAACCGACGACACGAATGATCAAGCCGAGGGGGGAACATAGCGTGCCACAGCCAGAGACGAAAGCAGAGTCCTGGCAACAGTCGGGAGCACCGCACCCTCCGACAGCCGCCGCCGCAGCACCCTGGTGGAGTCCAGGGTACCAGCCGCGGGCCATTACCGCCCAGCGATCGAGGGCGGACCTACGCGAGCTGCCGTATGCAGTACAAGCCGCGCAGCATCGCCAGCAGAGGAACACTGAACCTCAGGCACGACGTCATCGAATCCGCACGGTCGTCGAGGATCGACCGATCGATCAAGTGTCACCTGTATTATCGACAGGGACACGCAGCAGGTGCTACAGATCAGCTGAGGAACGCATCGGTCGACGCGAGGCGGCATACGACGAAGAAGTATCGCCTGTGTTTCCGCCCGAGGTTCCGCAACAAGAACCACAGCGGCCAGCCCAGGACATGTGAGATCCCGGTACAGACCTCTAGACCGGCGGGAGCGAGGAGCGACAGACACGGTCGCGCCTCTGAACATTGGCATGAACTTCCACGGGGCAAGCGAGGAGCTTCGACGCGCCGTTTACGAACACGGCACGGCGGTCGAAGCCTCAAAGAAGTATATAGACTGGCGACTCGTCCCGTCAGGAGCTCCACTTATGGGAGCATATGGTGCGCTCCGTCGAGGTGGCGCGAGAAGCAGAGGAAGTCCTGCACGAACATGCCGAAGAAGATCGTCGTCGTAGAGAAGGTTGCGGTTCCTGTAACGCACACGGGTCCTGCACCACATGTATATGCGCCGCCGCTGATCGCGGACGACGCACGGCGGGAGTAATGTGCAGGACAGCGCCCTCTAGATAGAGGGCGCATATTAGCTAGATAAATTATGCATATTATCTAGATAGACGGCGCGTAATTATTAGATAAGATCCCGCGTATATTTAGGAAATAACAGAACAGTTTACGGAATAGAATTACTGAATTACGTAATTGTAAAGAATATTACGTTGAACGCACGCGTCGAGAACATAGCATCTTTGTGAGAGCGAGACAATACACCTCGCGGCACCGCCGGGCGGCGTGCTCTGATTCGCCGAACGCGACCGGCCTACCTCGATCCGTAGCAACGGGGTCACACACAGGCCGGGAGCTTAAATATCCGCCCGGGACGGTGCCAGTTATGCAGTCATCGATCGCTCTCCGAAGAAAAAAAACAACTAAGAACTAAACTCTGAGACAGAAGCAGTAGTCAAACATTCAGCAAGTAGTCCGCAAGAAGTCCTCAAGCAACAGTGCACTGCGTTCAAAGAATCCGCGTCTTGAACCATAGTGATCCGCGCTCCGACCTGACCGTGAATCCGCGTCCCCGAGTACGAGAACCGCGCTCCGACCTGACCGTGATTCCGCGTCCCGAGCCACAGTGATCCGCGTTCCGAACCTACGCGATCCGCGAACCGAACCAGTGAACCGCGTATCGAACTATAGTGGGTCTCGAATTCCGCGTAATTCGAGACGTATCGTGCGCGTAAACTCACACACGGGTGTGAGTACGAGTGTGAGTCCTAGTGTAAGGACAACTGTGAGTATTAGTGTAAGGACTGTAGTGAGGACTATTGTGCGCGTTATATATTGTCTAATTGTAGTGTATCTTGTCTTCATATTGTGTTAATCTTGTGCATGGCTTTATATCCTGTTTAATATCTTGTGTCTACTGTTTCTATATTGTGTTGTCTCTGTCTATCTTGTTTCTATTGTAATTGTGTTGTCTGTGTTATATAGTATTCCTAGATTGTGTCTGTTTTATATTGTAATTGTGTCTTCTGTATTATAACGTGTAATTGTGTTGTGTAAACTCGTGTCTAACCTGTAATAAACATATTGTTTAAACTTTCTATCTGGCATTATTTACTACATCTCTCGCAATCCAGCAACAACGGTGTGTTTTAGCGGACTGCCAAAACAACATCGCAGGCTGTCCCGCACACTTAATTTATATGTAGTCCACATAGTTACCAATCAGAAACAATTGCCAGTACGTAACAGCAACAACCATTAACAGTTAGTCAGAATAAGCGACGTGAGAGATCATAATGATATTCAATTACATTCGTTTGTTTACTATATTAATACAGATCACTAAATGCACATTGAATTAATTATACCAATTAAATGAGATTTCGATCTATTATATTTTATTTTACTACTTTTAACTATTGTACTAAGTTTAAAATAAAACAAAAAGATGCATTTATAAGCAAAGGAATGTGTAAGTATTTCTGTGTGACAGGTGAACAAAATTTACAAAATTGGTGTCTGCTATCTTTTCTATTCTCCTCGTGGCTGTTTTATCCACACTGTTTTTCAATAATTACTGTACCTACTATAGTCTGTTAAATATAACATGATTAAAATGACAGTTATCTGCAAAAAGAGCGACATAACTTTGCTGGAACGTCAGACGATTGGTTTACATTACCACCTGGAAATTCATTAATATATGACAAGTTAAAAGTTTTGGATATTGGATATTGCAACCGGATTCCGCGCCAATGGACGGCACAAACTCACCTATCCAACTGTAAAATCAGCCTGAACTTTCGGTGAAGAAAAACATAGCATGGTGGTGGAGCCTTTTCTAATAATGCCCGCCTGGGTAGCTACCACTCTCAAGTTCGAAAACCTGTCGCCAAATACCACGTTCCGGCAGCATCACTTGAGAACCAATATCTAGGCTTAATGTGTTTACCATCCTGGACCACATCGTCATTTAACATCAGGTTTTTACAATATATTTTGTTACATTAAGTATTAACTAATAAGTTTTAATACTTGTAACAATATTGAAATACTCGAGTGACACCACAAAATATCGCTTGTAAAGCTTTAGCTCAGAGTTCCCCAAACTTTTTTGTGTCGTAGACCCCTTGCCATGTTTTTCCGTGTCGGGTAGACCCCCTACGTACCTGACATTGATTTCCTGTAAATTTCTAACTGTAATGAAGTTTAGTGTTAAAAAACTTAAAGTAAAAATACATGTTAATTTATTTTGAATTTATTATTTATTATTACATTTATTAATTGAATTTAAATTAAAACTACTCAAAATATTTTTTTTAATCTGTTATGTAAAATATACGTAACATTAAATAAACATAAACTATAAATAACATAAGCAATAAGTCAATATTTTTAGTGAGAAGGATGAACCTGATGCACATCCCACATTCGTATTTATAGAGTGACGAATTGAACAAGTCAGTGCAAGGTAGCGAGTGTATGTGTTGAGATCCACTATCGTGGACCCCCATTTCCATTTCATGGACCCCTAAATTTTTTTTCGCTGACGTGGGATCTACGTTTCAGGTTGTCATAGACCCCTAAGGGTCGATATAGATCACTTTGGGAATCACTGCTTTAGCTAAATCAATGAACAAATAAGTAAGAAATATAATGTAATAATAACAGAAATTTCTATATGTGCGGGGGGGGGGGAGCTGGTAATCTAATAAAACTCATTAGTTAAAAATTCGATTAAGATTAGTTGTATATTGTTTATTTATGATTAGTATGTAGTTACGAAATGATTAATCAACGCAGGTGTTGATAACATGTCTCATTTCATATCTTTAAGATTCTTTGTGACCAAGCAATTATCGCTGGGTTTCATTATGGAATCTTAAAAGTTAAGATTGAGATCACATCAAAATATACTGGTTTTTCTGAGTGAACACTGACACTTTGTAGCGATAATGGCGCAGTGGATAGTGCGGCCGGATTCCGCGTCAATGAACGCGGTTTCGAATCCGTTTATCCAACTCTAAAAAATAAGCCTGAGCTTTCAGTGAAGGAAAACATCGTGAGGAAACCTAAAAAAAAAAAACAACGATCTGACATTTTAGAGAAAAAATGGATTTAAATTTCGGTTTTCAAAAGGTAAAACAAATTGAGATCGCATATGAGACCGGCCGTAAGTGCCGTTCATTTTTTTTAGTCATCTTCCGCAGAGCAGTAATGACCGATTGAGGCGTATAAAATCAAAGGCAATTAAATCCCAACTGCAAAGTTTTCAGTAAATAAAGAAAATTATTATTTTGTGTTAGGAGTGATTTGAAATTTGGATGAGAAATACTAAAAAATCACACAATCATTTTTATGTTGTACTAGCTGTGCGCCCGCGGCTACGCTGGCGATTCGTATGTTCTTCACTGAGTTTTAATTATTTATGGAAAAAGCTAATTATTTACCTAAATTTTTTTTAGTACTAAGATGAAGTAAATTTCTATATGTAATAAATTCAAGCACTTGCCAGTAAAACTGTGCATTGAATCGGATTTTATTCATATTTTTTTTAATGCGGAACCCTAATTATTTTCGCAAATTAAAAGTAACTTCAGCTATATACCAAAAAAGGTCCCGTCAAAATCCGTCCAGCCTTTCCGGAGATTATCCGGAACAAACAGATAGAAAGACAACAATTTTAAAAATTGCATTTTTGGTATTTAGGTATCGTGTATACATTTATATCTGTGTAGTAAAAAAAAATTACATTACAACAGACATTACATTTTTATTTATTAGTTATTAAAACCTATCCTTAAGGATTTTAAGATAATATTAAGAAAACCAAATCACATCTTTGATGCGAATTTCACTGATTTTGATTCTTACTAAAGTGTATATAGATGTATTTGATTATGATTCCTGATATTATGACGTCACGAGAGTAGTAATGTTCTTCTAATGATTCGATAATAAATAAAACCTTAATATATATTCGGTACTTTATCAAAAATTATGGACAGTGCAAAGTATGTCAGAGCGACTGGACATTGCAGGTGAGTTGATAACATAAATTTAGCTATTTGATGTCATGACTCATTTATATGTTTTACAAACAATTACATAAAAGTACAGTCCACTTCATAATAGATATTTATAATAGAAAAATGTGTGGAAAAAATGTATGTACCGGCAGCGTAGCGTTTTGTCTGATTCATATAAATTAAAACTCCGTGGTGTCCATTCGTTAATAATTTATTTGGAGAGTGGAAACAGCTTGCGCATATTTTTTGGCAATAAAAACTTGTTTAGAGGCGTTGAGCTATTCCCGGTAGGGGAAAACTTTTAGATTCGCGTTATGAATGCTGTATAAAATTAAATAATCAAATTTATACATGTTTTGTTTATGAATAAACTTCAAGAAAATGTACATAGAAAACATAGTTATTGTTTTAAACGCCAATAGATGTAAAAAACGAGGCAAATGTTAAATATTATACCTTAGGTTAATAATTGAACAGGGGGCGACGCGGTGCATGCTACCGCGATCCCGTATCGCCCCCCCTAAATGCGGCTGGCGGCTCCCGGGGGGTTTAGTGGGTATTTCCGGACGCTTCACGTCCGGGTGAGTCCCACACTGGTATGGAGACATCCCTCCACACCCTCTTACCATATGCATTGGGGGGACTTGATCCTCCTAATGCAATTGGTAAGGGTAGTGCGTAAATGCATTCCCCTCGTCAAAAAAAAAAGGTTAATAATTGAAACTAACAAATTATGAAATTAAACCCTTAAAGAACAGTTTTGAAAAGTTTTCACTTCTGTCGGCAGTCCTCATGGCTGCCTAGTTTTTTTACAGGCTCATTGCTTTTAACCACAGTATCAAAGGTTGTGAACACACTAGCTTAGAAGTTCTCTAGTGATGATGCCAGAACTCATCTGTTTAGGATTGGCGAAAGGTTTTCAAAATTTGAGGATTGTATTATATTAAATTCGAACCCACCTATCAAATTATATATAAATGAGCTTGAGCTATCGGTGAAGGAAAACATCATGAGGAAACCATAGTATATTGGTAGGGCATTTTCTAATAATGCCCGCCTGGGTAGCTACCACCCTAAAGTTCCGGCAGCATCACTTGAGAACCAGTACTTCCAGGCTTAGTGTTTACCATTCTGGGCTACATCATCCCTTAACATTAAGTGAGATTGTGGTCAAAGCCCTGAGCATATGCAGTGTAAAAAAAATTCGCAAGCACAACCAACTGCATCATCGTCGCTTCTGTGGTCTGCGGAGTGAGATGGAGGCAGATGAATCCAACACTGATGTGTCACATCCAGTTTGTGCATCTTCATGGGTGATGGACGCGTCCGCGTTACCAATATCGTTGCAAGCAAAAAAAAAAAAAAAAATTGCAAGGTGCTTTCATGCTGGAGACCATAATATGCCTGGTTGCCTAGCAATTAAACGATAATAATTCTACAATAGAATCAACTGAAACGCTTAGTAGGATTTATCGAAACGACTATACAGGTGTTATCTAAAAAAAAAACAATTGAAATAGATCATCTTAATTAACACACCTGTTAATAATCTCTATAATGTGATTGATTAATTAACTTTATCAATTTCACAACGGTATAAATAGACGCTCGAAAACATTTTACATCATAAAAGTTAGTGACAACAACAAAATAATGCGTTTCATAATATTATTCTCGGCGATGCTCGTCGCCGCACGTGGTCAGAGCACGAGCGTTTCAAGATGTGAGTAATCCTAATTTAATCTTCAAAAGATTTTAACAACTCTTTTTCCCGTATTTGATATATTATTCTCAATTGTTACATCAATTGTTCCAACTGTTTGACGCATAACTGCTATACAGAGTTCTACGTTAGAATTAATTAGTAAAGGGCAATGGAGAGGACTATGCTCGGAGTTTCCCTGCGTGATCGAATCAGAAATGAGAAGATCCGCAGAAGATACCAAAGTAACCAATATTGACTGAAGAATTGCCAAACTGAAGTGTCAATGGTCTGGCCATATTCCTCGTAGAATCGATGCCGACGGTGCCAGCGGGTCCACGAATGGCTACCGCGTACTGGAAGACGCAGCGTGGGTAGGCCTCCATAAGATGGACTGACGATCTGGTGAAGGTCGCGAGAGTCCGTTGGATGCGGGTGGCACGAGACCGGTCGTCGTGGAGTTCTTTGGGGGAGACCTATGCCCATCAGTGGACGTCTTTTGGTTGAATCGATGGAATTAGTAAACGATTGTTCTAACGTAAATTTTAATGATTATAAATGATGTATTTTTTTTAAGGTTACGCAAGTTGAGTTTCCTTGTCAATACGAATATCTAATTTACATTTTGTTAACATTTTTGAATTGACTATATAACACTGTACACCTGAAGGATCTTTATACCTTCTTCCGTACTACATGATGAGCGGTTAGGGCACTCAGTCAGAAAATGTTAATTCGAAGACACCATAATAGTACGAATCTTGGTTTGGGCTGTTTTTGAGACGGAATTCCGCAGTATTGGCGTTACCTTATGTTTTGTAAAAGAAAAAAGGCCACTCACAAAGCTGTGTACCTATGTATAGTGTGCAAATATACAATGTTCAGTGTATTGAATGTGTTGCTAGTGTCACTGTATCATACTGGCAGCAGCTACGAGACCATCCCCAGCTGTGGGTCAAAATATAGTCGAAGAAATTAAATTAAAGAGTTACTAGATAACATTTAACAATTTCATATTACCTTTTTACGCTAATACGATCTTAATACATTGATATGTAATTCGATATTGTTTTATATGGATTACCAGGCACCGGAAACCCAGGAGAGCTTCCCGTTAACACCTATATAAATGGCTGTGGTAATCCGCCGTGCATCCTTCACCAATTAGAGCACACCGGTATAGATGTCGCTTTCAGAGCACGTGAGTACTTTCTTACACCATTATCAATCAGTCACAAATGTTACAAAATAGGTCTATACTAGGACGGACCCATTGCAGTTTCTCAGCTCTGCGCGTTCTACCTTCCAAGAAGATCTTCGCTGCATACTATTTTTACTATCTGCAGACTTCACTATGTTATTAGATCTATTGGAATTTATGACATCGAGAGAAAAATTCAAATACTAACAACGATGCTGCCAAATCTTAGACCATCTGCAATTTATTGTAAGACTGTAGTCCTAATCTGAAGGCCACGGTCAATAATAGTTTGCAACAATAGAGGACTCAGTGTTGGCAACCAAACTGGATTAGATTAGAACAAAGCATTGCGATAGTAAAAGGTGCCTTGTAGCGATGACGGGTTAATTTTTTAATGAAGGTTTTAACAACTTAAAATTAAAATAATAGTCTTCAAAATTATTTACGTGTGTGTTGTGTGGTGCCGGCTAAGAATAGTACTACCCCATATCTTCCCGTGGGTGTCGTAAAAGGCGACTATGAGATAAACCAGGGGATGGGCACCAGCATCCTCTAAGAATCAAAACACTTATTGGTATCGCCAACCCGCCTGTCAAGCGTGGCGGTTATGGCAAGTACCCCCTTTTTGGAGAGACATATCCAGCAGTGGACTTTAAAAGGTTGAATCAATTAATCAAAATAATTTTAAAAAATAATTCTTTAAGCCATTAAAATTTATATCATTATAGACATTAAAGCTTAAGTGGTCAACCACTAATCTGGCGTTTACGCCAGCTTTCAATTGTTTTCCTACTGTCAAATTTAACTGTACATTTGAGAGATAATAATAGAGACTTTAATGTTATTATTTACGTTTATTACAGCGCGCAATATTCGCTCGATGACAACATTGGCAACGGCATATCTGTCGATCGGTTTTATAACAATCCCGATACCGTATGATTTGCAAGAGCAAGCGGATACTTGCAGCTTCCTCACCAACACACAATGCCCGGTTTCGCAAGGTGAACTAGTGAACTATACCCTGAGGATGTACATCGAACCGTTCTTCCCCGTGGTAAGCCTTTAATTTCATATAATAACTCCTGGTTTTCCCGTGATTGAGCTTAATGACTTTGACATCATAGAAAGATAAAATATTTCAAGAGATTTTTTCCTTTGTTTATTAAGCGACCTTTTTGTTGTGCTAGAAGATATTGAGTTTTTTTTTTCTATTGATCTCTTTTTAAGGAAAAGGCAAAGGTACTAGACCATGCAGCCAAGTATGACGGTAGGTACATTTTTCATACAACGCGGTAACAAAATGGTGACCTTTCATATAAAGTCTTACAACATGGGAGTGTCTGAGGGATTTAACGCTCTGATATTATTTTAAATACACTTTACTTATAAATAACGAAACTGTATCGGTAATAGAGTCATATAGTTTTAGCTTTTTACGCGGAACACTAAGTATTTTCTTGAAAATATTTTGGTACTAACAGAAAGAAAATATAATATATCTCATAAATTCAAAGACTTGCGAATAAAAAACTGTGCAAAGAATGGGATTTTGTTCATAATTTTATGAGTTTTTATTATTTGACTCAGAACCCTAATACTTATTCAAAAATAAATGTGAATTACGTCATATAACTTCAGCTATCTGCTGGAGAAAGTCCCGTCAAAATAGGTCCAACCATTTCGGATTAACAAACAGGTAGAGAAAAATTTGCATAGTTGTGTTTTTGGTATAAGCTGCGGATACAGTACATTCATATGTATTTAGTAAAATCGCTTTTTTTGTCTGATCTGAAATATTTGGAATAAAAGAATTGAAATTTGGGCTTTTAGTATGTAAAACAGATTGAGATCGCATATTGAAACAAGCCATTAGTTAGATGTTCATAGCTGAAGATAGTAAAATGTTAATCTTTGTGCGATTGGCTCGTAATTACTGCTGCCAGAAGAGACCTGCAATTGTGTTTCTTGTCAGATTTTTTACTTTCAATTTAATTTACCTTTGCTAACATTTCAGGGTACAGCAGCTGCTATTGAATTCAGAGTGGTGGATCAGGACAGGAATCCAGTATTCTGTCTCCGTGCACCAATTAGGATTGCTTCTCCGCGCAGTGCTGACGGCGTTGCTTCCCCCGACGAAAATTAATTCCCTCGTAAAGAAAACTTCATGACTGTTACATTTTTATTCCGGTCGCCGTGTTGCTTCAGCTTCTGAATATTAACAATTTGACATATTTAAATTGCATACATTGTAAAAATATATATTCTGATTTGACGTTAATATATTATTGATATTCTCTTTACAAACTGTTGTTTTTCTTTTAATTTTGAACTATGTTTTAGGTACCTATTTCGATTCATTGTGCCTGTATTTATATTCGACATATTTGAATTTAATTGATCACTAGTTGTGTGTGCAGATATCTCGAAGTTGCTTTTTATATAAGGGAATATTCCCATACTATGTGACCTATATTTTTAAAGATATTTCACCCCCCCCCCCCCGCCCCCCTGCCCAATAAAGTTTTTATGTAGTATTGACAAGTATAATTTTTAACCATTTCACAGGCAGATAGTGACCAATTTGTGCCCGATATGGCGACAGGCTCGCCCCCTGTCACATCTGGGACGGAACTAAGCTCGGCGAAATGTGGGTGGTGTAGTTCGCTACTTCACCTCTGCCTAACCCTTCGGGGATAACAGGCGTGAGCATATGTATGTATGTATAGTGACCAATTTCAATTTCTATAACTTTTATATCTGGTTTGTATCGGTATTATTTTTAGTAAATTCTAGTCATGTTTTTTAAGTGAAAATTTAAAGAAATTGAGAAGCAGCATTGAGCAATTCTCGGTAAAAACTTATGCTATGACGTCAGCCGTCATTATGCAGTGAATATGAGATGGCGGTTAAAGATACATAACAAAATTTACACTTAAGAAGCCTATAGTATGTTTGGATTATGAATAATAATTCATAATTAATCCTGATAACGCCAATAGATGTAAAAACCAGACAAATGTTATTTATGTATAAATGTTAGGTTATGTTAATAATTTCAACTAACAATTGATAACAAACATTAAAAAAACAGTTTTTACAAAGTTTCGAGTTTTCACTTCTGTCGGGAGTCCCTACGGCTGTCTAGTTTTTATTTAATGTTATTTTAATTATTATAACGGTTATTCTCTTTTTATAACTTATAATATAAGGCTAATTACCCACAAAACTGTACATATATTTTGACAAGATATCATATAATTATACGCTCTTATAGAACCCCATAATATTATATAACAATATTATGGTATAAATATAGTACACTTAATTTATTTTTTTTACTTTTATCTAAACGTAATTTTGTTTTCTCTCTGATGTCCGTATTCGTTTAGTTAGTTGTCAGATTTGGCATGTTTTAGCTAAACGGGGTAATTCATTTACACGCTTAATTATGTTTTTTTCTATATATTTTATTATCACTGTTTTATCCTGGACACGGAAAAAACTGGCTAAAATTAATTATTTTTATAATTATAAATACTAGAGTTAAAATTAATTATAAAGGCCGAGCGAACGCATCAATTGTAAAAGTCAAAAAACAAATCACAAAAAAAGTATCCATTAAACAAGTAATCAGTAAGATCAAATTTAAGCTATTATTAGTGTATTTTATCTGTGGTAATACTGATAACCGGGGTTTATTAGCACATAAGTGGATTGATAGAGACAATTCGATATGATTAAATATTTACTATGAATGTAATTATTGTGAAATAAGAATAACAAATTAGGTACGTAAAAGTACAATGTTCGAAATCTGACATCATATCAAAGGTGTGCCACGCGGTTTTTATTGATTTAACTATGACACTGTATTGACTATAAACTCTTCAATATTGAAATTTAGTGACAAGGATCGCGTGATGGTGATCACTTTCATTCGTTATTATTGTTTGCATAACTTGGTAAAGTTATGGCGATAATATGGAAATATTGTATTAAGAGGACATGCGGTCGGGAAAGTAGGTATTTCAGTAATATTGTTACCGCGTTGCGCCCCAAAGAAAGAATTATAAAACACGAAAGGGACCACAGAAGCATGGGCTGATTTACCTATGCAAAATAGAAGAAAACATCACTTCGTAGTAGCCTGTTTGCTCCTCCAAAACAGAACCGATTTTAAATTTTCTTTCAGCTTTAGAATAATAAAGACTTTTTTTAAATTTATTAAGTGAATTTGTTTGACAAACGTCTGAAAGTGATGGTAAAAATCAAGCATTTTTTTATTTTGAAAGGCTTTATGGACAAAACTACTTTAGGGAAAAAATCAAAACGTACGGGTATGGCGGCGGTGGATATATATTATTTGGTATAAAAATATTTACCATAATGCTATTATCCAGGTAGGAAACAGGAGACTCCGTTTATGTGGAATACATGCCGCTAAGATATCCTCATAATAAAATAAGCAAATACACATTTAAACGTGCCCAGAAAATACATCTGTTGTGATAAAATTTTTCTAAAAAAGAGTCTTAAAAAATGTACATAAGAGTAAATTGAAAAAATATGAGAAATGGTCGACGGAATCCAAAAAAATAAAATAGCGTATAAACCATCTACGAAAAATTCCGCGTCGAATGGTAGCGAAAACTCACACTGCGTCATCCGGTACATGATAGCCACTCGAGAACCCGTTAACCCCATCAGGCATCGGTTCTCCGAGCAATGTGACGATTGTTTAGCTTTAAGTTTAGTTTAATCAAAATAGCTATTACTTTGCGGTAAGTAAATTATTTTTTTACTTTCTAGTTTCCTGTTTGAAGTCGATTTTTTTTTGTTAAAAATTATTTTATTTTACATTTTTAAGTGATTGGTATATTGGAAGAAATAACGTTATCTGACTTAGATTCAAACAAATTATCGAGTAGGCCACACAACGAAAGAGCATTTCTAGAGATGACGCGATTTCTTAACTTAAATTCTGTCTCAAATTGACTAGTTGGTAATGGTTGTCTACAGTAATCTATACCACTGTTATATAAAACCCTATACTAATATTAATATAAAGAGAAAAACAAAAAATCATCAA